>JAKGSA010000005.1:267374-278934 GCA_033558755.1 Philaethria dido
TATATATATATATATATATATATATATATATATATATATATATATATATATATAGATACAGAGATACAGAGATACAGAGCGTGCAATGGCGGTCTTATTGCTACTAGCAATCTCTGAAAATATATTACATATAATACTAATTACGTAAAATATTTGCTTCAATATTTATATATTTCGGGATATATGCTAATGTATGAAGAATATTCTATTATTCCTACGTAAGTATACAATCCGATAACAAAAAAATATTTGGTATGAGGGAACAGGATATTAATTTTATTAGTACCTCCAAAGAAAATATTCCAGATTTCATTTTTCGACGTTTTATCCATGTTTTCTTTTTCCACCGACACCATCCAACCCGCAAATGCTAATAATATAACGCCATGACACACATCACCGAACATCAAAGCAAACAAAAAAGGAAAAGTTATAATAGTATATAGACCTAGAAAAAAATATTCTTATTGAATCGCGCAATTAATATTTTTATAAATTACAATAAAATAACATTTCATAAAAGCTCCTACTACTATATCAAAACAGGCTATTAATAAAGTAATTTTCTTCCTAACGTATTGAAGCAAAAATATAATACTTAATGATAAATGTTCAATCTGCTTTTAACTAGACACTTATATTCGCCCCGCCTACATTTCCCATTTTTTCTTTGAGATATCATTAGTATTGATTATGTATAATAATTTAGCTCTGTATAATAACACTGTATAATAATTTAGCGAATACAAATATATGCAAGTATGCTCGAATTTTAGTATATAGCTATTATGATAGAAACATTCAAAAAAACTTATTTTTAGTCTTTCCCAAAAAGGCCATCTTTTAAGAAAATATTGGGACCATTATATAATTAAATAGTTTAAAAACAATATTGTAGTGAACTTAAGTAACAAAAACCATTTCCTTTTTGTGAAAATTGTGCTTGTATTGAAGTATATAAGAATTAAATCACCTGGATTTAGCTCTCTGTAGGTCGAGTCACCGTAAGCGTTAATAAGCGCTTGAAAACCTTTTGTAAACTTGTTAGTGCGATGAAAAGTAGGCGGCTCGTCCGCGTCGTCGGATTTCAATATAAAGGATTCAACATTCGATTTTGCATTTTTCTAGCAATAATAGGGCAATTTAACTAACTGTTTAATACTTAAAAGTCAAAGTATATGTTTTTTTTATCGTCACGCCGTATCCCGCGCATAGCAAGGTAGGCAAAGAGAACCAGAGCATATAGTGCTAAGACACTCCGTTCTATATGCTCCGTTCCGAAAAAATATGTTAGTGTCGTATTTCTTTCTGGGGATATAATTTGAATGGAAATCCAGATCACAATCATTAGAAAAATTATATTCAGACTCTTGTTTCTCGTTTCTACTCACTATTTATGTAAATTTGAAAGATATTGTATACATCTTAAAGGACATGGGTAATTAATATAACAATATAACCATTAAATATGTAACGTATAAAATATAAATAGAAGATTACACGAAACTTTAGAATAGTTACCGACACACGAGCTAACACTTCTTCTACTTGAGGTAAATCAACATCAGGAATCCAACATTGTCCTATAAGACATTTTCTCGTTATATCCAAAGTAAACATATTCATTGTATGGTAAATTGCTTTTGATTTTTTTATTTGAACCATCCATGGTTCCCATTGCTTGCTGACTGTACGTAGCGCTTTACATCTGTAGTATTTCATTTTCCGCATAACCTGTAACATTTATAAACGAAGTTGTCTCTCGCCGGAGTCCAATAAAATTGTATTCGTCGTTTATTCGTTATAGAGTTTAAAATAACATTATATAACTCAGTCATGCAATGACATGAACAGGGAAAATTAAATATTTGAAATACAAGCAATACGTAGTGTAATTTAAATAGGACAAATAAATGAAGAAACGAGAATTTTGAACAACAACTTATTAGTGTGCGTTTGAAAATATCTAGTCTATATATACGTTATCGTATTACGTATTCTCGTTACGCAAGTTGAGCAGATAGATCTAAGTGATAAATTACTTAGTTCTGCACTTTTGGTTCAAGTAGAAACATTACGCGTTAATGTACGGAACAAAACCTTTACCCATTTCGAGTAATTAACAAGCCTACTACTCTAGTAGTAACATTTCAGTTTCTGAAATAATTTGTTTATAAGATAATAGAACATATATTTTTTTCGAAGGAAAAATAAACTGAGACTTTATTTTCTACTATTTGTTTTATCAACAGTTTCTCTTTGTACAATAGAGTTTCTCAACGAAGTATGTTCCCAGCATTTGCTATACTAATATTATTACATATAATGATCTTATGCATATTACTTTGTCACATCTTAATATAAAAATAAATAAATAAAATAAAATTAATTATTTTATTTATTTATACAGTGAGTACTTAAATATATGCAATGCTCCGACAATCGTTCTCTACAAATAAATTATGAAATGGAATTAAATAATAATACATGACTCCATTATTGTAAATGTTATAAAATGCAAAACCACCTCTGATTTTCTATACTATCGCTTTGGAAGAAGTCAAAGTTCAACGGAGCAAAGAGAGTTTGTTTTACAATGTGTACATTTCTTATAAGGCGAGCTCCAGTTCATGTAATTAGTTATTCGGTAAAAGCATTCCAAAAATCTTTTCCATATTCACTCGTTAAGCAATGAAATGGATATAATCTTTTCGCCTTTTCTTCCTCGACCTACATTCTGAGCAAAGTTATATTTCCTTTACATGGTTGATATATTAAGGTACATAATTTTTCAGAATACACCTTAAACATTATTTAAAATCTTTAAAACAAGTTTAATTTCTATATGAATATATAATTTAAAAGCAAATTTACTAGTCTTCAGAGAAATGGCAAACATATTTGACTAACATAAATATGTATTGTCCGCTGCATACAAACATTTTACATGAAGGAAAATTGCTTACTTAAATGATTTAATTAATTGATGTTGACTTTACACAGAATTAATTTAACAAATTATACTAAATATTTAATATTATTGTATAAAGTAAAATTGTGTTTGTGTACACGGGAGTATGCCAAGCCGGTACGTAAGATGTAATAACTCAGGTAAAACAATATACTTGAGTTATATTACAATACAAGTGGCCGTAAGTGAATAGACTACTACATACTGCCAATATTACACACGTTGTATATTAACAAGAGCACTTTACACGAGGTGCATCACCATTCGTAGTATCATTGTATTTATCTTCTTGTTTTTTTTTTTCATAGTCTAGGTAAAAAAAAACTATGGCATTCAGACACCTATATCGCTTAAATGGGCGAAAAGTGGAATATTGCCCTACACGTATGTACGCTTCCTGTGTGAATCACTAACGAAAGACCTACTTCTTTTTAAATAATTTCCTACGATATATTACTACTATCTGATTGATGACTATTTTGTGATATTTTAAGTTTCACCTTTTCCAAGTCTCCAATTCGCAAGTCAAGCTGCACTGACATGTCCATTCTTTCTTCATAATTTTCCGGGCAACTGTAAACATTTACATGGAATCCACTGCACACTTTCTCCAACCGTGCATTAAGTTGTTCTCCTTGGCATATAGCTAAGAACGCCACTTTACGTATATCTTGACCCTGTAACAATAAAGTCTATTAAATTTATTTTAATATTGCATGTTTTTATCAGCCGAACTTAAGAGGAACAGAGAAAGAAGTAATATTAAAGAATCAGAATGCAGACGGAGGTAATGAGCCTGCTCCCGAGGCTCGAGGGAAAATTTATTTGTTAATCCTTTTCCTATCCTGCTTACCCAATGTGTCTATCCTAAGTTATATAGTATAAGCGTCAAGTTAAAAAAATAATAATAGAGTATAATACTACTTGCAGTAGCTTTAAATACCTAAACTACATTATTAAGAATATTGTTCAAAAATGATATTGCATTTTCCATGTCGTAGATACTAAAACAGAAAACCATTAACGTCATCATAAATTGATATTTACCTGAAGCATCTTATAATTACTTTATGAAGTGCGGTCCTAGCAGTAACAACGTTTTCTCATGGTTAATAAGATTTTCTTGTAAATATGTTACTACTACTCTACGTCCAACGTTTATATAATAAATAGGTTACACTAACTAGTTTTGATGACACTGCTTATATTATGAGAGATAATTAAGTATTGTTTGAAATAATTAGTTAGTTATAGTTGAAAAATATGTTCTAAAGCACATTAAATAATTATTATTGTACGAAATTCATTAGTAGATTTCTAATAGAAAGTTCTTAAAAAACATATTGTATCACGTAAGTTTGGTCACAAAATTTACTACTTATATAAGAATAGGTTGAAATTTAGTTTTTATTAACTATTGATGCGAATAGTTCATATATACATATAAAGGAGGAATATTTCATTCGTATTTTACGGCAAATCATTATATTAATAGATGTGATATAATGTTGAACCTTTTAAGGAAGACTAAGTGGACTGAGGAATTCAAAATTAGCCATACATAAATTTTAAATGGAGGGAAAGTGCAGAAAACTAATATTTTTTATAATAATATTTGTCTAAGTTTTATCACCGTAATGGCTATGAATTTGTATTCCACGCTCATTTCTTTCATTCCTTTTATAAAAATATTTCTTGTATTAAATTAAAATAATTTAGTTTCCATTTCACACTACTTTATTTTAGATAGAGAAATGAATGTATAAATATGCTTGTTAATAAAATATTTAGGTAAATAACTTGTCCACTAAACAGTAGTCTAACCACATTATTATTATTAAAAACGTGAAACATTAAAATAAAAACGTGACATTCAATAAATAGGCGACCTTCAGGAGTCAGAGTAGGTTAAAGTAAATAACTAAAATACAATATAAAAAATGTATATATTTCCAAGTATCCATTCATTGTAATCTTAATTTATGCTTCTATATGAGTAATCTGCCGCATATAAAAGGAATTTTGAACAAGTAGCTGTTTTAAATTGTACTTAAAAGGTTTAAGCTTATGTAATATGACAAAACAGATTAAGACAGACCGTTTGTGGATCTTGTAATATGGCATCCTGTGTCGCTCGCCTGTAGTAAATATTTCCGTGAGAAACTCTCCACAACATCATTTCAAAAGGAAAGCTCCGATTTCGTTTCACTACCCCAGTTATCACAAATAGACGGCCTAGTAACCCAGTGTCACCACCGGCAGCCCTATAACAGATTTAAGAAATTTCTAATTAAAACATGTACGTACAGCACATAAGCGCGGCAAACAATTTTGGAACAATACTTGATTATTATTAAACTAAACGTAAATTTTAGCCCATTATTTGCAGCAATTACAACGTTTGACATTTTGCAATCAATATAATTTGAAATTTAATTATTCTTAATTAAATATCGTCGCGATTCTTATTATAGTCGATTATCTTATTAATTAAACTGAATGTAAATTGTTTGATATTAGTAAAATAAAATGTATGAAGTTATGAATAACAAATACAAAAATGAATGAATGAAACAAAAATGAATGAATGTATGAAGTTATGAATAAAGTAATTAATGGGTAAATAAATAATGTTTCACTTAATAACTTGTAAAGTTAATAATCATATGTTTGTTGCTAGCTTAATTGAAGATTTGATTGTATTTAATTGACCAGAATAATTTGCTAATGGTATTAAAATGTAGCTTTGTAATTTAGATATAAAATACAGGTTTGTATTATAATTTCAATAGAAATTGATTTATTAAACAAAAATAGTTGTGTGATTGACACCCGACTATAAAGCAAGCGTTGTTACAAAGGTTTCATTGACATGGCATTTCATCAGAAAACTACGTTGGTTTTTCGTTACAAGTATTGATTATGGGTTTTTTTTTAAATCTCGTATGCTGATTTTCATATCTTCCGGTTGTAGTACTTATGGTTATAGTTTTTGAAATGATTTAAGTTTATAATCGTTTTATAACAACTACCTTGCCAAATTGCTAATTTTAATTGAGGCGAGATATTCTCATGTATTTTTAATACCTACTCTATGTCATCTTCATCGTAATATATAAAATGTTCTCATGGTATAGGATAATAGTTCTAGCTTGAGTGGTTGATACATTTTTTTTTAAAAATTCAATAAAATACTTCAGTTTATTTGTCACTAGTTACACTCTGTCTAATCAAGCAATATCTGAGTTTTTAAGAAAAATAGTATTTTTCTCTTAGGGACCAAATTAATTATTTAATAAAATTACAAATAACATTCACACAAAGTATCATGTGGCCATTAAAATTATATATTTATTGGGTGTTCATACCTTTTAAATATTACTTTTAATTTATTTTCTGTATAAAGAAATGCAAAATCCTTACTTTCCAAATAGCGATTCGTCTATTATTTCAGACTCTCCTAACATTGGACCTATATGGGATATAACATAGCTCATTTCAGTCAGTTCTAAATAATTCTTCAACAGTTGAGTTTGATTTTCAGACATGTTCAAAACATCGCTTTCCCACTTTTCAAGTATATTCTAAAAATTGTTTAGAGTATGTTATGAATATAAATAAAAAATATATATTTCATGAAAATATGTATTGTTTATAATATAAGATAATTACTTAAGTATTTAATAGAAAATAATTAACTATTGGAGATACGTAGGATTGACATAAAATAACACATCGTCTTAAGTACAATGCGAAATCGCTAATTATTAGTTAACTCCGATAGACCCACGATACGATCTCAGCAGCTCCGTTTAATATCCTCCTACCGCCCTTTCGCGGCAATTGTTGTTCTTCAAAAATATAATTTAAATTCTTTACCATTTTTTAAATTCTCTTTTTATAATAACAATTTTTAGCCCAAGCTTGTGTTTCGTCCTTCATATTAACTTATAAATTCAAGTAGTTTTTCTACTATCTTATCAGTTATTATAAGTAGCAAAAAATTTTGTCAAGAACTAAAGTAACGAACACTTACTTCTAAGACAGTTATTTCAGTTAACTGCAATGCCTTAGGTGCCATACTGTTATATTCAATTACTCTTATATCGTCTTTTAACATTTCTCCTTCCATGTACAGAAGTTTGCGTTCCATCTCTGCACACCGACATAGTTCCGTAACATAATTTCTTTGGAACGGCTTAATATCAGGTGTCATCTAAATATATGTGCATAAATTATGTTTAAAACTGCACCAGACTGATCTTTTGAATACTTTAAAACAATGATTTCACTAAATATGAGATAAGATTTTTTAAATGTAACAATATAAAAGATGTGAAAATCTGATTTATACGTTTGTTATTCAGTATTTGAAAATCGTATCACTTTCATACGCCGAAAGCACAAATACAGTGAAAACAACAAAATTGCTTTGTCTAGTCCTTCCAAACGACCGCACTAAAATGCAAACGCAGTACAGGTGGAAAGTGAAATATACTTGATAAATCAGCCAGACGTAAAAATAAAAAAAAGTAGTTACAACAAAAACTCCCGTGGATGAATGTGAAGTAAAGTAAATTTAGGCGCGTTTTACGTACACTTGTTGTATCCGTACATAGCGGATGCACAAAGTGATTGTGAACGCCACAATGTGAAAACAGACAGCGGAATTCTTAAAATGAGAAAATACCTTCAAAAGAATTATTAAATAAAAGATGACGATGAACAAAAAGCGAGGCAAATATTTCGAAACAAAAAATGTCGTCCACAATCTGTGTAGCTTCTATAACAGCATTATAGTAGCCATTGCTTAGGACTTAAGACTGTACTTACATCAATGAATTGTACACATCCCATTTCACCTAAATGATCGACTATCTCAAATGCTGTATCCGGTTGAAGATACATATCACAAAAAGTCATCAGATCACTTCTTAACATGCAACCCATTTCGGATAAAAAATACCAACAATCAAATATTTATTAAATTTAATTATTTGTCACGTCCCCTTTAAAAACTTTGACAGCATTAAAAAATATTTTAAATATTTAGAATTAAGTTATATTTTTTGCTGATGTTCTGTGTACGGCCAGCTATTTTTTAAAAATATATTTTATGAAACAGTACTAACTGTAATTGTGTCTTTTTAAGAATATATTTTTTTTTTACCCGATTGTTTTACGTATATCTCCCGCTTCTAGTCACTTATAATAGATAATCTTAATTTGTATTATGTTGCAAAACTCATATATTATAAATGTATTCTTCTTGAAATAATTCATTTTTTTTCTTTATATATGAAAAATGTATTTTAATTTGTTTAAGTAGCACAAGTTAATTATTTCAAAAGACATACCAGTTCCTCTCAGGTGCTTAATGCAAACTGTTTTATTACGCTAGTTCTTAAGTTGGAATATTTAGCAACGTCGTTTAATTAAACCAACCCCTATTATACGGACCTTTTTTGTATCTTTAAACGTAAATCAACAAAGCTTTCGTTGGAACAGGGTCGATTTTTCGTCTAACTCAACGTTCTTGTGTTATTCTTGATCCCTCCGGGGACCTGAGGCAGCCGAATAATTTACTGTTACACAACTAACTTTTGAGGTGGGCTCGGGCCTCCCAGGGGCAAGTTAACCTATTTTCTGATCACACGTCATACGCAATTGCGAATTCTAAATAAAAAACAAAATGCTTGTACTTACAACTTAAAAATTGAATATACCTTAAACTTCTATTCGAACGTTTTAATTGTATTTTAATTCTTACACAAAATTTTATTACCTCTTTATTCTAAACTCAAAACACTTAGTATCTTTTAATTCTTTTATATATTTTAGTTGACTTGAACTTTTAATTTAAGGAGTCTGCCTAAAACGCGTAAATGGTAAACAGATTCATTTAATATTATAATTGCTGTGGTGTCTAAAGTTTGCGCATTTAATGTAGCTTCGAATAAGCCGGAAGCAAGACATGAAAACGACTTTAATTTAAACGCCAAAAGTGTTTTAAAATTCAAATGGTTGCTATTTGTTTATAAGTAATAAATACTCTTCTATCTTCTGCAAATAGACTTAGTTAAATATTACTTTTATATTTAAGATTAATAAAAGCATACACATAAAAAAACGATATATATGTCTGTAATGTTAATAGATAGAATCGTATCTATTCAGTAGAGATGTAGCATTGTCTCATGTACACCAGTAGAGGGCGCGCGGCTGTCAGAGAGTTGTATCAGTGACTGTGAGTGAGGTTGGATATGTGCTTGCGTTCGAAGCTGGTGTGGTGGTGAAGCTGTATATGATTGTTATATATGCTCTATGATGTACATAAGATTATAGGTAAATAATTTTACATTACAAAAACTAACATAAAAATAAAACCTTTATTGTTTTACAATAGTAGATACTTTATATACCAAAAAGACATTATTAAATTCTGTGGGTCGGAAAAACAAATAAAATCTTTTTACCCATGACATATTCGTGGTTTACAGTTTTGGTTAAATCAAAGTTGCATTTATTGTTGTTGTACACCGGACCGTATTTACTATACACAAACATCAGGGATTTAATATTAACCCCGTATCGAAAGTCTTTTATAGTCGTTAGTGTAAACCTGTTTTATAATGAAACAAGTTTTATTGAAACGTATTTCTAGAATTTCACCATTTCAGGTACCTTCTGTATAAATACAGGAATAATATCATATTTCACAGAATTTTTACAATTTCATTCAGTTTGTTATATGAAAATCTCTATATTAACACAACACTTATATTCCAACGTTATTGCAAATGACAAAGCTGTTCTTTGTTATGTTAACATATTGTTCATTATCCTTAGTATATTGTACAGTGTTTGGATTTATAAACATACTTCATATAAAAAGTTAATTTAATGAGAAAACATCTCTCGTAATTAATACGTGGTAATCCTTATTGCACATAAATGTAGGTACTACAGAGTGCTGCTGAAACATGAGCTAACTGTAAGTAAATTTATACAAAGGGAAACTGATAATAATTTCAATACAATTATCATACTGCTGGAAATTAAATTTCATTACGGTGAATATTATTTGCTTAAACTTCGCGTCCAGTGGTGTATCGAGAAGAGATGTGTACACAAGTAACGTAAGTAATTAATTTAATTTAGCAAAGTTAATTTAGCAGAATCTTTGAATGAAATTATATTCAATATTTATTATTAAGCACTCAATGGAATTGACTACAGTTGATCTTAGTTTAAAGCTTAACTATGTTATACTCGGATAAAGTTCAAGTTTGTAATTAATGTGTCCTTTCTTGTACGTGTTAGTTTACGTCTCCAGGCGAATCTGATATTAGCTTGTTAACTCGTATACATTTGGCTAGTTCTTGCCTGTTACAGTTTACTCAGAAAATTACCTTTTAATAATTATATTTATTACTATTTCAAATAAAATTTATCCAATCTTAACCTAGCAGTAGCGAGTGGTAAAAATTTTGAAAAGGTAAGCCGATAAATTTCAAGAATCCGGTATATATTCGATATATATAACATATTTAGGGAAGCCGGTAATTTTTAGAGAAGCCGGTATAGGATGTAAAGTTATTTAGTTATTCCACTATCGAATTTTGGTGATGACTTTTAGGTGGTTTTAGATGGTCAGAGTTTGCTTTTTTGCAATTTCAAGCCCATCATTTTTCTGATGATCCTTTTTTAGCTCTCACGCCTTTCTTAACCATGTGTTTTTTGTAAACTCAATTACAATTTAAGGTCCACATTTTCCTAACGACCTTTTTCTTTTTTTAGGTCTCATACTTGTTTTTAAAAATTTCGGTACCAAAGTTTTGTCCAAAAATTTATTGTCATTTACAGAAAATAAACCGGTAGGAACCGTGTTATATGGACGCCTCGCCACTGTCATCGCCAACCTAGCCATTTAACCTAGAAATTTTTAAAGAATCTATACATATAAATAAAATTGAAGTGTCTGTATGTAATATTAAAATTACCACTTTTTACTACTTGCATATGAATATATACATACAGGCAGAGGGAACCTAGTGTTAAGACACTCCGTTCCCCACTTTCCGTCAAATTGAGACATTCTGTGCTGAGTGGCGGAACTCAACGCCGCGCTTTGCCTTGTTACCAAACCCGGGAAATGAAAATACTAAAGCTTAAAAAGTTAAAGTTAAGTTAATAATGTAACAATTTATTAAAAAAAAACTTTTACATCTTCCTGGTTTGTATCGATTTTATTTAACAATATAATATATTGCAAAGTATATAATATAAAACATTCAATATTATTTCAGACTAGGTGTTTCCCGCAGTTTCACTCGCACGGTTAATGTCAGTGCATAGTGTATAGTGCGTAGGGGAACGGTGGGTATCTCCGGATGGCGGGTAGCCCTGGACACCTCAATTTCTAAAAAAAACTAAAGGCATTGCTTAGACAAAGAGTTATTGTAAAGGTGCCTTTTCTAGAGTAGAAACAAACCACTCACCTCAATGCCTCAATTCGGCGGAAAGTGGGGAACAAAGTGTCTTAACACTAGGTTCTCAGGTTCCCTCTGCCTACCCAAATAAATAAAT
>JAKGSA010000005.1:279324-360881 GCA_033558755.1 Philaethria dido
TAGTTGCCATACAACATGAATTATTATATACAATGTACATTATAAATTACGATTTAATACCACAACGTACTGATTTCAACCCGATATCAGAAACATTAGACACAAGAGCGAACAATGTTTTATTCATACATTTATAAGTAATGACGTACCGACATTGATATCGTCAACTACCATATAATCCACAAACGCCGGCTAAATTTATATTTATAGGTATTAGTACGTTAAAATACAAGGCTACCGTCTTGTTGAAACCACAACGTCTCATTATGTATTAAGTGGTATGTCTTCTAAAGGCTACTTACAGACCTGGTGAAAAGATCTTTTCAGAGGCAATTCGTATTCATGCTGCAGGTCAACTTTTTAAATCTTAACTTTAGATATATGCAATTATGATTATGTTTTATAATAACACATTACATATTATTTTTTTTTAAATACACAGTACACAACAATATAATAATATTTCTTTTTTTTTTAAGTACACAGTACAAAGTTGACAGTTGAGTATATTTTTCACTGAATTTGTATGAATGGTACTAATTCAATGGATCTTAAATAGTTAGCCAACTTGTGTCGTATTTTCATCTTATAAATGAAGCGTCACAATTTGGGGACGTAATTCTTTTAATATATCATACCTCCAATTGAAATTTATTATTCATTTTTAATTAAAAATATATTGATATATCGTTGAACGCAACTAATTACCAAAAGTTGTATGTTTGTTAAAAGTTGAAAAAATTCCGAGAGACGCGGGCTCTAATTCTACTTCGTTCAAATATAATGCGAAATTTATAATAGCTTTCTTCTCGACCTAAATGTCGAATAACACTTATAAATATTGTAGAGCAATGACAATCTTTTTCTTAGTATTTCTTTTAAACGTCTCTTATACAAAGAAAACTTATGGACCCTTTTAATAAGTAAGAATATGTATTCATGGTTTATTCACCATTCCAATATTGTTCAATAATTGTCAGAAAAAACTACTTTTTTTGCCCACCAATGACATGAACATAAAAAAATAAATATCGCTTTATAGGTCACCAACGCCCAACATCATTTATTATCTAATGGAATCTATGAAAATGATTTTAGAAAGTTTACAGTCAAAACATCGAAAGAATAAAAATGGAAGTAGACTAGAATCATAAAGTCCACGCAAATGATATTGCGGATGCCAACTTGCGTAGTGACAAAGAGATTACGGTACCGTATTAAAAGATTAATCCATAATTATGTGAGAATTACCTGCATACAGGCGAGCTAAGAGCGGAGCAAGGAAATAATTATTTGTTAAAGTTAACATAGAACGGAACTTAGTATTCATTATATATCTTACATATTGTATACGACTTAGATAAAATAATAATATAGTAGTAATAGATACATTTCATTTTCCACTTGATATAATACCGCTTGCAGCGATTTATACTTCAACATTTCACAGAATAAAAATGTTGTACAAATCATGAGAAACTCATGTATCGTGCCTTCGTAATTATATCTCTCCAAATAAAATAAGTAGTGTTCGCTTTATAATAACGTTTTCATTTCTTGATTGTCTTTATTATTTTTTTAATATATTATTTGAATTATATATTATCTATATATAAGTACGTGAACTTAATAACTAACTTTTAAGTACTTAAATTAAGAAAATTATACAAGAACTAGTTTTCCGCCCGCGGTTTCGCCCGCGTGAAATTCGGTTATATCGCGCGATATGATAAGGAGTATCCTATAGTCTTTCCCAAGGTCTAGACTATTTGTCAAAATTAGTTAAGTGGTTTATGTGGTGAAGTTGTAAACAGTTAAACAATCTTACTTGATTTTATATTTGACTATAAGGAACTTCCATACAAACTTTCATCCCCTATTTCAACCCCCTCTATCATTTTTATCGCGATAAAAAATATCCTATGTCCTTTCCCAAGTTTAGTTCTATCTTCATACCGAATTTCATCAAAATCGGTTCAGTGGTTTAGGCGTAACACACAGACAGACAGAGTTACTTTCGCATTTATAATATTAGTAATAATATAAAATTTGACATAGTTAAAATTTATCTATATCCTCTTTTACAAATAAGTGAAAGAACGAAATAGACCAGAACGCATATATTTTTTTTGCATATTGCAAAAATATATCACACACACACTTGTATTTCATATAGACTGTTAAATATAGTGACATACTTAAGCTTCGCCGGTTACTTGTATAAACAAGTGACATCAAATACAAATTAATATTTTTTATCTTTAATATAATTGTAATTTCCACAGAATACTAATTTTATAAGTATCAAAATTACTAAACATGTATGAGATTTAAATGCTATATACAAGTATGGTATACGTTAACTGTCTGGTTCATAGCCAGAGGATTCAAAGCCAAGTCTATTCTTCTTATGATAACACTACAAACAAGGACTAGGGATAACACGGAAGTAGATAGGATACCAGCTATTCTTTGAAAGTGTCAATAGATTTGAACGAAAAAAATCTTCTAAAAGGTATTGACGTATCAATATTGATGTATTGATGTAGCAATATTGTGAAAAACCTCCACATCTTTAAAATATCTGATTTCACTTTCATCAAAACTATTACGCGGATCTTTTTTTTTTTTTAACTTCACGCTGTATCCCGCATATAGCAGTGTAGGCAGAAGGAACCTTAGAACCTAGTGTTAAGACACTCCGTTCTCTTTTAACAAATCCGTTCCCCATTACGCGGATCATAAACTAAACTTATATATTTAACTATTATCTAAATAATTTGTTTTAAATATCATTTAGGTATATCATGCTTATGATGGCAGGAAACAATTACAACAGCAAACGTGCTAACCAACATGAATAAATTTATCAAAACCATATATTTTTTTAATAATAAAATAAGTATACTAAATATATTCTTTGAATAGATGATTAAAAATCCACATTACTCTTACACTTATGATTTTTAAGATCCACGATTTTAATATCATAGCCGTCGTAGTCGTATTTTACGTATTTCATTTCAGTACTAACTGCAATATCTAATGTAATATTAAAAATTACGCGTCATATTAAATTTAATAGCACTTTAAGAAATTTTCTCATATAAGTACTTTTATTTGATTTAAAAAATAAAAAGAGACGTAAGAAGTATGCTGGTACCGTGCTTCGTTCTTTCCCTCTAGAAATAGGATGACGTTAAAAAAAATAAAATATATATTTTTTAAAAGTATGTTTAATCAATATCAATAGATACTTTTAATGTCCAGTACTACATTTAAAAAACCATTACACTTAAAAATTTAACTGATGATCGCGTAAACTAAATTTACATAACTAATGAAATCGATTATAATTCAAATATTTAGTATATTTCAGTAAGATTCGTAAACACATAGATGTATTAAGTACTTATATTACATTCGAACCTAATTACACTCACGCAATTTTATGCTCATTCCTTGAAACAGCGAACGTTTCTGAGTTAAACAAGTTATTTCCGAAAGACCGAGTGGTTCCCTTCATTCGAATTGCACAGGTATAGCAATTTAGTCTTTAACTAGCCCATTTTCCATTCGTGTTTACGTATAAAATTAGATAGGATTGCAAAAAATATATCAGATTTTACTATACATGTTACATTTTTTCAAGATTCTCAGCTCACTTAGGTAAATGGGAGTCAAATCCACAACTAATTGTATTTGCAATATGTATAATTATTACTTTAGCTTAAATTACCTTTATGTTACTTTTATAAAAACAAAACGAAACATAGCATATGGGGTGATTACATTTGGTATCGCCAACTATTGATTTAACGTGAGTGGAATTTAAATAATAACCGATACGGTTTTACATCATGTTTTAAACACGATACTGCGTGGAATATTATTTTGTAAGCATTAATAATACTTTGAGCTGCCCATATTTTAATAAAATAAACACCTATTTGTCTCTAAAATACATTCGGCACATTTAATGTTATAAATAGTTAAATAGAATTCAATAACGTTTATCTTTGTATTCTATACATACAATGATAAAGCAAATGGAACACCATATGTATTTTATACACGAGATGATAGAATACCGGTGGCCTGTATCTGTAAAAAAAATATTTTTGCAATTCAATTCAGCCCAAGAAAAAGCGTAGTGATCTTTAGAAAGTTTGGCAATTAAATTTTCTATAATGTACGAGTATAAGCATTGCCAATATAAATATTTATATATTTAAAAGTTACGAATAGGTCGGTGTTTGTGTCATCAAGCTACGCAGGACTGAACACTGATTTCACTTATTTACAGGCTTTACCTAGGTTCTACGAAGTTATCCGTTTGCCCGTCGTAACTTCAATACAGTTGAATACATTTCTCTACAATTTCCTGTCACAGCTGGAGATAGAAAGGTTATTTGCTTGACATCTTGGAATTTTCTATTACTACATATTTCCGATCTAGGAGTATTTTTATAATAACGCCTGCATACATCTCTGCATTTTACGTCTTTCTACCTTGATTTTGTGGTGAATCGCAATAAATGTGAAGTTTCGCTTATTGAGTGAATGACGTTATAGGAAATTCTTTATTTCTATTCAATTCAGTTCAAATATAAGCCATTACTTTGATTCTTGATTACTTTGGTTCATTATATGTGTATTTCTATTTAACTTAAATGACATAGATAAATTACCTTTTTCTGTGACATCAACTAGTTGTACACATGCTTAAATATACAGTAAAAACACATAAAATAATTCAAAGCACAAACAATTATCGTTTTCTTACTAGGAAATCAATTGAAACAAAAGTCAGTATATTTCGGTATGGCTCATGGTTAAACATAGTCTCACCCACGCTGCTCTCGCGTCGCCACAGTCTTCTACCGGCTGCCCAGTCCTATCTGCCTTCTCGACGCTTTTACACGTAACAGGTCAGTGTAAAAATTAAAAAAAAATCATTATTACTTAGGCCTATTTGCGAAGTACCTTTATACCGCGTCCACCCTACTGCAGTGCGATTTTAAAATTCTAGTTTTTAAAGTGTTATGATCTGTGTATGTTAGTAGTGTTGTATAAAAAATTAAATTACAATAATTTTGTAGGTATCTATAACGTATATTCTTTTAAGCCGAAGTTTATTTCGACGTTACGTTGAATATTCGCTCAGTATATATCACAATACTCTCTTGTCCGAACAAAAACCGGGTTTCGTAACTAAAAATATCCCCATATCGAATGTTTGCGATATCTATTTTGGAATTTGTTCCACTCTGCGGCGCTCACGTTGGTGTTTTAGAAGCATCATCCATCAGAAGAAATTGTTTGATGCATATTTGAAAGCTATGTTCAGTCATAAAAAAAACTGTTGGACAGACATAGACATTTAAATGGGGTGTCCGATGTTTATAAAAGTTTCATTCATCTGAATATTTCTCATTCATATTTACAAAGTCACTTCATGCCAAGAATTTACTTTTATATCATGAGATTGTATTGAATTACGTTTGTTTTTCGCATAGTTTAAGTAATGTTTATTTATAGTTTATAAAAAAAACAATATTCCGTCCCAGCACGTGATTTATTAGTGAACTCCCTCGATCGAAACAGGATATTACGTTATTCTAAAAGCTACGTTTTCATCAGTTCTAACTAAAATACAAGTATTGTTGCCAACGTGTACTTTTATGACAGCAGTAAACCTGTGAAATCTTTTTGAAAGGAACGTTACTTCTGTCCAAAGTAATAAAATGTTGGTGAAACTTTATAATTTTAAAATGAATCATAACAAATCTCAAATATAGATTTTCAAATGAGGCTTTCTCATGGGAATGGTTGTTAACATAATTTCTGTCTTAATTGATAAGAAAAATAGAAACATTTTAATTTACAAGACAAATATGTAAATCTTTTTTCGACATGGCAGGGCAGTTAGTAAAAGTGTCGTGTCACTATGTTCCCTGACACTACACTTCCTGTTTTCCTACTGTTATGATACTAGATTTCCTGCTTTCAGCCGGAGGCTACATGGTTGAGGTCAACGACACCTACGTCTTACCAAAGCGGAGAAAAAATAATAATTTTGATATTCTATATAATTTTGTATAGTCCTCTAGTAAAGATTGTACTTACAATCATCCCAGTGAGACGATCCTTGATCTCAAATATAAATATAAAATCAATATATAATAAATTTAATTTAATAATTAATAGTGAACTAAAATATATGAACGTTCACATTAATTGTACTTCATAATTTGCGATTTTATTTACGAACATCAGCTTGAATAAAAACGATCACAATTCTACCTCTACCTTCTAACCATACATATGAACATTAAATCCTTCAATGTTACCATTCCTAGTATTTCGTTAAACAAATTGAAATTTAAAACCATCCGCAATTTCATCGTAGCTGGATTGAAATGCCAAGCTATCAAAATAGGAGCAGACTGCAGTAGGAATAAAATGATAACAGGTGGATAGGATACGTGCGGTTGCATGGAACGTAAAGAAAATAGCAATCGTTTAATTTAATACAGCAAAATTTCGTTTCTAACATTGTTTGTTGTTGACGCCTCTTTAATTTCAATCTACCGGAAATTTTGAAGTTCGTCGAAGTTCGGAGATCGCAAACGGAAGAGTATGCACTGAATATAAAACTTTCATATTTTTGATTATTTTATTATTCTTTTATTTTTTAAGTAAATGAACTTAATATAAAATATATTTAAATATAAGAACAAAATGATTTCTTGTGAAATATAAGCAAAATGGTTAGTTATTCTTGTTATTATTTAAGAAATAGATACCAATAAAATTTATGTTATATTAGATATGTTAAATAATAACTGTAATATTTATTTATAGTTATATTTATTGAGAATAACAAGTGAATCATTATTCACATCATAATCAGATTACGTAAATATATACATAAAAAAAATTTTGAATTATAAATTCTTTTTAAGCTCTTAACATTTCCAAGATAGAAGTTTAGCATTTCGCAACAAAACTAATATTAGCGAGAAAGTCAAAAATAATACCACAGTGCAAAATGGGCCGACTCATTTGAAAGCCTAAAAACACCCTCACAGACGCACTCACGTTATTAATCTGAGAGCCTTTGACGCAGAAGCAAATTTAAATCGTAAGCTTAAATATCCATTTGGAAAATTCGCGCTAATTATCAGCACAGCAAAATCATTTTGTATTATTATTGCAACGAAGCCTATGTAAAAAAATACTTATTACTTTAAGTACTGTGTTTAACGTTTATACTTCGAAACTAGTTTGTAATATAATCTATATTTTTAACATATTTAATTTTCATTCACAGAAATCTTACAAAAATGAGCCGTGTAGGAAGAGGAAGGCGCACCCGCGTCTATGATTGCAATTACAACAAAGGCGAGAGCTACTATCGTCCTGTTTTGGACCGTCTTGATGGTAAAGTTCCCGTAGCCAAGGAACCTGAAAAAGATAAGATCAAGTCGGATGTGGAAAATCGTATTCGAAGCGCTCTTGATGATATTGAGGCTCCAGGTGACGACCTGTTTGATTCCAGAGGCGCCCGCGCGTCTAGAGGCAGGCCTTTACCATCCGCTTTTGAAGATGGTGACTTAAATGACGATGTAAGACCTATTTTCTAATATTGATATATATTGTTTGGAAAAACTATTTTTTTTAATATGGGACAATATATTTATTATCTCATATTAAAAAGAGTACTTTTGTGTTTTATATTATGTGTAAACAAATTTAAAACAAACTTATAGTTATAGTCTAGTAAAAATGTTACTACGGAACTACTACGGAATATTTGTGTTACACCTACAACTACGTTTTCAATTCTGTATTTACATAAATATATTCAATTGTTGAACAACTATTCTCGTCCTGTACCGTACAAGATTGAAATTGGTATTGAAAAGTAAAGAAAAAAATCATCATTCAGTACACTTGAACTTAATATGCATGGGGCATATTTCCATACGAATAAATCCGTTTTTGGTATGGCTTGATACAATAACTATTTAGTTGCAACTACTAGTGACTATGACTTCCACTTCAATATTCAAGATGAGAGGAGAACGGAATGCCCTGCTTCTCTCTGACTACCCTGCTAGATAACAAAAAAACGTGAAAAAGTGGAAAAAGCGTGAAGGTATGATCAATAACGATCATAAATAAATGAACTACAATGAAATAGTTCATAATGCTATGTATCTTCATTAATATTGCATTGCAAATCGTGCTTGAGAACGTTTAGTTCGTAATATGTCAAGCAATTTAAATTATTAATTTCATTAATGGCCTATATTGTTAACATAGAGAAACACATGACAACAGACAGTTTGAAAAATTCAGAAAGCTCTTTTGTTTACATATTTAAAACTATGTTTTTATGTCCTTTGTCGAGGTGTTTTTACAAAAATTTAGTTTCGTATGTAGTTATTATACTCTTTGTAAAATTTCCTGCTTTGACACTTTTCAAAGTGCCGCAACGTTACGTTGATATGCAGTTGACACTTCACGGTAGTGTTTTTTGAAAGTTCAAAAGAAATAATGTTACTGCGTAAAAACGTCATTTACGCTTTGACTTGCTAAATAAATAATGACTCGTAAACAATGAAAAATGTCAAACTCAAAATATGATATGCGCTACATTTTTTGAATATCTGAATAGCTAGTCTGTGTAAGTCATTATTTTCGAAAATCTTCAAGTCAAATAAAATCAATATAGTAATATATTAATTTATCTAAAACTTAATAAAAAATAGGTTATATGTTTTAAAAACGTAATAAGCTTTACGAGGGCTTAAATTTCATTACTATCTAAGTATGTACACGTATAACGGTGAGGCCTAGGATGTGTGCTTTTACATGCTATCCGTCGAGTAATATATTTAAAACTTTTATAACCTTTAGCGAAATTATTGAACAAAAATGTTTAAGTGCTTTTTTATACATTTCAAAATTGTGTTACGAATATTTTACGTGTGTTTTAATATATTTAACAGAAACAACGACAATATTTAAACTACTCATTTAATTTATTAATAGTTACGCATCTAATATCACATTTGTTTTCATGTTATTAGCACATTTTTTATTGCAAAATGGCTGCATAATATTTTTCAGTTTTATATTATTTAACATATCAAGTACAATTAAAATTTTAATGAGCTTTTACAATAGCAAAATAGCTATCGCACGATACGTTTAATTTCATTTGCAAACCCACATATCGTATAATAAAATTTTACATCTTAATTGACTGTCATTTAAACGTCCACGTATAAGTTTAATTGCCCGCATTTGCGATGACTTGTTTCATTTTGAAATGCATTCATTACTCATTACCGTGTAGGTGTCAAAAGTGGACAATATAACAAACTTTGGCATCGTAATCAACTTTATTTCTAATTTGAGAATCGTGTCACTTCTATATTTAGTAAATACATCACAATGACTAAACTGGTACTTGAAATGCGCAATAAATATTTATGTTTGTACTCGTTAATATCGAAAGAATGTAGCGTGGTGTATATATATAGTTTCTAGATTAATTTAATTAGTCTTCTTATTATTCAATGCTTCACGGTTTTTGCCACAAAGTAACTAGAGAGAACCTACCGTTACTCTATTAACGACATTCTCCAATACTGCGAATATATTTTAAAGAAATTTATATGAAAATTAAAGCGGTATACACATCGTGTGTGGTTTTCTCCAGTATGTACTGATATAAGTATATAAGTATACCGTGGTCGTAAATATGTAGAAGAATATGAATTCACACTTTATAATTATTTCTTCAGATTACTTAGTCTGACCGCAATAGAAATGTCGCCAAAATTATATTCATACACGAAACAAAATTTTCGAAGGTCTATCCATTTTACGTCGATCTGCAACGTATGTTCATTTACATTCGATTTTATGGCTCAAGCAGATCATCGTAAACATAGAAATTGGTTGAAATCCTAAGGGCATAGCAATAGCACAAAGAATAATAAGCGATATACAATAAATGTGATAACTTTGTGAAATGAATACAGATAATGACGCCAGGAAGAAAAGATTTACTGCCGCGAGCGGGAAAGGTGCGTGCTGTTGTACGTACAAACGCTTTGAAAAATATTTCTCTTTATTATAAAAAAAAACAATGGAATAGTTAGATTTAAAAAGAAATACTGACCGAAATTACTGCGTTGACCTCATTATAATAATAGCACATCAATATTCTATTCTGCTTGAAAGTTTAGCTGAAACGTTCTCTTGAAATTTATTGCCGACGCTTTTCGAAATAGTCGTTCATCAATGTACTAGGTGTGTTTTGTCTATATATTTTTATTTTTACTACATGTGTACCTATATACTTTCTTAAGTAGCTTCATAGACGTATCTTGCGAATGATAGGAATTTATTACATATTAATTTGTCTATATAAACTTAAATATGTATACATCTCTGGTAACAAGGCAAAGTGCCTCGCTGAGTTCCGTCACTCAGCACGCAATGCCTTAATTTCGGCTGAAAGTGGCGAATAGAACTGTTAAAAGAGAACGGAGTGTCTTAACACTAGTTCTCTGGTTCCCTCTGCCTACCCTGATGTGTGTGGAATACAGCGTGAAACTAAAAAACAAGTGTCTATATGTACATTAGGGTAACTACCTAGCTATTTCGTCCTACCCTTTCACTCCTCTTTACAATACCTACTGACCCTGAGGAAATCATGACTGCACCACAAAGGCGGCTACATCGTACCTAATTAATTAAAGGTTTAAAGAAACATTTATTGGCGAAAGAGTACAACTAAAAATACCAATTGATTTACAAAGTCATCACTACGTACGTGCGTATATAAATGGTACTATTTCTTGATTAAATTAAAATTTAAAATTTTAAACACGGCGTTGAGTTACTCGAATTTAGGCGAAAACGAAGTCTCTTGACACTAGATTCACTCTGACTAACTTACTTCCTGGGATCAAGCATAAAACTGCTTTTTTATATGTCAAAATTTAAATAAATAATTTAATACCATAAAAATATGCATATAATATTTTATTGTGCCTATTATCGCCCGTCGTCTGAGCCGCTCTTTGTAAATATGGCCCTTACAAAAACCATTAGCGCAGAAGCAAAATTATAAATTAGTTCGTCATCAATACGGAAATAGAGTAGGACTCGAGCGTAACGTTACAAACAAAATTTAAATGTTTTGATATTATTATTTTTTTATGACAATATATTTAATTTTTAATTTGTAAAATAAAGAAAAAATATACAATATATTAATTTTAATTCCCACTTGTTTTGGCATTGAGACGCTGTTTTGGCTCTCTAAAGATTATGTCTCCAGAGCGCTTCAATTCAAATTACATTTATATATGAAGAAAGGTTCCCCAGTCCTTAAACCAGACACGGCCTTGTTTCGCTGTAACTATGATATATCGAAAAATGGAGATAGTAGTGGTATACTTCTAGGTTATCTTCGTCTACAAAAAATATGAAAGAGAAAAAAAAATACTGAAAAATATTAAACTTTGATTTTCTTCCAACATACACTAAGTCCGAATAGTTGGGAACATGTTTGTAGCTAGTAGTACGTTTATACATTCAACAAGAACCATACATACGTAAGGTTTAAATTGAATGAGCATTAATTTAAAATGAAAATTATATTGCGTATTTCAATTTGTATCATAAAATGCATAATGTTAGAAAATAATTTTCAAATTTAATTTACTTGTAGCTCTAAAGTGAAGCCCATTTAATTTAGTTCAATACGCTTCGATACATTCAAAGAGAGTACTAGTATAATTATTCTCCTGAAATTGCTATCTTCATTCAGGCCCTTTGAACTCCGAAGACTGTCTAGTACCGTTGACTAACTAAGAGGTTGTAGGATTATCAGTATAAATTGATTCTAGAATATAGCTTCAAACTTATAAGCTTTCCATTAGCTGTGATGGTAATCTATTACATAGATTTTACTTCACACGCCACGGTTTACTAAGACTCTTGTGTCGCGTTCTCTCACACTTCTCTACAATATACGTAAGCTATGTTCTCTTTTATATCATATCCTTTATTTTTAATATAGGGTGTCCCAAAATTAACGCAAGATTTGAATTAAATAGAAAATGCCATTTTAGTCTTTTAATAGCGAATGAATAATGAATATAATAGCAAATGGCGGCGAAGTCAAATCTTGCGTTAATTTTGGGACACCCTTTATAAACACGTTTTCATACATTATACATTTAGACCTAATTCTTCAAAAAAATTGGCGTTTGACTCAACGTGCCGAGGTCGTGAGATACTTTTGAAGCAACAATTATTCTATTCACTTCAAAAATATTCTAAAAGCAAATACCTTGTATTTAGTAACTCTACAGTTATATTTATTAAATAACTGTAGCGTTAGTAGCACATTGTTAACCAATTATCCAGCACCCAGAAGAGAGCCAGAGAAGCTCAGTTTCGAAGACTTCAAGACCGAAGCTTACAGTTCCTATAACTTAGTAAAAAATAATCCTGACTTACATACAATTATAAATATTTTTTTTTTAAATATTTATTGTTATACAATAAAAAAATGTCAGAATAACTTTATTCACTGTTTTTAATTAAATTCAATTAAATTTTTAGTCATTTAAAACATATTATGCTTCATATTGATTGAATCAGTGTTAGTAGAAAATTATAAATATAGATAACGAGCAGATAACTTGTGCTAATAAGTAACAGATTAAGCTAGAATTCACGAAAAGTATTACATAGTTGCATTAGAACGAGTATAATTAAATCTTAAAACTACATTGATACTAAATGAGGTACAAACGAGATAAAGGTTTTAATTAAAGGACACAGAGAGGAGATTCTATCTATTAGTATGCATTTACCCCAACTCCTGAATTCTATTACATGTGTAGAACACAGCCGTGTTTGAGACGTACAAGTTCATACTACCTCCACGAAGTTAATCAAATGGATATATGTACTAATATATTTAGTTTATATTGCTTGCTTTTGCTATAAGCGAGTATCGTAAGCATCTTATAGAATATCGTATACGATGACAGATATCAAAAAATATATTTCATTGTACTTAAATGCAAAGACATATTAGTATATCTATATGTTACTTTATATATTCAAGCAAAGCATAAGCTCAGGTTATTTGAGTTAAAATATTTATACATGTTTTAGAGCGTCAAACGTTTCAGTATAGTTGCTGTATTTGACCACTGGCAACATTTACGATGAACAAACTTTCATATATTTATTACAAGTATTTTAATATTTCATTTCCAAATAGAAAACGCTTTTAAATTAAAATTAAAATGTTAGTCAAAAGGGCACCTTTCTAAAGGCTTCCAAGTTGATAAATTATGTATATTATTAATATTTCGGACTAATATTCATTAAAAACGTTTCTGGGAATATATACCTATGCGTTTTTATAAAATCTCAGGAATGACATAAAATGTTATAAAATATGATTTATATTGACTGCGTAGGTTGTTGACGATAATGAAGACTCAAAGAATTGCACCGGTAACAAATTATAAAGTTGTTTTCATTAGTAGTTTCCGGTGAAATCGACATGAAACGATAAACGATTATTGAAAAAGATGTGCTTGTTTTTTTATTTACATTATATTTGCTACATTCTGTGTAAAATCGTTGATCAACTAATTAACAATTAATATTACAGATATTAAAGATCGAAAGAAAAGAAAGATTAAAATATTTTATATATTAGTTGTATTAAATTTGGACTTCCTCATAACTGTCATAACAGATTTTTTGAGAAAATATACTGAGTTTAGTTTGGTCTAAGTTTTTGAAGTCAAAAAAAATGGCGGATAGCCCCGGACACTTTAATAAATGATGGCTAAGCCATTTTTGGCCTTGTAAAGAGCAGAGTTCATCAAATGTCTCTGAGAAAGACTTTGCATATTTTCCTTTGCTTATAACACCTTTTTAGTTCCGTTACGTTCCTGTATATCTACTTGATATTTTTTATTGCTTTTCTTCTTCTGTTTTTCCTTCACTTTTTATATGTAAAAGATGTTATAATCTCGCTTTCTTAAATTTCCTGGCTGCGTCAATCGTGAAGTAAACTTGGTGGTATATCATATCTCTCTGCCACTTGTCACAATAATACTAACTTTGTTTGTAAATACTTTTGTCATTTGGTTTTTCCTCTTATTTTTATCTTTCACTGGTTCTCCTAATGATTATTGGCATAATATCTCAATATTTCTTTAATGATAGTAACACCATAGGTGCTTCACCTATGTTAATACTTTCGTTGCAGATATACTTAACATACTATTGTACCTATAAAGTACTTTCAATAGATAAGCCAAACGACATTAAACTGCAGTTCGTTTAAATGTTATTACGAAATCCAACACTAAGACACTATGCTGTCGCATACCTGGCAGACATGGTCGTAGACATAGTGACCGGGGGTATGCGACAGCATGGTGTCCGGGGCTACCCGACCATTATCATGTAAAATTTTTAGACACAGCACTCCAAATGTACAAGAATTGATATAAATGCAATTACAATCTTTGACTTTATAAAATCTACTGAAACTACATTTGTTTCTTTAGACAAGGTATCTTTACAATAACTCTTTATCTCAGCAATGCGTTTAATTTCTTAAAAATTGAAGTGTCCGGGGCTACCCGCCCTTCCCCTATATAACCTGTATTGTTCTATGAAGTTATTATCCTAAAGTAAACATACTCTTTCTAAAATTAGTATATTCAATAATATTTATATTTTTAAATAGCAATTTGAAAATTAAATATCAGGGTTTAAATAGCATAATATACTAAATATCAATCGTCAGACACCCACCCACTTGTTTTAATGTATACATAATAAGAAAATTAACTTTTTACGAGAATGTAAACGTTTAAAGTACTTCATTAAAAATCCATTAAAAGCATCATCGATGAAATGTTTTCTTGTCCATTATTTACAGCTTCATTCCAACATTCGAATTGTTATCTTTTGAAAAGTGAGTAATTATTTTCCCATTTATTTATAATGGGTATATGTGATAGGTCGTAGTTCGACAAAGTAATAAATATTTTTCGTATAAGCTCTTGATACAGCACTTAATAAGAGAAAATAAACTAAAAGCCATGAAAGCGGTTACAAAGCAATATTGCTCAACTTTGAAAACCAAAACCGTAGTCAGACTAAATTGGTATAATTGATGAAAATATTTTACAATAGTAACAACCAAGCATTCTTGAACATCCAAATACAGACAGAATATCCACAAAGTAACTCGTGCTTAATTTAACATTTTAGTCTATGTCTAACAAACGGTACTGTAATTGTGATTTTTTATTTGTTTATAGCCAGTGAGTTACTAAACTTATTTATTTAAAAAGGTTTACAATTACGTAAAATTATTATTTGCAATTTAATAACTAAGTAGGTGTACAATATGTTTGTCAGATATTCTGTAACCTATAGACAAGTTCAACCTTTTTATCACTAGTCTAAATAAATTTAATTGAAGATCATTTTCCTATTTTGCGACAAACAATCGACCGAGTTTTGACTTATCTAACAACGATTCTAGTGATTTTCGTGACATTAATTAATTTTATCTTTTTGCATTTTACATATAAAGTTATTCATTTGTACAAGTTATGCAAAAAATGGACTTTACGAAACAATTTTTATTCATTAAAATCCTATTCATCCCTATAACTTTATTTGATACACGTTCAGAACAATGAAGTTTGAAAGTTCCATACGAAAAAGCAATAAAAACAGAAAGTAAATTACAGTAGAACTAGATACATATACGAGTACAATGTACATTTACATTTATGAAATAAAATATACCATTTTAAAGAATTGTTGTGAGACATAATAATGTTTTGAATATTTTTTAAAAGTATATGTTTTAACTTTCCAACATACGGAGATGTAGGATCACTGGTACTGGTGTAGTGTGTACGGACAACTAGTACGCACACTTATTTTATACATAACTATTTATAATCTTAAGCATCTACCTCTGGTCTAACACAAGGCCAATGTAATATCAGCACTCCCATACCACTCCAACACAATGATTTATATTTTTAAATAAAATTTCAATAATTATTACAATAAAATAATTTAGTTGAGTGAATAAGGAAAACTAAATATGTTATTAATTTTACACCATAATAATTTCAGATTGCTGAATCGCTGAAACGCCTACGTGCAGGCAAAATGACTTCACGATTCGCTGAAGATATCGATTTCGAAAATAGCGTTGCTAGCATTGAAAACCGAATGAAGATTTCTGATAAGATTCTTGAGAGCGTCGGACTTGGTCAAAGTGAGGTCAGTAACGCACGAAGGGCACTAAAAGAGAACGAGGAACGCACAGAAAAACGTATTGCTCGTAGAATAAACGAAGCTAACGACGGTGCAATTACAAAATGGACAGCCTTAAAAGATTTTGAAGAAGAAAGCGGAGCTGCCCAGCGAGCAAAGGCAACAAGAGCTCGTTTGTCGGATTTAGAAGATGAAATGACGGAGCTAAGCGAGAGGTCCGCGGCGAGGGAGAAGCGCGCCGCTCGCCTCAGGGCCCTTGTGGCCGATACAGAGTCATCTGATACCACTGTGGCTTCCTCCAAGATAAGCATCCGTGCTGAACGGGAAAAGAAACAGGTCACCTTCTAATACAACTGAAACATGTTGATGGTCCCAAACTCTTTCACTATAGAGATGATTTGGACATAGATATACTTGCTAAACTGTGTATTCCTGCATTTCTCATTGTAACACGTTCTAGTCGATATCTTTTATATTATTGCATAGAGTAAAAAGCTTTGTATTACCCTGGTTTTATTTAAGTCTTTAAAAAATAAATATGAAAAAAAATATTTTATCGTGTTTTCATGGAATTTCAATATAAATATTGAGTTATTACGTAACCGCAACCTAAAAACGTAAACGTAACTTTACAGCAATCAAAAATGTTGACTTTGCTTCATTTACTTAATTAAGATATTCTCTAAATAAAAGAAATTCAGGTTGCCAAAACAACAAATACATGAAAATATTTAGTAGCCACTACATCTCCTGTTTACATTACAGTACATCTTTTTAAATGCAATATAAAATATTATACATTGTACTTCAGATAGTATTTTAGGACTAAGCTAATGATTGTTTTTAAAATTAAATAAGCAAGTACTATAGTATAGTATTAAGTTAGTTTATATGACATACTAATTTGTTTTTTGTGAATGTTTCCATGGAGATTTTATTATCTTGAAAGTGGAACTGAATCTTTCGAGATATAGTCAAGGGTAGTGAGTCACCCTTGATGGTCTGCTCCGAATAGTACGTGGGAACAACTTATCCGCAGCCTCTAGAACCAGGAAACTATATATTCACTAGCCCCAGCCGGTTGAGATTTGGCTATGTTAGGATAAAAAGTGGCAATCGCATGCTGCTTTCCGGTATCCCGAGTCCCAAGACCTCTATAACGTTAGGCAACGCGCAATGATAATGGTCGCAGTCTAAGACCACTTCCAAAGTGTGTTGGACCATCTCCTCTCCTCATTCCAATCGTCTTGAACAGGTGTCTTCCGGTAATCTTTGTAATCATCCCCCATAATGGCGCATAGGCACAAGTGTGCGACTGTAAACGTGACAGGGTGTGGGTTCGATCCCCAACTCAGGAAATAGAATTTTTCATTTCCTGGGCTTGGAAACAAGGCAAAGCGCGGCTTTGAATACCACCACTCAGCACGCAATTTGCTAGAAGACGAAATGAAAAGCTGATCAATTTTCTATTTATGATAGTTTGGCTTTTAAGACGGTTTCTTATTTATATATTTTATATTTTTATAAATTTACAACTGTTTATAACTGATTATAGTAATTTGCCAAGAACAAAAAATTTGTAAAGAACAGTTGTAAAAATTAGTTCATATTTTAAAATTTTAAATAAATTAAGAATTTGAAACCATACCATCGCAGCATCCTAATTAATAAATGAAAGGAAGATACAATTTAATAACAAAGCATACTCTTCTTCTTTTTCTGTTATTAACTTAAACTATTGACAATAGATATCATAAAGTAAATAGATATCAAAAATTCAAAAGATAGCAATAATTCAATGATTAAAATATGCTAATTTAAATATAACTGCATAGTTAACTAATCTTTATAGATTTCAATCAGTTCCAAAACGAAACTAAATTTATTTTTTTAAGCAAAGCAAAGACGACGCCCATCCAGCCCAATCAATATTTGCGTTTTGAACGGTGCTTTGTTCAAATTTACATAATTGTGATGCTATCGACCAACACTAAATGCCATCTGGGCATAGATTTTACAGTAAAAATATTTAAGATTCGGGTAATTTTACTAATTTCTTCATGTTATTGCGTTGACAAAAGTTACTTATCAATTAAAATGAACTATTCCTTTTATACAGCAACAGTATAGCTGTTATACACTACGATAACATGAAAATTATCTAAAATAATAATATTTGCGTAACAATCTAAATCCTGTAAACAATATCCTTTGACGGAGTCAGTTCTATAGAATTTTTGATTAAAGTTTTCTCTTACAGGTATATCATAATTTTTATTACTATTTATCCTATTCGACGTGTCGATTCAAAATAGTACTTAAGTATAATATTATAGATTTTTTTTTAACTTCACGCTGTATCCCGCAGATAGCAGGGTAGGCAGAGGGAACCCGAGAACCTAGTGTTAAGACACTCCGTTCTCTTATAACAATTCCGTTCCCCACTCTCCGCCGAACTGAGGCATTGCGTGTTGAGTGGCGGAACTCAACGCCGCGCTTTGCCTTGTTACCAAACCCAGGAAATGAAAATACTAACATTTCCTGGAGTGAGAATTGAACCCACAACCTGTCGCTACGACAAGCAGAAATAAGTAGTAATTAATATTATTAAGTATTATTGAAGTATAATATATAAACTATATAATTAGGACATACGCAAATAAACAATTTAACTCATTTTACAAAAAGTAACTGCAATAATAAAATAAGAAAGAATAAACGCGTTAAATAAAACATGTTATAACTGAGGAAGTTGCGTATAGTTTATAAGATTATGCAAAGCTACGCGTTCCGCCGAGGCTACATCAAAAGAGTTTACAGTAACTTTTTTAAATTCTATTGCTGTTGCAAATTTAATAAAGATTAATATAAAATATTTTAAGTACGTACAAACGGCATTGTAATTCATTTTTATTTGTTTCGTTCATACAAAAATAATTTTGTTTTACAATTTAGAACATAGCATGTGTGAAATTTACACACCGTAGAAATAAATCTATTATATATATATCGCATCTCCCGCCTACTGAGGAGTTTACAGAACCTAGTCTAAATACATAGATATTTAAAGATATTGCAGGTTGAGTGGCGCAACTCAACACCGCATTTTGTGTTGTCTGAACGGCAAAATAAATGTCATTTTGCGCCAAGGTGGATCACTGTAACATACTTAACAAGCTGACAAATAAAATTACACTTTATTGTACGTTTATTAAATTATTTTAATGGGGCATACTGTATTGTTTCTCTCTCAAACAAGTGAAATTCTAGACAAGTATGTATTTCATGATCGTGAGCGATTTCATGATTTACGGCTTATTTATCGCTATTTTAAATATTCTTAACAGTAATCATTTAAGTCCTCACAAATTTAATACGAAGGTGTACGTAGGGTACATATAATTAGATTTTACTTGGTACTTGATAATTTTCAATAGATGGTGCTGGCCGTATTTCTTTGATGATGTATCTATCTACACCATGTTTTATTATAGTATAAAAAAGTGTGTCTGTACCATGAAGACATTATTGAAAATACAGCTTAGGGAATGTAAAAACAGTCATAGAATATGATTCTGTTTTTAAAATATTTGCCTATCTGTTTGTCTGTTTGTACGCGCACATCTTTAAATCTACAGAATGGATTTAAATGAAACTTTTTTGCTGTATACCCGTAAATCCTGGGTAGGCCGCCGGGTATAAATAATTTTGAAAAGAGGAATACCTCATGTATAACCGTAATAGGTGGTCTATTACGGTTATACATGAGGTATAACTAAACTAGAAGACCTTAGAAAAGCCGTCTTAACAGACTTCAGTGGAGTGGGCATTTTCTGTTGACATAAAAAAAATGAAGATCTCGACCATCTGGTGAAGAACCATAATAGTCCAGTTAACTTATAAGAAATAATAAAAAAACGCCTAAATAAAAGTTGTTTAGCGTGATTATTTTCCGTTGACATACCAAAATTAAAAAGCTGAAATATGTGATGAAGAACATTAAAAGTCCAGCTAAGGTATTAGAAATAAGTAAATGTTGTCTTTAGAAAAGTTTTTCAGCGTGATGGGTATTTTCAGATGACAGTGTTTGACTATATGCGCGATGGTTATGAGTTCAGTCTTCACTCGGGGGAATTAATTAAAGCGGTTGATAAGCAGAATTCATGTGGGAAGGACTAGAGCTACCTCAGAAAGTGATGGTAATAAGAGCCGATAAGGGGAAAAATACTACAAAATATGCAAAATATTACATTGCAAAATATATTATATTGGGGAAAAAAGAAACCCATTATTTTCTCAGTAGCGATCGATATCTCGTAAAGTTTGATGGATATTAAACAATTTCCACCTTATGCTCGTTTTAAAGGTGATATTCCCAACCATAGAAATTGTCTCCCTGTTAATAATAATAATAAATAATAAATACTCTATATTGCACACCAGAAAGACACAAAATAAAAACATCTTAATATTTATCATAGTACAAGGTAGAGGTAGAGGAGAGAATATATGAAATGGCAAGGGGTTTCTTGGTTGTTTCATTTTGCTGTGAGTACTGGTAACTGGTATTTATGGTGAAATACTGTGACAGCTAATTGTGCGCAATTTTGTAAATAATGTCGATAAAATCATAGAAATAATCGAAGTAGACAAGCATGTTAGTAGTAGCATCGGCGAGGAGCAAAAAACGAAAATAAAACAGTATTAAACCACACCAAGAAACTTGATAAATCGAGTTTTATTACTAATTTCATTATTACCTGTTTCCGTATGATCAAACACTAAAGATCTCTACTGTGAACAACTAGGCCGTGTGAAGCTACCGATATACTAGAAATGTGTTTCATCAGGACAACTCAAAGTCACACACGTCGGTCACTACCGACTCGCCAGGAACTTTAAATCTTGATTGGGAAAAACATAGATTTTTTTTTCCCCAACCTAATATAACATAATGTCTAATGTATACTCTATCTCATATTCTCGCCGACTTAAACTTAAAAATTAATGTGTTTCTTTCTTTATTGTTTCAAACGCAACGATTCTAAAGTAAAGAACATAATTCTCGTCTTAAAAATAGCATATCTCCATAACTATAATTTTTTTTTTTTTAACTTCACGCTGTAACCCGTATATATATACATATTAGGGTAGGCAAAGGGAACCAGAGAACCTAGTGTTAAGACACTCCATTCTCTTTCAACAATAAATTGTATTTATAGTTATGTAATTAAAATTTCATATTTTATTACCAGTCACCATTATCCGCTTTATCTAATTACTATCTTTACAGATTAAAATAGACCTCTCATTAGAATGACAAGGTCGAACTTCGATCAATTGGGACGGACAGCCTTTATAAAATGATCTGCTTGTTATATACATGGTGTACCAGTAAATTAAACATAAATTTTTAATAATGGTAATATATATTTTTTTTTATTGTAGTGGAAGATGGCAAACGAGTCAGAAGGACTACCTGATGGTAAGTAGTTACCCTCGCCCATGGGCATCTACAACACCAGAGGAATTGTAAATGCGTTGCCGGCCTTTAAGGTGTAGGTGTCTGTACACACGTGTTATATTTTTTTCTCTTTCTGATTTCAATGGTCTGCAGCATTTCGTTGTCTTTAGAAAAGTCTCTCAGCATACTTCTGTTGAAATCCTTTATATATGTTATGTTTACAGATCGTGTTTATTATACATATTCAAAAAATATTCATAACAAATTGTGTTTTATATTGAATGAATAATGTACACCATAAGTAGATCGATTAATATTATTTTCTGTTATTAGCAGAATTAATGCCCTGCTACGTTATACCGTATAAAACAAGGATCGTCAAAATTACAGGATCACAGCTGCATTCAAAAAGTGATAACCTAATCTATGAGTACGTTCAATGGATTCAACATTCATGAAGAGTTTTTTTTGATTTGGTTCAGACAATTTCGATCTGGTAATACCAATATAATTGGCATATATCTTCTATAATCTGACTTTAATTGCCGACAACATTTTATACTCATACTATGAAACCAATCAACCTGTACATTGGCACGCACAAGTAGCGAACCGTCTCGATGATTGAAGCCAAAATATTTATCAATACTCTGCAACGACTTCTTCATTAATATGCAAAAAAATACATTTGTTTTTTAGCTTTGATACCGATAAATAATTTAATTAATAAAAACTAAATAAAAATATTTTTATCATAACTCATTTTGATTGTAAAGAATATCAAATCACAATAATTGAAAGAAAACAAAGGCGTGTCATGGTTCACAAAGTGGAAAATGGGGACTATAAAAATAAGTTTAATTTTGAATCACAATAGCCTTGCATAACATTTGCATTAGTTTAGATGAAAAAAAAACTCTTTGACCCGAGTTTGCGAGAAGGAACGTGACCTCTTATTCTTAGAAATTTTGAGAATTTGTAAATCTTATATATTACTACAGAAAAATGGCCATTAAAAATAATACTCGTGACATAAATATTTCACATATTTTTTAAAGAAAGTACTATTACATCGCAATTTATTGCTTTAAGACTGTGTATGTTAATATGTACTCTTACATACACCGTAATCAAGCGAAAAAAGTACAAATTCAAACACACATAAAATGTATATATATATATTTTTTTTTTATGGATAAAGGATGGCAAACGAGCAGAAGGACCACCTGATGGTAAGTGGTTACCTTCGCCCATGAACCTCTACAACACCAGAGATGTTGTAGATGCGTTGCCGACCTAGAGGATACAGATGGAAGGGGGGGACAATGTAGTAGTCTGCTATCGGAACCACCACATTTTGGGGAAAGGATAGGTGGGAGAGGGGAAAACCTGGCTTACATGCCATCGAACCGGAACACATCATAAGATATTTGGCGGTTCGTCTTTGACATGATAGTGGTCGCGAGCCAGACGGAGGACGAACCTCCTACCACCAAAAACGAACCTCCTACCACCAAAAAAGTATATATCGAGACAGATGAATATATCGTTTTCATATGATCATTATGGTACGTTAATAGAAAGTTCTAGTTAATTATCGATCCGTGAGGCATCTAACCAACTAAAAAAGGCCTTAGATGCACTTGCTTGTCAATTTTCCGATTGATAAGATAGTAAACAAACTTATCACGCACTTCAAGCTTATATTGAATTGAAATGTCTTGGTGATGGGCTTAGCTCAAGCTTCGTTGACTTACAGACTCGTTGACAATAATATTGTAAGCGGTTTAACAAAGTTATATATTTCAATAATTGTAAACAGGAGTTAAACTAAAATATTAATAATTGATATTTTTATTATTTTTGATTGATGTTTTTAAATGATAATTCATAATGTAATGTAACATAAAAAAAATTACGTTAATCAAATTTTATAAAATTTTGTTAACAGGGTGATTCCTGTTCTAAAGTACAAATAAGTAAAACATATGCATACATTGTAAATATTTTATTTAACAGAAAGAAATGGAAATATTTATACAAAGTCAAAGTCAACTTTGACTTTGACTTTATTCAAAATAAGAATAATAAGAATAATTTTATTCAAAATAAGAAGTTACATGCTTCATTTTTTGAACGTCAAATAATTCACCACCAGTTCACTAAATTTAATGCCTCAGACCTGAGAAGAACCGGCGCAAGAAACTCAGCGGGACTTATTTTTTTTTTCTTTTTTTTTTTGAAAAAATATATATTGTCTTACATTGTTGCTATACTTTCATTTTAAGAGAGATTTTAGATATTTCATAATATTTGGTCACATTACTGCTGTGTAAAAACATCACGCATCATCTTCATTTCACATTGAAGCATTACCATTGTGAGTTTCAAGCCCTAGTTTACGTTTATTTTATAAGCTTTTATATATTACCTACAAGTTTACAATATTATTGAAATTCCCTATTCGTAACATAAGAGCCAATTGTACTGCGTTGCAATATTAAACTAAGTGGGCAATTATGCAGGCTTAATGAAAATGGAGCTCTCGCTTCTGATACCTATTCTGGTACTTTTTCATATCAATGTAAATTGTAATTAGTTTATTAATATTAGTAAATAATACAGTTTTTAAGCAATTATCGATATTACTATTGATCAACCAAGGTATGTAACGTATTATACTAGTATATTTTTAAAATATTTGAAATTTATTGAGTATTCATTATCCATTAGTATAATTGAGGCCACTGTAACGCAGTGAGTCAAAGCCTGACTGTAAAAATAAGTGGTTGTGAATTCGAATCCCGTTAGGGGGGAATCTATATATGTGAAGTAAAAACTTTGTAACCTTTATACGAAAATTATGTGGACGGAGGAGCATGAAACTTGGCACATTTATAGTTTATATAGCGAAGGAGTGCAGAATGTTAATATATTTTTAAAATAAAGCATAAAAAAATATTAAATTAATGTTACACACACTACCATGGTTGCACATCCATGTTTATATGATATACGTTGCTAAGCAACGCGTTGTTAACGCGTCAATGGGGACTCTAGTTACTATAAATTACTTTAATTTCTCCATTCTGTTAAGATAAAGCGCGACGGTGAGCTTTTTTTACGGTAGGGTTTGTAAATATTGTAAATATAAGGTATATACAGAATAGGTAGATAATAGCGTGTGGAAAAAAAGTGTATTCGACAATATAATTTGTAGTTAAACTTCAACCCATTATTTATTTCAATTCAGCCTCGAATTTTTTATTAAGTTTTAAACACGTAATCAAATGTAGTACGAGTAAATTCATCATGAATCAACGTTTTAGTAGCGTAGAGTAAAATGTGCCGTTATCATTACAACATCACTTGTCATAACTCTTTATTTTTGGCAACCGTCTCGAATTGACTCATTAGCTGTTAATATGTTAGTAAATAGAGGATGCAGAGACGCACCGCTACTATTAGAGCAATTAATGAAAAAAATATTTAAGAATTTACAAAATTAATAAAAAATAGATTTTTGATATTGATTTTATTTAACGTAAAGTTTATAGTTATAAATCTTGTTGTACATATTTTTATATATTTTCATTCTGTGTGTTTAGTCTGGTCTGAATAGCTAAGAATAATGAGTTGTATTTGGCAACGAAAACATGTGTATAATAAAAAACAAAGAATTTTCCTAGGTTTCTTCTCATACTAAGCGGGGTACGAAGCGAATGTGCCACTTACAAGCTTTAAACTTATTTATCACCTTAAAATGGTTTTTAATACTATACTTCAAAAATATTATATTATATTACACATAGAAATCATAAATGTAACTTTTTATAAAATTCAGAATTAATACGATAACAAACATTTGGTTAGACGTCCTTGCCGTTGTATGAACCATGAAATTTCTATTCCAATTTTGTGGGAATTCTCGCAGGACGCCAAAGTTTAAAACAGGCGAGGATGGATAATTTTATCAATATTATCTCTTCCATGTTAGGTATTAACTACGTGCTTTCACTGTAGTATACTTACTTAATCTGAAACATTTTTTAAAAAATATATTCATTATTAATATTTTGTATCTTAAAAATATTGGAGTTCAATCAATCATTTATAAATTATTGAGAAAACATTGAAAATTTTAAATAATTTAACAAGCGCAAAAATATTAGGCTGATTGGCATTACCTAATTTTAGGGTAAAATGGTAAACGTACTTGGTCACATTTAGTACAACATTGCGAATCTATGAATAATAACTAACTTACTATTCACATGATATTTTAATAACAAGTTTGTATAAGACTTATTTAACGTATACGCTTGCTTCAATTAATAAAATTTACGAGTATATTAGTAATAAACAGATATCCATCTTGTCGAAAATTTATCTTGGCACGGAAATCATGAATAAGAAGCCAGAACTCATTACAATCTAGGTACCCGGCATTTTAAAACTAAATAAATGAAATTTCAATATTCTATTCATTAAAACCTTTGCTGCGCAATATAATAATAGCACTTAAAAATAGATAGTAGGTACTCTTAGTTTATAGAAACAATAGAGCCTGTATACCTAAATTCAATGAAAACAATGTCTTTAAATATTGCTTTCATTGTTTTCTTTACATTTGTTATTGGATAGAATGCACTATTATTTATAATAGTAAGATCAATATAGACTACGAAACAGTGCAAACAGTAATAATATATGAAATTTATCTATTTTTGTACAGCCAATAATTAAACTGTTACAATGAATTATGTCACAGCATTAGCGTCTAAGACAAGTGAAATAGTATTCTTATAATTAAAAGAAAAGTGACAAAGCTTACTGAAACTTGGCTTATCTCCATAAAGTTTTTTAAATTATTCGTCAATTATACAGTTTCGTATAAATTGTTTTATGCTTAGAAACAAATGTGTCAATTGATAAAAAGTTTGCAAATTACGCGTATAGCATATCCACATCAAAGTAAAAAAATATAATTGGCGAAGTAATTAGCCATGAAGATTTTGCAGTGCACGGTCAGTGTATTGACAGAAAATCATTGGCAACTAGTCCCACTAGCTTACGACAGTCAGGTGGGGTCAAAGTTAGATAAATTGAGTGGCTGCCGCGCCACCAGGCAACGCCTGTGTCAGTCGTTTACGATCACCCAACCTCTTCACACGTACTTCTATACTAGTTAGGTTCGTGATAGTGACGAGTTATTATTTTATTGTGTTTATTCCGAATATCAATAACCGATATTGATTTGAGTGTTTAAGAAAATAATTGCCAGTGGTTTTTCTATCTCACAGCATTCCTGGCAAGATGTGGGATGACGTAGTAGAAGAAGATAAGCCTGCAGAGGCAGCACCGGCTGCGGAGCCGGCGGCTGACGGTGCCCCTTCAGAGGCGCCTAAAGCGGAGGTAGCAGAACCACCACCACCAGAAACTCCAGTTCGCGGCACCGACCCTAAGCGACTCGTTTGCAAACACTGGGTCAGGTACGGTACTTACATATTTTACTTTACACTTTTACACTTTACTCCTATTTTTGTTAAAAATATATATATATTTCGATACTTTTTAAAGATTAACTTAAAAATGGGCTTATTATCTAAAAATTATACTATTTTGTCATACATATAAACCTCGATGTATGTTGTATTTTTAAACTATGTTTATCGATTTTGAATTTAATCAACTTGAAAACATATTTCTATTTTCAGGCCAAAATTCTTTCAATATAACTACATTTATGACTACCAAAAGAATTATTATGATGATTTAATTAACTACATGGATAAAAGAAACCATGGTATACCAGTTGAAAGGCCTGTCCCGCAAACATGGGGCGAACGTGCTCTTAGAACCTATCTCTCAAAAGGCTACAGTTACAGCACCAAGAAGTACAGCAAAGACACCACCCTCCTTCACCACATCTCAGTCGGTGCCAAGTTTCAACGAGCCCACACAAAGTCCCTTATCTCAAGGAAGTATTCCAAACTTGGAATTAATTCCGTATACCTATAGCTTGCTCTAACACCCGCTTGACGTTGCTGTGCGGACGTAGCTCCTATCTCCGATCGTGAACTTTATGTCAATGTTACAGGATGTCGTTGTCGTGAATCAACTCGCGCTACCCACTTTAGCCGCCCTACAGACACAATTATTACATTCAGAGCTATCCGCATTCCTCTGTCTATGTCATCTTATTTCAACGAATAAACTTTAAGTTCAAATAATCATTTTTATTTATACCTTGCTTGCGTCCAACGCTGAATAACATAGCTTTTTATTTATCTTTTTAATATCACTAATTTTTCTACTTACTTATACTTCTTACTTCGATAACGCAAAGCGATTTAATCTTCAGAAGAAAGTGCAAAGCGATGTAAGTAACATAACTTAAACTTTGAAAAACTCTTGTTGGATGCTTATAAGCAATAAGCAAGAAATGAAACAAAATTACTTAAGATCTTTAAATGTAATAATTTAATAAAAAATACTATTTATTTCCAGTGTACGAGTAATTTACTATAGGGCTATCAAATAACATGTAAAAGCGCAACTTCCCTGCATCAGTCTGCGTTATTAGTGTCTAATCATAAACGCTACCAAATTGCTGCCAATTAAGTACAGCAACGAAAATTGATCCGTTCTATCAACAACTTAATATATCTTGTTAATATAATTACTAATGATCAATAATTTAACAATATCGAAAAATTAATAAAAATAAAAATTATATTTCCTAAATACAATTAAAAAGACAGAGAGAAGTATTTTTAGTAGAGAAACAGCGTAAGTCACGGTAACATGACAACATGACGACCGAAAAGTTTCAATGTCGCGATATCTAAAATAACTTATCTTTGACAGTTCAGTGAATGTAATCATTTGGAGGCAGGCCAAAACGTTAGGCTACCTAGCAGGTAGAGCCGGCAATCGGCCAAATTGAACATAATTAAATGTTACAATGACCAACGGAGCCTAGACTTCGATGAGTGTCACTAATTGTACACAAATAGAAGACCAATATGTGTCATCAATTGACAGAGGACAGTATTTAACAATAGTGTATTATTAAACCTATAACAACATATTATTTTAACTGCCTTTATTTACACTTTAAACCTGTTACGGGTGAATTAAGGTATAGCTTTTACACCTTTACTCTCCTTTATGCAAAGGAACATGGCTCAAAATATAATATAAACATCATATTTCATTTTTAATATTATAATAATATTCAATGTCAATATTTTTATGAAAATATGATTATTCAACTCTAACTCATTACTCATTAAAGTAAATGAACAAAACATTTTATTGTGAAGGCGTATTTTTTTGCAATTTTTTTTATTGTGTTTGACTATAAAAATATTACTAGTACTAAATAACAGTCATAAAACTGATTAATATACTCACTTTGCTTTGTTTATCAACTCCATCTATTGCTTATTATGTTTCTTCAGCTGAAAATATTCAGTCAGTAAAGGTTAAAAGAAATTCGGTTAGTTAAGAAATTAGGACCTTAGTCATATAATCAAACTTTAAATGTAAATGAAAAAGTAAGAAGCCTGTATATATCTATTTAAATTATACATCCTCGTATTTATCCTTATTAGTTAAAAATATGGTTAATATGAAGAAATATAATTTTCTTTGGCCGCTATTGCAAAAGGACTTTGACTTGTCAACTGTGATGTATGGCACCTATAAATAATGATAAATTACATCGACCGTGCCATCTTCACATCAAATGAGTAATGTCAATAATTCGATGTCATATATCCAAAGGTAATTAATTTGCTTTTATTATTCTTACCAACTAAGTCCGTTAGCATTATCGACGACGAGAATCTAAAAATATACACTTCAAACTATTTTGAATTCAAGGAAACTTATAATGTTGTATGTACGAGAATATATCTCGATTTGATTTGTTTAAAAAAGTTATTTTTGTACGTATTGTTTGGTGATACGTACGGTTGAAACGTTTTGTTTATACATACATGATAACTTAATAAATGATAAGTATTGTAATTACCACCAATAAAGAGTTGAACGATTAATTAGTAATAATGAGTAGACAAATGCGTAAGCTTTTCCCCTTTCCCACCCATCCTTTCTCCAAAATGTGGTGGTTCCGATAGCGGACTACTACATTGTCCCCCCTTTCATTAGTATCATCTAGGTCGGCGTAACGCATCTACAACATCTCTTGTGCTGTAGATGTCTATGGGCGAAGGTAACCACTTACCATCAGGTGGTTCTTCTGCTCGTTTGCCATCCGTTATCAATAAAAAAAAGCCATTATTTCATTCGTCAAAACAAATATATGTGTGGAATTGCCAGTTCGAACACAATAAAACAACCTATGTCTTCAAGAGAATAAGATCAATGAGGAGAGGAATATTTTGAATTTTATTAATTATAATATTATTTAATAAAAGAGATAGTGTTTTTTTTTGTTTCATAATTCATTCTACATTTGCTTAGCTTCACACTGTATCCCTTACGTTACACGAGGCAGAGGGAACGTGAGAATCTAGTTTGAGATACTCCGTTCTCTCCAGATTTCCGTCCCCACATACCTATTACGTTGAATTACGATTAAGTTATATTTGTACTTTAATTTGTATAAATATGTATTATTGCCTTCCTCTTTCGTAGCCTACTTACTACGGATGTAGATATTAATCTCTTTTTATGGTAAATTTTTCGTTTCATTGGTTTTAATCACTATAATTCCAGAAAATTTTAAGTACAATAATATTATTTTTTTAATAAAAAAGAAAACCAACTTCAAATAAAACGTACAAAAAAGTAACATAAATACGAATAACTCAAAAATAATTCGGAAGTCGTAGTCAGATCGTAACCAAATTTAAACGGCGGTCCCATCAGAAGCCCTGTCTATTACACCACATATTACAAAATACAGTCGAATTGAAAACCTCCTCTTTTTTCTGAAGTTAAAAGAAGATTGAAAAATCTTATAAACCAAATAGGCTGACTTCCAAACTAGAATATATCACCTGACAATATGAGATAGATGTTCAAGGCGATTCATCACGCTACTCATTTATGTACACAGCAATATCTATACAAATAGATATTAATCAAACTGCTACCGAAACATACCTAATACATATCTTATATTGATTTTCTAGGTTGTTAAGATGTAACGTTCATAGCTTCTAATATTTTCAACATTTCCTTAAATTTTGTAAGAATATTAAAAAATAATTATATCAAAGTAATTTCTTATTGTTATATCCTACAATCATACGTAATTATTATTCAATAAAGCTAGCTAAGTATTTCTATCTTTTATACAAAAGGAAATTATAAAGACATTCTTTAGCGTTAATATGACAGCAAAGTTCCGTACAGTTTTTAGTAAAAAATACGGTACGTAGTATTTTATGACTTCTTTATATTATTTCAAGAAAGGATAAAATACTTATGTTGTACTTCGACGAAATATTGAATATCTATTTCTTGATATAGATTTGTCTACTTTAATTACAATCGTTTATCAATATTTGAACGCAATGTTTCATAACATAATTATAAATAGCTAAACATGTTAGTTCACTTCATTTTGGCCTTTGTGAGGCATAACTCTTCCTATATTATAGCTTATGTCCGACAACACAATAATATAACATTACGTACTGCGACCTTGTTTTTCTGTTTTAGATAAATCCCAGAAGTTTGGCTGGGTCCAAATACATGTTTCAGTTATGTCACATGTGGAGATATATTTATTAAAATTCCTTCATTCTAGGCCACTTGCCTCACAATATATTTTTATCCCGTGCTCAACAAAACAATTGTCAAGAACTCTTTCGCCAATTGGAAAGAGTTTGGAGACAATGACAGTTATAAATTAATGTATCTTATAATATGTTTTACAATGCTATATGCCAAACAGACTGACATCATTAATGATCGCATTGTGCTCTAAAAGATAGATTTTTTTTACACATTACCAAAAACTATAATTTTGTTTTAACGATAATAGAAAATGCATAAATATTTTAAATATATAATATAAATATAAGAACATAATATAATATATAAATCGTCGTTCAACATAATAATATACGGAATGATTGTTTATTTATTTATTTATTTTTATTTATTTACAATAGGAAAACATACAGCTTTTTTATATACAAAAATAAACCTTTAAATTAAACAACAAAAACATCGCGAATAAAGTTTTCACTACAATTTTAAAACAATTTGTCAACTCAATAATATTGAAATAAAATATTAAATTCAAAAATACATTAATATATGTACATATATGTATATATGCACACTCATATACTTAAGAACCAGGTGTGTTTTTATACATAAACATAAATACAATTAACAATTTCTTTTCAACAAATTAACAAATTTACTGAACTCATTACTAAATAAATCAATATCACTATAGAATTTATTATAACTGTTACAACTTCTTGTTATTAAGGAATCTAAGGAACCATCATCAACATTAAAGGGCTCATTCCCCACACATATTCCGCCATAGACGGACATCGAAGAACGGAGTGCATATACACTTTTGTGATGTTCACTTCCTGCATACTTCTTTTGGCCTCGTCTCTTGCTGAACTTTGTTTAAGATATCTTTTATACCACTCTTATCATTATATCTATCGACGTGGCCAAATCACCCGCACGTTCTTTTTCATCCTTTTTATATAATTCTCACCTAAGCTTGTCATTTTGTTTATCCCTTCATTACTAACTCGATCATTTGCAGGTAAGATATGCGAAGAGGATGCATCTCTACATTGTTCATCTTTTTTTCATTCTTCTTGTAACATACCTAGTTACAGACAAACATTTAGACATACATTAATTGAAATACCCTGAATTATGTACAGCCATACATGCGGCTCTGCTAACGTTCCACTGTCCTATCAATTCAGACAGAATACCGTTAATCTTGTCATGGGTAGCAGTACGCATTTCCACATCTATATCGTATCTTCCATCACTATTTAGCATAATTTCCAGATATACTACCTGATTCATTTATTCTGGAATCCTCCTATCTAATTAACCATACCTTCTATTCTTTCTTTATCTTTTTCAAATACCACAATTACTCATGTTGTGGTGAAGACCATTATTTTCACCCGTTTTTCAGAATGATGACCAATGCCTGTAGGTGCATCATCTACGAACAGTAGCCAATAAATCTTCAGGTTACTTGCATTCCCATGTCAGTTTCTTTCACGTCTTGGGCTGTATCAAAGTATAAATTAAAAAGTCAAACTGACATCCTTGTTTAACACATTCTCTATACTACTCGTACTCAGTCTGAATGATATCGATAAACAGATTTTACAGCCTGCAATAAACGTTCATCGTGTTCATTAGATAAACATTATAAAGTTAACAATAAATAATTATAGTTTTATCTATATTAATTATTATAAATAAGTTGACAACTTAAATCCTACAAAATATTGGACTTATAAGTATATATAACTTATGTTAAACTATTTATACAATATGTATGTAGTCATAGAAATTGGGTTCTAAGTAACATTGGAAAAAAAGTATCTTGTATGTGTAGACTATGTGTAACTTTTGCCTTTATACAAAGGCAAAATGAATGCGCCTCACCAATCCTCTAGGACCACCACAGCCATGGATTGATCGCCTTGTACTTTATCGTTGCACTTACCAATCGCGGTGACAATGACATGCCTACACCTTGACACCCTTGTTAACCTTCTGGAATGCCAGCCCAGAAAGCGATTCAGTTGCCCGATATATCAGTCGTCTCTTTGCCCTTTCTGTTGGTCTGTGTCGAACAAATTACAATTGTTCCCTCCCTCTACTTAAATTCCACATAGCTATTTATAATTTTACCCTCAACGTACACCGTCTCTGCCAATCCCCAAAATCGCATTCATCTCTTCTTCTTTCACCAGCGGGGATGCACTGGTACACGTTGCCTTGGAGGAAGGCGGCACGTCCTAGCATCATGCGCCTTTGTCTACGTGGCAGATAGAATGTAGCAGCCTTACATAAATATTACAGTTATACAAGGCTCGCGGATATTGCCGAAAACAAGTCTTCAATCGTCGTATCTAGTAATTATAAATAATATTCTCTTTTTATTATTTAATATTGTGCGGTTTAATATGTATTTTATAAATATTTTAATAACAGAACAGAGTGGGTCGATACTAGGTCTTCTCTGCCTACGATATATTGAAAAATGCAAGTATAATAAGTACTTCCTTAAAATGATTTGCTTATCATATACAATACAATACTACCTTTAAATAAATAATACAAAATAAATTACATTTACAACAATAACATAACATTATTTCGTAAAGAATGTTTGTTTCACATTTAAATTGTTCAGTGTTATAAAAAAATAATTTAACGATCCACAGCTATTTTTATTGTTTTCTGAACATTTCGGTCGTAAGAAATGCGTATGTTACCTATTTTTATTTCGATATATGGAACATTACCAACAGTGACTTTTCAGGAAAATAAAATATATACTGTGCCACAAATAATCGATGATAATGACGGTGAAAAGTTCATTCAAAATATGATTACTGACAAGCGTAAGTATCACAAATATATTATACATTTAACCTATGCTATAATAGTATAACATATCATAAAGACACTATTTATTGACGTTTTTCTCATTTATCCCTTGAAATATTTAATTAGCTATTTCTCGTTATCGCTAGGTAATGGTGATCTTAACAGGTTTCGTACAATAATAAATTTATTACTTTTATTTTTTACTTCATTTGAAATGCACTAAAAATTAAAATTATTATGTGTAACTCGAAAGCCACTCGGAAATTTTTAACTAAATTTTATACTATGCAAGCACTAGATACCTGTTGAGTTGGGACAGCGGTGGAATAAAAGATGGACTGTATTGACATATATTTTCTCTAAAAGCGCAAGTTTGGAGCTAGTGTGCTACGATGCGCAAGCGCTTGATCCCGTCTGGTCCTCTCCGCTGTGTCACGATAGCCGCTCCGTCCGTTTCCTTTCCGTCTAGCCTTGACCGGTAGCGGGGCAACTCAACATACTCCCCCGGTTGAAGTTTCTTCAACTATAGTGACTGGAAAAGGGCAAATTATATTAAAGGCACGACGTAATATACCTTTACGAGTCTTAATATTAGCAACTCTAGCGATGCCATCCTTTCCAGATAGGACTTGTACAAAACGACCAAGAGGGCACATGAGAGGTGAAGTCTTATTTTTGATGATTCCTATTATATCCGGTGCTATTTAGTTTTCTCTTGTAGCCATCTAACATATTCATTAACAAAGCGTTTCCAAAAATGTTGCTTAAGGAATTCATTGCGATGAAACCGTTGCAAACTGTTTATGTTGGCATTATGTATTTCTGAATGAGGCAGCACAACCAAAGATCGTCCAATAAGGTAGTGGGAGGGAGTTTAGGGTGTAAAGTCTGAAGGATCATTAGATAGTAAAGTCAAAGGTCTCGAATTTAAAATCGCTTTAATCTGAATTAAGCATGTTGTCATCTCCTCGAATGTTAAATTGGTCAATCCTAAAATGCGCCCTAGATTATGTTTGGTATGATGTTCCCATTGACGATTAGTTACTTGGTCTAATTTAGAAGTTATTATGTATATTATAAGCGTGTCCCAATATTGAACAGGTTGATCAAGTGTTGAAAGAGCTCGAAGATTTTTATTTGTGGTGTCAATTATGTAACGCAAACATTTACTGGACTCTCTGCTAATTGTATTCAAATTAAAAAGTGCTTGGACATGATTGTTGACAAGTAATCTTTTATTATAATATCTGTCGCAAAGTAACCGCCAGGCAGCATCATAGTTATCTGATTTAAAATCTAAATTATCAATTATTAATAAAGCACTCCCCCTTAAGGAAGCTCGAAGGCAATGTAATTTATTTATTTCATCTATATTACCGTTGCTGTGTATAATAGATGTACAAATATCCCAAAATTCCAACCATTCGTGATAATTATCGTAAAATTTTGGTTTATCAATCTTAGGCAAACGTACAGGAGCTTTGTAAGCGTGTGTTATTAGCACAAGAACCCACCTCGGGAGCAGCATCCTCCTTTTTTGAATTTATTATCTTTATATAGATTTCTGATTTGATTAATTGGCTCAGGAGTTCAGAACTAATAATAGTGTGTTATTATTATTAATTTTTAATTTTCATTTTAGGCGCGGTCTTTAGGCCTTTGAACAAGTACGGGTAAAAGAAAATATCAAAATATTTGGTACTATATTCGGCTTCGTAGAAATTAATGTTACAGTCCTTTTTTATTATTTACATATTTAAATAGTTTTATAGGCGTTGTGGCGCAATGGGCCAGTATTTGGCTGTGCACGCAATGGTTGTGAGACCTTTGAGTTCTATCTCAAATCTAGGATCGATATAAATTATTTTCATTTGTAGAGTCTAATAAATAAAATGCAATGGTCTCTCTACCACGTGCAGGAGAAACATCAGTCAAAAACATGTTGCTCAGTAAAGTTTATAAAACATATTTATATAAATACATATTCCTTCCATCCAAACCAATGGGAACGGAATTGTTGAAAGAGAACAGAGTGTCTTAACATTAGGTTCTCTGGTTCCCTCTGCCTACCCTGCTATATGCGGGATACAGCGTGAAGTTAAAGAAAATCCTTCCATCTAGTTGTAGGGACTCCGACAGCTATTCGCTTCACTCATCAACCTCCATTTGCATCGATCAAAATGTTTTTTCTAGCTAAAAGGCGGAAAATAGTTTGATTTATATAATATTAAGATTTTATAGTGTATATATTTTATACATATTTTCTATTTTTCGTTTATTCGCCTATTCAACGTGACGTTTACCAGGGACATGCCTTGGTAACATTATTTGAACGTTTTAGGAGCACGAAGTGGAACACAAACGACTATGTAATCCAGCGTTTCTTTTACTTAAGAAAAGTATTAGCTTATGTAATAACTATACTAAAAAAATGAGATATGACATGTACATTTCAAAAATTTCCAAATATACTATGTTTTACAGATTGATGTGAGAGGAATAGATGATTAAAAAATATGACTAGACTCTTACTTTATATTAACTAAGACAAAATATATTAAAAAAACAGCTTCATAATTCGTTTGGCATAACTGGGTAATCAGAGAGAATGTAGTGTCAAAACACTCCGTCCGCCGTTTTTATCTCGAATTCGACATATTGCGTGCTAAGTAGCGGAACTCAAGGCCGCGGCGGCTTACCAAAGCGGAGATATAAAAAATACATATAATCATTCCTCCGTGTAGAACGTGGAAATCGAACCCACAACCAATCGCGATTACAGATTCTATCCCGCTGCGCCACTACGGCCTTTAATATATTACCTACATGAAATATATTCATTATAAGATATAATGTACAAAGCCTTTCGCCGTAATTAATCTAAGGCATCTCCGTAACGTTGTATAAGGTTATGAAGACGCAGAGATCTTTAGTATAAAGATTGATTAAACAAAGCAAATTCAAGCTTGTGCACGTGAGAGTTGCAGCAGCCATCCGTTATAAAGTCTCTGTATATTATAAGCACAATACTAATATCAATTTGTAATGAAAATATGTTTTTATTTTTTGTCTTATCGTGTAAACAAGTATAATTAACTAGTAAAACCTTTAAGATTTTTTTGTGTAAATTTCAATTTAATATAATTATAAATGTTTTAGGAGGTTTGTTTATTTTTTCATTCATCTAGTTTCATACATGTTTTATATTAAATATTATTACTATACCACAATATAGCGGTAATTGTTATTTTTTCTGATAAAATGATTTTAGCGAGCCTTCCAGATCATCTCATATTCACTGCACCTTTTAAGATTTGCAAAGGAGGTTGTAAATCAAATAAAGATAATTTCAACATGGTGTTCCCACTTTATATTGGTGTCAAGAAAAGTAAACCAATTTTTTCAGATCTCTATTCTAGAGATTATGAAAAGTATTATTCTTCAGTTAAACAGGCTCCTTTTGGAGTAAGCCCTACTATGATGCCGTACACTTTGTGCCCAGTGTCAGATAAAAAACCTGTAAACGATACTACAAAAACCACGCTTAGATACTGTATGTATAGAGTTAGCAAAGTAAAATTTATTGATGCACTGACATATCGAAGAACTCAAGCGACACCAGTGAAATATAAATCTTTCTATCGCTAATATTAAAACAGATCTTTCATAGATTTTTGAACCACAGAGACAGATTTAAACAAGAACTTTGTGTCATACATACAGTCTCTCAGGGAATCCGAAATCAGTTCGCAAACGAAATTTCAGACAATATACCGTTTTAATATTTAAAGATGTTTTTTTTTATTTATTATTGTAAAATAATTTAAGTTTGTATTATATAAAAATTAATTATTTTTTTAATTAATATTACTTATTGTACTGTCCTACCTTATACATTTTTCATGACTACCAAGTTAAATCAAAATAAAAATTATATATTTATTTAATGTCAAAAGAAAATTTAAGCTAATCTCAATATAGGTTTCTTTATAAATATTTGTAATAATATGGATAAAGTATAGTTAAAGTTTAATTCAAATACGTAAAAGACCATCGTGGCACAATGGGACAGCGTCTTACTGTAAATACGATGGTTATGGCTCTGAATACATTAAATTATTATATTAAAATTTCCCTTTCATTTCCCCACTCTGTAAAATAGAGTGTGGCATTCATTTCCATCACTCAACACGTAACGTCTCGAACACAACACTAGATATAGGCTATGGAGTAAAAACAAGTGACGTTGAAACAAAAAAAAACTGACAAATCAAAAACGTAAAACGTAATCTGTATAGAATTTCAATAAAGTCAAAGATAAAAGACTGAACGGGTTTTTAAAACAAATATCAACCTGTTATTCATCTCGCTGCGCGCTGTAATCCGGTAACTAAAACACAGTCCAACAACAAAACACTTTAGTGTCGAATTTTTTGGTTAAAATCTGTGTATGTATCTGTGCTATTCTATGCTGTAATATAGTTTTTAATTGGCCGAGGCACTTTAAGTCCATCATTGCATTTTGATTAAAATATAGTTGAAAGTTGGTTAAACAAGATTTATTTTTAAATTATATAAGTAGTTTATATTATTAGTAAGTACATGTGTTTTTCATTTTAAAATTCAATTGTCGTGTAACTAAATTATAGTTAATATTTTTTCATATTTTATAGGCGCTTCTAACTAAGTGGCTAAGGCATATTACTACGCTACCTACGTATAATACTACGCTAGCATTTTAAAATATCAATTATCAAAAATAATGTAGAATTCTTGAACAATTTTAGAACATTTTATTTTTAATATAAATACTGGGCCGAGAGAGCGTAAGGGTATAAGCGGACGTAGAAGATATAGTTGACGACAATTTTTGTATTGGTGTATCCAATTCTTTTAATATTGGACCCAATACATATGAATTTACAATCTCCGAAAAGCAGATCGACATGTTTAAAACAACAGCCGCAACTAACCCGACTCAAAAGTTTATTTCCGTTAACTAACAACTATAATATATTTTAATTTAAAATTCTATTTTACCAAAATTTCTTTCTCATAATTCTACAGTAAGAATACCCACTTGAATATTCTAGACATAGCCAAAACTTTAGTCCACTTCAGTTATTAAAAGTTTTATTACTTATTGCGCCATCTTCATCAATTATATCTCTCTTGCCCTCTTAAAATATGGCCAGCGAGTAATTTATATTATGTACTATATACAAAAAAATGTAAATAGTAAAAATATTTCAAAGGAAAAATGTCGTTACTAAATTATTACATTTTCTTAGTAGATACACAACGCTAAATATGAAAAAAAAATTCGAATGCAAAATTAGGTCTAAATTAATAATTAATTATTGATAATTATAAACACTTAAATAAGTATACGCCTGTCGTGGCGAGGCGAGGCACAAGCGTGCGACTGTAAATGCGACAGGTTGTGGGTTCGATTCCCACTTCAGGAAATGGAATTTTTGGGTTTGGTAACAAGACAAAGTGCGGCGTTAAGTTCCGCCACTCAGCACGCTATATACGGGATACATCGTGAAGCTATGTATGTATGTATGTAATTATAAATATATCAGATAAAATCAACATTTAGACAATTATTTCTTAACTATGCCACACTACTGCAGACATATATAGACTATAAATGTTTTTTTTTTATTATTATAGCTTATGTTGAGAATAAAGTTGAAGAAAACTCTCCTCCAAATAATAGAATACAACAACTGGTATTATTTTTGAAAGACTTTGAAAAAAAACCTAATTCAAAAAATATAAACACAGACGAAAAAATAAAAAAGAAGCTGATGAGAAGAAATGTGGAGAGAAACAATTATGTAATAACAAATCCAGAGAAAATGACTAAACACTGTAATTGTTACCCAAGAGCCTTAGTGTTACCGGCATTTATAACGGAAACTAAATTCAACAGTTTTATTGAGCGAATAAACACGAAAGTATAAGAAATTCCAAATAGTTTTTTATAAAACATTCCGATTCAGTAAACTTTTAAGTATTTGACATCTTCTTAGACTCTAACCTGATATTAATAAAAAAAACGTTTAAACATATCTTAAAAAAGTCTCAAACCAAGATATTACATGTAGGCTATCCACAACATGGAAATAGAAATAGAAATTCTCCTTGCACTACACATGTGACTGTCTGTAGCGTACAAATAATAATTATGATAGTAATCTCTTTATTGACAGCAACATATATCTTTTTCCACTTAATCCGAAGACAAATCTCAGGGCATGTAATGAACAAGCGGCACATGTTCCCCCGTGTACTCTATTGTCTGGTAAAACTTTTAATAGATATGAAATATTGAATGTTTTGAGTTTTAGTAATATATGAATTTATGTTTAAATTATATATGCCTGCAATATTTCTATGCATTCAAGGTTTCCTTTCTAAGTCGCATTAATTTATTTATAACATAGATATTTGTTCCGATGTGGTCGAACAAGTGAGGCACAGAATTTCGCCATCCAGTACTCATTGCTCTAAAGTCTAAACTACTAGGAAAGCGGTCCTCCATATTACCATATATCACCAGTTTCTCTCATCTACAAATTAATAAAAAGAGCGCACTAAGGGATTTAATGTTGTAAGGTTAAAATTATAATTACCATAGGTTGCCAGAAAATCATAATTTTAATAAAAATATATACATACTTATATTTATACTTAAATTATGTAATATAATATTATTTACATAGATACAACATCACTTTACAAGTTTGATAAAATGTAAAGAGAAGGAATAAAATATTAAATGCTGAAAATTACCCGGAACTTAATTGGCTGAATGCTACCAACGAGGTCTCTTCACGTATTTTATTTAAATTTCACATTATTTCCCTCGTAAAACATAAGTTACACAACATTTAATTTGTAAATATTTATTTTTTATAATAATATAATAAAAAATAACGTGAGTGTTTTTTATAACATGTTGTGTATTTACAGAAGATTTAAATTCACTTAAGGACCTATAAATCACACGGCTTAGCATATAAAATTTATTACAGATTGTTCTGCACTCTTGTTCGTTTTGCACAGCATGTCTACAGTAGCTACTAGTGGGATTTGAATTAGAAACCTTTGAGATATCTACAAATCTCTTACACGTACCACTTTCGTACTTTGCAGCAAAAATCGCTGCTCATAAGTAAACAAATAAAAATTTTATTTGTTTTATTAGAAAATATATTCATTTTTCTATAGACTATCGCAGCTTTTGTGCGATTTATTATTATAAATAAAAAAGAAGAAGAGGCATAAGCGTGCGACTGTAAGCGCGACAGGTTGTGGGTTCGATTCCCACTTCAGGAAAGGGAATTTTTCATTTCCTGGGCTTGGTAACAAGGCAAAACGCGTCGTTGAGTTCCGCGACTCAGCACGCAATGCCTCATTCGACGGAAAGTGGGGAACGCAGTGTCTTAACACTAGGTTTCCTCTGCCTACCCTGCTATATGCGGGATATAGCGTGAAGCTATGTATGTATGTATGTAGTATAAATAATATTTTTAACTCAAGTTTCACAATAATATTATATAATAACGTAATTGCATTTCACTTTATGGTGTGAGTAGTAAAATCAGAAAACGAATTTTAACGAAATGTACATATGTATAGGTACTTTTGGATCCAGAGAATGACTTCAACATGTATGCATGCGGTCATCATTTTAGTTCTATGCATTCATTTTTGTACTTCCACTACAACTGATGTATTTCAAACAAATTTAGAAGGTAAATATAGTCCTTAAATTTCTTTATTGTTATATTAGCCATAATATATACTACTTCCATACATTATAATATTTTTATGAACTGAATTTCATTGAATTTTAAAATTTGTACAACTAAAAAAAATAATTACACAAAACATAATTGTTAGTTAAAATGTAATTAGTATATAGTTATTTCAAATATATTTTTTTTCACAGGCTGTCCTCCAAACTGTGACCGTCCACCAATAATATTTTTACCAGTGTTTATAAAAATTTACCGGTATCCTCAAAATAGCACAACAACAACAAAAAAGCCTATAAAGACAATAAAGACATATTAAAAAAATAGTTTCTACTCTACAATCAAAATTACAATTTCAAAGAAGAATTTGAAACTAAACTTTTAAAACTTAATTTGGTAATGATATAGCACAAGCACATCTATAAATGAATACGTAAAGGAAAACTTTGTGGAAATTGTACGGACGGAGGTATATGAAATTTGGCATACTTAACGTTTATAAAAAGTGAAAGAGCAGAAAGCCAATATATAATATTTTTCATAATAATGCATTAGAAATATATAGAATCGAAGAAATCACTGCTACACACATTCACTCTATTTACCTTTGACATTTACTTCCGTATAAAATGACATACACTTGCTAAGGCACCGATTTCTAACATGTCAGCGGGGCTTCTAATGTGTATTTAAAGTCCCACACCTAGGTACATTCCCTAACAGCCCTCTTTTTTATTTTAATCAATATGTTGTTAATTTCAACTATAATATATGTTGTTAATACTACTATACTTCGACAGGTTGTGGGTTGGATTCCCACTCGAGGAAATGTAAAATTTCGTATTTTCATTTCTTGGGTTTGGTAACAAGACAAAGCGCGGCGTTGAGTTCCGCCACTCAACACGCAATGCCTCAATTCGGCGGAAAGTGGGGAACGGAATTGTTGAAAGAGAATGGAGTGTCTTAACACTAGGTTCTCTGGTTCCCTCTGCCTACCCCGCTATGTGCGGGTTACAGCGTGAAGTTACTACTATACTTATTTGATACTTAGTAGACAGTAAGTACTTAGGACAGTAGAACCATCTGTACTAGCGATCATAGGAAATATAAGCCTGTTATTTTATGTACGTTTCTAGATACCACTTTTTTAACAACTTGTAATATCAAAATTATTCTCCTCATGAGAAGGGTTAAAAACGTTTTATGGTACTATATAATTAAAATAGGTAATATAGAATATAAGTTAAAGATTCTCAGTTAAAGATTTATATAAATTACATCAAAGTAAAATATATATTGAGAAAAATTGAAAACATAAGACGCTTAAATTGCAATTTTCATACTTATATTCCACGAATAACTAAGAGGACGCTGCAGTCACAGCGCCTACACACTCTTTGATGTTTCCAATTCTAGTTAAATATCTAATATTTAGTTACCTATAAAATAATTAGCTATAAGTCAAAAGTTATTAAAATGTCTGCAACGTCTAAGAAATTAAAAATAGATATTATTTATTTTCTTATTTACCCTCAAACATACATTCTTCATTTTTTTTGTATGTCTGCCTACCATGAAGAGACGTTAGCATTGTCAATAAAATGCGTTTGGTTTCTCTTAGTTTCAAAACATTTAGAATTACGTAGAGGCTCAGAAAGTATTAAATTTTCTATTTTATTTATTGGACCCACTGTACACATATGAGACTACCGTGACGCAGGGGAACAGCGGCTGAGTATAGACATGATGACTGTGAATTTGATCCCCATTCGGTAATATAGTAAGACAAATATACACATAGACTATAGTAAGACAAAGTTTCGCCAATCAACTCGCATTGCCTGAAACTCAGACTGGAATTACAGAGTTTCTTTACACCAGACTCTCCGCAGTAAGAGAATGAGCGTGAAGCCACAGTTTATATAAAAATATCATAGTTAAAAGAAAAATGTTTTAGTTTTCTAACAAAAACACATTCAGATTAGACGTCGTATTGGTATTTCAATTTATGATAAAAACTATATTTGTATATATTTTTTCTTAGAAATTTATATATTGTGATAAGAATCTTATATTTAATACATTATTTCTCACTTAAGGTGCAACGACCATGCGTTCATTGCCATTTTAAGGGCTGAGAATTCAATGGATATCCACCTATTTTTTATTAAAAGATAAACTTTATTCTGTTTGATACATGTTACACCTAAAACATATTTATATTTATTGTTACATCTATTTTCGTTAGTGACTTAGTCTTACATGTATTTTCTTTCAAGGTTTACTTTAAGTGATTATTTTCTCCTTTAGTACTACCTGTGTAAAAATCGATTTTTAATAAATATATGTAGTATTTTAATTAATATTTGGTATTATTTCATTTTAGCTAGACTCACGGACAACCGCTGGACCAAGAAAGCTACATCATGGCTAGGACCCTCTGGCCATAGAAAAAAGGGCAGACCAAACGCGCGCTGGTCCGACGATATAATAAAAGTGGCAGGTACTGACTGGGTAAGAGTAGCAGAAGACAGACAAAAATGGTCATCTCTGGAGGAGGCCTTCACCTTCCATTGAGAGGGGTTCTTGCATTAGTATACTTAAAAACTATTAATAAAACTTTCTTTATTAATTTCTTAACTTTTTATAATATCAATTAATTGTAAACTTGTACATTTAGCAAGAAATAAAAGGCTTTTTATTTTATTATTATTTATTATTATTTCATTTCTTACGAGTTACGTTAGCTTATTATCATAGAAGCAAAAATATATTCAATCAAAAACACTTAATTTAAAAATAAATAAATAATAAGATACAGATCGCCCTGTGACCGAGTCGTACTCACGCTTAGTCCATTTCATTTATATAAAACATTTGAAGTATGAGGACGGCAGTACATTGTCTTTGTTAATAAAAGAAAATCTTAATGTATTGCTATTTTCTTCTATTCTCTAAAAGCGTGCGTCATTGTGTTTCAGCTCGCATTAAGTCAATTACATCACAAGGCAGGTGGTCTTTAAAATTCGTTCAGTGACATTCTTCAAAGAAACTCGAGAACGAAGCTGTAAACAGGTGTTAACAATACTGTGTTGAAATAAACTGACACTTCGCTCTGGGGTTATTATTGAAAGATGAGCTGGTATGTAATAAAATATAAAATTAAAAAAACACATTAAATAAGAAAGTCGGATACGTTCTTTACACATTGCAAAAATATATTTAGTTGGTTCACATATTCATATTCATTGCGTGTTGTGTATTTAATTCTCTTTGAATTGTCTAGTAAAAAATATAAAGTCAGTGTAGGTAAATATTAAAACTAGGTTGTTCATTCTACTAAATCACAATTAAGTTGACTCAATTAATTTGGATTAAAAGCATATTCTTAATTATCTAATAGGAATTAATTTTGTAGAAATGATTAAAACATTTGGTCCTGTTATGCAAGAAACGCTTTCTTTATCTCATTATTTGATAATTACAAATTGGATATGTTTACATGTTTAATCGTTATAGTATAGGCTTTTAAATATTTTAATAACAGCACTCCCAATATTTATTAAACACAATAATAAAAAAGATAAGCAATAAAAATTCGTCAGTGTTATTATTCTAGATAGCTAATTGGTTATAGTCAATAATTAGCGTTATAGAGTAACGCTTTCAGTGAGGGGGAACAACAACTTGGGGCGATTATGGGTGGCGTCCTCTCAAAACACGGATGAGCAACCAACAAATGTGCTTCCGAAACGTACTGATGAATTATTTTAACGCAGAATAAATTTCACGCCTACATATATTGGTGTGAAGTTGTGGGTTGCATTCATTTTGTGTACATACTACCGCCGCAATTGCAGGTTAATACGGCTGTGTTTTGTTACACTACTTTACGTAAATTGTTTGGAAGCTTCTATTACTGGAATCACCTATATGGATAACTTTGACATCGCACAACGGTACAGGGATGTAAACGAATGCAATCCCTTTCACTGGCATCCGTTGCATTTGCCGGAAGAATGTTTACAAATGTTTGAAAAGTTAATACGCTCCAGACTGCAGCCGCTCATACCATACAGAATTGTTAAAGAAAAACAACAGCAAACTGAATCTGCATATTCAACCAGTTACCAGAGTATACCGGTTTATGGAGTTGAGTTTCTGAAACCTATTAATGAAATACAGAGACTATCGCCACTTGAAATATTATTTAAATTATTAAGAAGCGACGTACAATCCTTACCCAGTGCACCGATATTAGCAAGTACTCCGTTTCTTGGAATGACGGCCTTATACCAACAACCTGTGTCCTATAAAACTGTAGGAATGATTAAAAAAATAATTAAAGCTTATGCAAGCCCGCCCTATTAACTACATGTATCTCAAATAATAAATGTTATCAGATGTTACATTAAAAGAAACATTTCGTTATTACCATAGTCATTATTTTATTATATCATAAATAAATAAGACAGTAACTTGATTGAAAAGTTGAAAATCTCAGAATAAAAATTGATATAAAATTACAATTAAAATATGTAAATATTTAATAATTAAATATAGTCACTTTTTAAAGTGCTAAATTCATCTATTTTATTTATTTTATTCATTTACGTTAAAGACCATTAGTGTTGATATTCTTCTGATAAAATTTCTTATCGATATATCTTGTTAATCAAAAATATTTTAGAATATTTCATTGTAATTCAATTTTAAATCACATTTTTTAAACATGAATTCTGCTGGTTCACTTATCTGATAAAAAAATTTTAAATCACATTTTTTAAACATGAATTCTGCTGGTTCACTTATCTGTTAGACTTTTAACCATAATTTTTTCACTTATACGTCCAGTGAGTGTTCTTTTACTCTCAAATATCAAACATGTACCTTACCAACAAAAGAATTCCACACACTTGATAGTTGTTATATAGGTACAAATGTTTGTCAGGCACCTTTTCACTGACAAATATACGAGATACACTACGACTACTGTACAAATATACACTAGGGCTATTTGAGAGGTGCACTTTTACCTAATACACTAAACACTTATCGTTAACCGTAATATAACGATATAATATAGCTTTTACTGTATTACAAATAATACAGTTTCAGTATATTAGTAAAAATTTCAAGATTGTATCTAGAGCTTGACACTCATTTAGATATCAATTTTATAGTCAGCGACTTCAACAATTACTTATAATAGTAAAATTGAACTTGGCTGCTATATTCACCTGTATATTTTCGATGGAATTGCTTTCTTTCAAAAATATAAAGCAAACCCTATTTTTGTCTAAATCCTTTCAACAATTCTATTCTTTAAATTTGTAGTGCGCAATATTTATTTGAAAATTCGTATAAATCTTGTATTCCTTACTAATTTCCTAGTCTAGTGCATTTTATGTTCTCTCCTGTCGCCGGGTATCGTTTAACAACACGGTAAACGACTGACCTTTAGAACTCATAGTGTTTAAGCGATCTCTTTGTAGTTGGAAGTCATTTTTAATCAAAGTTAGAGCTGTAAAGAAATTCTTTAGTTTTTCAATTATTTGTGAGTAATTCGACTACGTTAGAAGCAGCATATTGCATTAAGTTTAAATTAAAATAATAAATATACAAATAAAATATATTTTTTTAATAGAAGATATTCTTTTATGTTTTCTCTCACTGTACTCGGAACGCTCTGTTCGACCTGTTCGCTATCTTCGCAATGTCTTCAATTCGGGCAGAGTGAAAAAGGATCGTTTTGACACTACGTTATCTCTACTTACACTGATATGCGGAAAAAGCGTGAAGCTGTTAAAAACTTATAATGTAAATTATTATCTCGCCTCGCCAGTCCACATAATTATGATCAAATATTCAAAGTACATAGAGATATATATAGAGATTCCCTTCAATTTAACTTGACATTACGAATGGGATTATGTTATAATACTATATTATATTATATGTATCCGTGATAATGATACGTGAGATTTTTGCCTTTCCCATTAAGCAATGCTACGTGCTAGTTAGAAGTCACAAGTTTATTTTATTCAACCAGGCTGACTAAATCGTGAGCGGCCTTCCTGTTGTAGTTGGTCAGCGTCAGACTAAATATAATTGCCTATGGGCTTGATTCCCACTCGGGAGAATGATTATTTTCATTTCTATGCTCTGGTTGACAAAGCGCGGGTACCAGAGTTCCGTTCCGTTGAATTCCGCCACTTAAATCGTAATGTCTCTAAATTGGGCGGAAAACATTGAAACAGTGTCTTTTGTCACCAAAGTGTTAAAAATTACTGACACCAAGATTCTCTCTGACGTGAGGGACTCTGGGGTGCACCCAGATGTACGGGATAATTTGTGGAACGACTGATTAAATGATAATACTTGTTTAGAGATGGAAATTGAACCCACAAACATCGCGTAACGCATTTACCAATAATGGCGGTTTGTTTTATTATTATGTAAATATTTTACGAAAAATGTTAAAGAAACACAAAATTCATCATAACATCAGTACTATTGAAATCCATTGAGTTTTATTAAAGTGAAAAGTTTGCCCATTTTGTATGCTCATTGTTCTATGAAAACAATAAAAGAGACCCTATTGTCCGTTCAAAAAAGTCCTTTCATTGAAAAGAATCTACATAGAGAGAAATTCCACTTTAAAATCACAAATACAATCATTGCAATCAACAACTTGTCTAATGAAAATTATAAGGAACAACAGTTATTCACACCAAATGGTAAGTCTAACAGGAAGATAATAATTAAGTCAATTTATCAGATACCTCTAATACATACTTATCATTATTTATTTTTTCAGTACATTTTTTCATTGATGGCATTGGCATCAATTTCGTGTAGTTTAACTGGTTTAACATATATGGATCCTTTAAATAACAAAGGACTGTTCAACAACTATAAAACTGATTCAGGAAATCCTTGTAATCCACTTTATTGGTACCCAAGTAACATTCCAGAATACTGTCAAATTAAAAAAAATGATGATGTACTACATCCGTCAAATACCACCACACCCTCACCACCACATAAAGCGCCGTCTGCTCCCACCCCCTTGTTACCTGTGTTACAACCTGTACCTGTGCCTCTGGTGTCCCCTTTTCTTTCAATGCCCTCGTCGAATCTCATGCTTCCATCTCCTGTCATTCCTGAAAGAATCGGGATGGTCCCGGGATTACCTGGCATAGTGAGTCGAGACGGTGGAATCAATATAATGCCATTCTCGGATGTGTATACCGATATGCTCGAAGAACATAAAAACAGAATGATTAGAAAAAAAATAAGAAAAATTTTAAAATATTATAATTAATATTGAAACAAATTATATAATAAGTTTCTTTGAAAAATGAAGAATTTCATCAACAGCATATGATTTTGTAAATTTATGTAATGTAATAAAAATATAATATCTAAAGTATAATTCTTAGATTTTTAAATTATTAAAGAAATCTCCTTCTTTTAATTATTAAAGAAATCTTTGTACTAACAAAGTAGGAATTTATTTAGCAATAACGTCATGAAGTAATTGACATAAAACGATTGCACAACCAGGCAGCAATAAGATACGTCAACGTCATGCCATGCAAAAGAAATTACTTTTCGAGTTCTTATTAGTTGAGAAACTGATTTAACCACACAAAGGCTCAGGCTCATAGCTTAGATGAGGAATACCGACAATAAATTTAAATTAATTTACTTTAAGAATTCAACACAGTGTTCGTACGCTTATATTGCATAATGCATAATCAATACAGACAAACATCAATATTTATGTACATCATAGCTATTCAAAATCAATTGCTATCATATAACAACGCTATCGATTAAACAGGTACTTAAAGATATTTAAGAAACTTGTTTTAACTATGTGCTATTTGGTTCATATAGATAGAATGTAAAATCACCAATTAGAAAAACATTGTTCAAAATTGTGACCGCTATAATCTGTTGTAACCAACTGCTAATTGAAGTTTCATAAGTTTCATTTGCAATAAGTCAATGAATTTGGATATTAAAATTGCTCGTATGGTTGTCTTCCTGAAACTTCCGTTGCCGACTACGCAACAGGTAAATCTTCGGATACAAAATTAATAAAAGACCACAAGTTTCTAATCATATTTTAAAACTTATCCCAAAAATTCAAAAATTTTGTAAAAGGATCCATTTGCTCCATTGTAAAACCTTTTAAATAACACTAATAATATTTTTAAATGTCAATATAGTTTTATACCTAAAAGTAATACTGTAACGGTAATAACCAACCTTACAACAAACAAAGACAATGAAAAAATAGTTCTCAACTTTTTTTTCAAATCAACGTTATTTGAAAAAAAGAAAAGTATACAACGTTATATAAAAGAAGCCTTTGATAGTCACAGTCTATTCACACAAAAGATAATAAGTTTTGGTTTATATAGTTTTTATACTACCCCCCAAATGTTCAAAACTTACCTCAGAAATTATTTTAAATAGTCAAAATCGACAGCACTTAGGTATAGCACTAAGAGTTTAATTATGTCCGGGAATTGACTAGGCGCTATATTAGAGTCTTTAATAACTTCACGCTTATCACGCATTGTAGGATAGTCAAACAAAAACTAAGGTCAAGACATTCTATTCGCCGCAGAATACCTATATACAACAATCATGAAATTGGTTTACGAATGTTACACATCCGTACAAACAGCTGTCTGCTTTTTTTATTCACTGTACAGCAAACAATGTCAAAACTCAACAAGATCTAAATAAATGGTAGGTACTCTTTCTTAGTTTCTTAATAATCGTTTAGCAATTAAAATTTTAAAAACATGCTACGTTATATTTAAGTCTGTAAACAAAGTCATCAGTCATCATCAGTCCTCATCATCCCTAAAAAATAAATAATTTTATATTATAAGCTGAATGGACTGAAATTGCATTGAGTTTTCATGTAACATGAAAACTCAAAATAACATATAGAAAATAAATTTACATGGCTCACTTCGACGAATCACTAATTGTATTCCACACCGCTTACGTTATATTATTTATAACTCATGAGTACATGTATCATTGAAAAACTGTTGAACGGACCAACTCATATCCTTATCTTTCACTATATTGAAGCAAACAAATAAACATACGTTGCGGTCGCATCGTATAAGTTTATTAGTTGTACCAAAAACCAGGACGATATTAGAAAAACAAAATTTACATCCGAGAATGAACGACGTTATAAAATATCTATCATGAACTACCTACTCTCAAAATAAAGATAATTAAACAAATACATTAAATTAGTAAAATTTAACAAATGTACGATCTAAGGTTAATGTTTCCATGTATGGATAAGTGACTTGTCTGCAATAGACAAAAATATAAATCTTTATCTATATAAGGGCAAGTAGTTGTTAAAGGAATCGTAAAAAAATTAAAAATCAAAAAAAGGAAGAATTCGTAAAAATAACCTCCAAATAAAAAAAATCATCAATTACGTATTAGGTATTTTTCATAAGTAAACTATAAGTTATATTCTTACTCTATTTTATAATAATTTCTAAGTAAATGAAATTTAAAATAGGTGACGCGACGCCTTGGACTGTGATACGAATCCAATGGGAGTTTTCCCATAGGCCGCATACCAAAGCAAATTTACAAGCTCCTGAAAGTTTTATTCGATATAACTCGACACCATCACCAACATAATGGATAGCTAATGTGATTCTTAAGCGCCACGGTGTAGAAAACGTAAATATAAACGCCACAAACATAAGATATATATAATTTATTATACATACTTTATAATACATATTCAAGTCGAATGGAAACAATAGTAAGTAATTAAGAATAATATATTAGTGAAATATAATACCGGGTTACTTATTAATAACAAAATTCTCACGCTATACAACAAACGAATGAGCAGTATTAATTACAATATTAAAGACAATTCTTACGAATAATTCTAATTTTCTTAAAATATCCTTACAATTAAGGGGACGGACTTTCTGAGGGCCTCTGTTTTATATATACAAACCTTAGCTTAAGCGTTACTGTGATCAAAAATGATTCACATTAACTTAATAATAACATTAAAAAACTCTTAAATGTTTAAATAATCGTTACATCGGAATAATTTTAATATTATACTTATTGTGATATACCACATGTTTAATCCTATTTAAGTATCATGTTGCCGCGGAGCAAGTAATAAAAATGTTATTGTACCTCTTGACATTAATAATGAACACGAATTCGAAATGTAAGTTACCAGAAAACCTAGAAATATTTAGGGTATATATAAATTCTTCAAAGACAGTTTTATGAAATTCTCTTTAAGTACTTCATTAATTATACGTAGAAATGTTAATACTCTGCAAAAGCTATTAAATATTTCTAAACTAGATATGTATATCTTTTATTAAAGTTACGTCATTTATAAAACTATTAAAATTTTAAAAATAGAAACAATAAATCATTACAAATATGTATTTGATATGAAAAATGTATCAATCGAGGTTAGATATATGAATGTAATCCTCCTGATACAAATTACTACAATAACCAGAAGCACAGATTCGATATCCGAAAACATTTTATACGTTTATTAGAAATAATTTTGTATTATATAGTTTAATTTTGATTAATTTTGTTATAAAGAAAATATGGATTTTCTCTCTTTTAGAACTATTCCATGTAATCATTAAAAACCCAATTTGATATGCGATATCACATTACAAAATATTTCCTGTTCCACATTTTCAATTGAGAAGTTCGGCGACGCACGACCACAGAATTTTCAATCAGCCGATGAAACGGATATAAAATTATATAAACTTGTATCTATTTTAGTCAATTTAAAGCAGACAAATCAATGCGGTTTTTGTAATAGTGGTTTTTAATATATTTTACAATCAATTTTTTGATAATTTTTAAAATATATAGTCATTTTTGTTTGTTTTTCATTAAAATTATTTAAAAGCGTTTGTATTGATCAAGTGCTAAAATATTACTAAGTACCTAATTAACACTAATAAATAGTATTTAAAGAAAATCTAAAGTATTAACGTAGTTGGAATGTGTCGTATGGACGGTTTTTAATCTTATATTTAAGTATAACTTAAATATCAACGCAAGAAAGCAATTTTGTCGTAACACAAAAATGTGTATTTTATTCGCATTAGAATCAAAAAATGTCTTCATTTGCCATGTTAAAATATTTAAGAACTAATTATTTACTCATATCGGTTATATGAGTTAGGATTTTTTCAAATTATTTTTAGACTCTAGTGAATACCTCTTGTTTTGAGATATGACAAAATCGTTTACTTGCGTAGATGTAGTTTTTAATTATAATAACAATATCTATACAATAAAATAACAGATACATGAAGATGAAACCTCACAGCATAGAAAAAAATAAGACTAAATTATAAATATGAACATGACTTTTCTTCAATTTTTGCTTAAATTAATATTCTTTTCTTGTATTTTTATTCGCAGTGATGTTTGTTGTCCACGACACCCGGTCAATCCATATTTGTACTACTTTTTATCATATCTTAAAATTTATTTCAAGCTACACTTTTTGAATGGTACCTACGTCAATACACGTGAACAATCACGACTACTACAATTCGATAAAAGAGGATAATAACTATTACGAAATTTAGTATGATTTATATATAGAAGATATTTATAGAGAAAATATTTTTTTTCTATTAATTCTATTAACACATTAGCCTTACTTCAAAATAATTAGCAATTCTTGAAATAGTTAGCCATATTGACATTATCAGGTAGCTTTAAGTGATTAAATGCACATCATGAAAATGAGGTCTAAGAGAGAGTTTTAAAAATAGAAAGAACCCTAACGCAAATGATTAGTTAAATATTTAAAGTACTTGTTAAAGATTCAATATATTAATAAAATTGATAATCTATTTTTCCGTCAGACAACGTATTACATTCGAATAAAAATATATCAAGGAAACGTAATCATCCTCGCAAAAGTATTCTCTGTGAAATTCATTCAAAGTTAGAAATAAAATTAATATTCCATCAACTAACATATGAACCGACGTCGGAATACGAAATGCATAAATATGAAAGATTTGTAATATAAGATAAAGCAACAAATAAATTTGAATTATGTTTTTACAGAATGCTATTTTTTTGTAATATCTGTACATTTTGTACAGACTACGATTTACAAACAAGAAAGCTAAAGCGACGTACACATAAAGAGATGATATACAAAAACAATAACATTTAAAAGACACAACAGCCTTAGAGTAAACCAATTAAAGCAAATGACACGGAAAAAGTTACAAAAAGCCTATATATGAAAGAAATTTTTCACTTATTTCTCATTATTAAAAGAAAACGAGATTCATTGAGCCGCTTTTTGTCATTATTTATATTTCATAATATATTAATAGCGGGCGCACAAACAATAATGAGCAAAAAGTGTCATACATACACAATGTTAAATCTAAAATGACATACTCGTATAATAAAAAAACTACTTCAGCTACGCTGACTTTATTCTTTAACACTACACAATATACACAACTTTAACAGTAAAAAACTATTTAAATATATTCAAAATGAAGAAGAAATTTCATAACTTAAGTACTAGATATACCTATACTATTTGATATGACATTACTTGAATATTTCTTGTTGAATTGACTTTTACATTTTAATTACTACGCCGAAAGGTTTCAGTCTATTTACATTTCTGGCAATAATACGTAATGAAATACTTTATAAATAGACTGACTGATAATATATTACTTGTAATTATTCATTAGAATAATATTTGTAAATTACTGTGAACGAACGCATTCATATTAATTTGTTACGCTATGCTCGGCCAGCAGTGTCTATCAATTTGGTATTTATTTTGAACTGCATTAAAATTCGTAATAATTGTATTATTTTTAGCTCTAAATACTTATGAGTAACAGAACTAAAATTTGTATTTTAGTTATTACCTAAAAGTGCACCTCACGTAACTACTTCCCTTCTTCTCTAGGGTTCTAATTAAACCGAATGACACCTTTTTACCAAAATCGATTAACAATATAACAATAACATGTAATTACATGAATAAGGTTATTACTTCCTTAAACATAATTTTTATCTATTATGGAATTATGAATTAGTAATGTGTAATATAACTTTTAATGTCTACAAATTTCAATGATATAAAAAATCTTAAAATGCTAAGTAAAATATTATTTTAAATTTACTATTACATACTAGTTTAGCTTGTGATGTATTGAACTATGTGATGTTTCGTAATTCACTAATGAGCTAGGGAAATTGATCGATGATTCAAACGGACATAAAGATAAATTGAATTAGTAATAAACATATTGAACAGAACATTTCATTTCTTGTTTCCTCTGAATATACCTAGCTTATGTTTTCTTGTATATTTGGACTCAATAGTTTGACAAATTGTATACACTTTAAAAGATTAAAAGAAGTAAAGTATAGATATTTTCTTTATAGAGAAATTATCAAATCACAAATTTGAGACTGTAAAGATCAAATATTTCATAAAAAATATAGATGTACATGTTATGTGCCCTTGTCACACAATTCGTGCTTTAGACAATATTTATTAAGATGACTGTTGCACTGCCAAACGTCACAGCCGAGCCTCAGAATCTATGACTAGTGGCTGGCTGTTCAGGAGGCGTCACGTTCATACCCATATTATCGTATGAGAAATCTAATGTAGTATCTTCAGCGGGGTGTCTATTACTTAAAGTAGTGCTAATCGTCTTCGGAGTCGTTGCTCCAAGGCTTTTCTCGGTTTGGGTTCGATTATCCAAGTCCCTCACGTTTAACGGTTGTTGATTCTGACGTTTCGGTGGGTCAGGATTTCGTATTTCTAATTTCAATTCAGGTTTCGGTTTCGACATTGCCATTTCAGCGTGCGGGTTATGATGCGTAAGATCTCCCGGATATTGTTTCACCCGATTCTGTAAATTAAATACAAATATACACTTATTATATAATTGTCTAATTTGCTTAAAACAAATGTAAAATTAAGTTAGTGAATATCTCTTTGTGAAGTGTACTTTTTACACGTGTATTCATATTACAAAGTAAAACGTAGTAAACTGGTCGTATTATCAAAAAAGAGTAATCACTAACACTTTCTGGACATAAAATCCTGCAACGAATTGGAAAACTTATTAAAAGCTTCTCGCTTTATCGTCCTTACAATAAAATTGTCAAAACACTCCGTTCTCCGCCTCCCGCCCGAATTCGAGACATCACGTGTTGAGTGACTCAACAATTCTCAATCTCAACTGCTTAGTCTTACCAGACAGGGGAAATTATATCAATAGATATGGGGGAATTTAATTGAATCCATTGACCTGTATCTCGACATATATACGAGACATACATACATACATTTATATTTGTAAATATTTATATGTTATAACATATTTCTAGTTCATTTGTAATATTTTTGTTCTTAAAAAGTCTATTTTTTAATAAATATCTATATATGTATTGTATTAATTAGAGAACCTTATCTTTTCCATACTTAAATAGTAATATAAACAAGTAATTCTTTTCAGCATTTTACCTTCGAAGGTTGAAGCTTTTGCTTAATGTAACGCCAAGAAAGCTTTCCTCTGCATAATATTATGACGACGAGAATCAAAACTGCAAGTGCTACGCTGCTCACAATCAGGGCAGTTTGAGCTTGTCGCTGGACACCTTCATGAAGAAAATGAAATTAAATATATTGCAAACATTAATAAATATATTTATTCTTTTATACCTAATGAATTATCTACTTAAAAACAATTTATAACAACACATATATCTTAAAATCTATAAAAAAATCGCGATGGCATACAAATATATGTATGTCCTAAAGATTTTTTATGTATCACATATTATAAAATAATAATTGGTTATTAAGAAGCTATTTTAAACAATAACGATATTACTTCTTATTCAATTAAGTACATTGGATACATTGTGTATTTGATGAAAATCAATATTTTCCTTTACAGCGTTTCTTTAAAATAAATATTTAAGAAGATCCGATCATACGTACATCGCAATTGGCACAAAAAAGCCTTGACTGTTCTAGAGAGTCACTAGAAACATAAGCAGCCTGGTTTACAGTCAGATACCCATATATGACAATGTTGTATAAATACATATATTATTATAAAATACATATTATTAATGTTTTAAAAGAGCACAAAATTGTAACGAATGTATCAAAATTTCGCAAAAGGCAATTACATTATAACAATGGATACTGTTTGAGCAGGTAACACAAAAGGCGCGAGTTTGAAAACTGCTCGATCTAAAATTCGCAAAGCTTAAGATTTCATAAGAACAGCTATTTTGCTTTAAAACCGTAATTTATGATTCAATTACTTAATTTCATTCAAAATGCTGATAATATATGACATATGTCATATTTCTATAATAAATATATAAATGTATTTCGCCGCTGTAATGGGTATTTTTTATATCATAGTGGTAGCCATCGTGCGCGACGTTTCACCGAATTATTGAAAAAATCAAACTTTAACTAGATATTTTCACTTTATTTTTGACCGTTGTAAGCGAAGCTTGAGCAAAGCAATCGGGAGTGGAATTTCCTATTATAATTGTATTTGTAAAGATAGAGCTTTAAAGAAAGACAACGGTTAAAATATGAATTACAAATAGCACAATAATAATAAATGTCATACCATTCTTTCAATGAAACACACATTTTATTTTTTTATTTTTCAAATTTTCACAATGTTTGTCTGTATAATAATACAAAACTACTGATAGTTTTTATTTTTAGTATATAATACATATATAAACATATTGTATAAAATATCAGCCAATACTAAAATCTTAAATAGGTATATCAATACTCAGAAAAAAATCGTGACAGATTTATAAAGAAGTGCAGTAAGTAATAAATATATTCATAAATATATTATAAGAAACAAATTTTAAGCGACAAATTGTATTCGCTCATCTAATTAACTAAAATAATTAAAAAACATCGCTTCTTTGGCTGAACACAGTGATTAATTGTATGTAATTGCCTGACTCGCGATTGAATTTCAAATGAACTTAAAAAATATGAGTAGTAAATAAACATGCTTCGCTGTTGCAATCCTTTTTTTCTTTAAACAGGTTATAGGGAATTAGAACTAATAGCATTAAATTTTATTGTGCATGCACTTACTAACTCAGTACAATAAATCTTGTCAGAAATTATTCTTTCACAAAGTATGTTTAATTACAACCACTTTACACAGTGTGAACACTGTAGTAGTAGCATTAATGTAACAGACTTCAGTCTGTCACATTATTATTGTCATTATTAAAAAAAATGTACACTCACCGGTAATGTCAGATGGTGGAGCAACTCCGTCAGATTTTAACATATATCTTAAATCCAACAAGTATCCTGAAACGATATAAATTAATAAGATAAATTGACAAGCCTAGGAAAATCGATAATTACATATAATAAAATAAGGAAGCATATGCATCAACGGATTCCTTTAGTATATTATACTACCATATTGTTAAATAAGCTGTCAAGATTCACCAGACGCTGAAAATGTAGGCGTGATTAGTCGTAAACTAAACGTCTCTGTCTGTTAATAACTCATTATACAAGAGCACGGTGCACAAACATAGTTAATACTACTAATTCCTGATGTACTTCCTCTAACTCGCAATGCATATAACATTTAATATATATTTGATTAAAAATGTATGTCTCATGTCACTCACACTACAAATATTTTAACAAATAAATGAAAGAATAAACATTTTTACTGCAATGTAAAATATAAAATTCATATATTCCGACTAAACTGAAGAACTGAGTGACAGAAAAAGTAAAAACACTTGGACTTTCGTGACATTACTGCTACATAACAACAAAAAATCACACGTTTTCTAACTAGAATTATTTTCAACTAAAATTATAAAATGATATTCGTACATGGTCGCTTATATTAAGTTTAGTTAAAAGCATAAAGTTCTATTTGTATTTTTTAATAATGAGTTACATTTTCAAAGAACACGTGACTGAGTGAACAAAACTTTCAGGATAGGAATGCACAATGGCCGAGAAACAGAGATGGACTCGACTGTGATATTCTGTTTGTTATTTTGTAAAGGAAAGTTACTTAATAAACGCAATGAAATTCTATAGAAATTCCATCAGATGTTGAAATGTATTTGTCAGAGGATACGTCAAGGAATATTAGACTCAGCTATCGACTTTTATTGTTTAAACTGCAGGTGGGTACCAGTTTCGTCATGTTGGTCGACACACACAGATACGTATTTGATATTGAAGTGCATTCACGCGAGTGTGCATATACCTGTTCGTGTTCCAGTCAGCGGACCATGACTTTATGGCCATTGTTCCAACCCCTACCAATGACCTGTTGACTATTTCAATTGACGCAATTTTTGCAACTCTAATAAAACGCTTATTATTTAAGAGTTATATCACATTTTTTACGACTGTATTTTTATAATAAAATAAAATAAATAAGATAAAATGAATATTACATATACATTTACTTTATTGTATAACAATTAGTAATTAACTTAATAAATTTGCTTTATCGCTGCACAATACTAAATAAACGTTTTCTAACTTACAACGTAACAGGAGACTTTAATTAAACGAGCCCCTCACTCAGGCATCCGCTTTCTTTTACTCATAATCATTACTTTACTGAGTTCTGCATTATATTGCTATTTGTTTTAAATTTTTGCTTTAATTTAACTTATCATATATCGGATAATCATCTATGATTAAGCTCTTATAAGAACAATACATGCAATATATTGTCAACAATAATTGTACCTTCTATTTTAGATAAATTATTAATCTGTTTTAGATAAACTGTTACAATTTACACAATTAAAATGTTAACAATTAATAACATGAGAGCCGCTGTGTGGTTATAATTAATATTAAACAAATATGCTTAAATTTTGCTCCTATTGTTACCTATGATAGGGACTGTAATTACATTCGTGTCAAAATCAGCCAAATTGTAAAGCACCATTTTTGATAATGTGCCGTAGCGTAATACGTTGCTACGTTCCAGTTAATAGTCAGTGGACGAAATTAACGATAAAGGTATTGAGGGACGCCAGAACAACGGTTATGAAATTTTGTCATAAACTAGCATCGTACAAATTTTGAAATTACTCGCTATAATTAAAATCCCAAATGACGCCTTAATTAAATTTGTAAATAGTTATGAAATTGATTAAAACAACCTATAACACACTTAATGGATTCGCTATTAATTGGAGATTATGAAGTCTATATTAATATTTTACATTATTTTACTTAATGATTTCGTTGTAATTAAATATTTCACGTTAAAATATACTAAGTGCATAAAATTACAATAACTTGAAAGCAGTCTTAGCGGAGATGTTTGACCTAAACCTTACATTCTTCGACTGGCGTGTGAGTGAGGCAGTACTAGTTAGAGTAAGCAAACCATATTGTAGGCGGCTTGTGGTCACGAAACTGGTTGGAACTAATCTTGCAAAATAATATAATACCATATGACAATGGACAATTAGGTTCATTTTAGTTGTTGTCTTCGACGAAGGCCCCCATTATTATTGTATGTACATGAGTATTAGTCATCGTCATAACTTAACACGTATACTCATCTTAGGTAAAGAATTTTTACATAACTTTATTTTAAGCTAAGTTTTATGAACCTTATACTTTTAATAATATTAAATTAATATACATTTAAACTACTTCGCTATATTATCTAGCTTATAATACTTAAATAACTTGACTAACTTGACTCTTACGAAGAAATAAACAGCTGGAACTAATACATAAAAAAAATCACGCTTATAAAAACACGTTGCCATAAAATGTTACGACCTTATAGACCAACCAACCTTGACATTCCTTGATGCAAAGGCCAGAGTCATAATTGTGGTGTGTCTTATTGCAGACGACACTGCAAGGTGCACAGCGGTTCGTCTCGGGTGAACAGTACTCCTCTAGTTGACACGTGAGCTGGCCACATTTGATGCCATCCAGCGTCAACTGAGCCGAAGTGACACCAGCCACAGCCAAGAAACAAGCGAAGCGGGACATTTTCTTGCCTGAATAAAAAGAGTAAAAATCAATTATGTAAGAGTTTGTGCTTAATATGTATGTATGTCTTAAAATCCTGTCTTTTCCGTCTATATAGGAATTTCGAGAAAATATCTCTTAGTGCTCCCCTACACTTTCAAAAATTACAAGGACAACTTTCAAAAATAGAACAATACTCTGTTTCTTACCGGATTAGAGATTTTTTTTTTTAAATGTAAATCATTATGTTCATAGTCAAACACATAATGTGTAATCAATACTTGATTTATTGTAAAAAAAATTAAAAGTTCTCTAAAGAAGAATAGATTCAAAACACAAATATTTAGCTTTTTACTATTCGCAGAAACAGAATAAGAACTAGTTTTCATTGTCATCCGATTAACATAAAGTAAATTTTAAGAACTCAGGGCGTAAAAATTTTAAAAATATTGATTTCAAAACATGTGGGCCTATGAGTCATCCTAGCAGGTAGGCAGGTAGGAAGCCGTTGCTTGTTATACACAAGCGGCGTGAATAAACAATTCTGGATAAATTGTTATACAACAACACAGGTGTATGTCCCCCTTTTTTACTACAATACGACAGGTACTATACTATAGTGATTAGAAAACAATCTTCATAATTTAAAGTATTTCTTTCCAGTCAACTGCTTTTGTTAAACCGTTTTTTTTTTCGTGAGTTGAATTTACAATAATGCGATGATAAAATTGTAATAAAAGAAATATTACATTACTCTATATATAAAATTAATTAAAGTATAGTATTAAATATACAAAAATAAATGTTATAACATTCATAATCACATCATCGTAACTCCTCTTTCTATATTGAACATTTAGAACATTTACGTGACTTCAATGCAAGATTGGAGAAATCTTTTGCTTAATAGTAAATGGAATGAGTCATCTTAGACTTATACGAGAAGGTTGATAAAAAATTGTAACTAAGATGGTAGTATAATTCAAAATAGATCTTGTTATTAAATTTAAAAAAAATACTCTTCTTCAATCATCTTCGTCCATTTACTTACATAAATGTAATAAATTTATTTATAATATTTATGTTAGATATTGAACGTATATAATAAATAAATAAATATAGAGTTTTACTGTATTTTATACAACTAAGAAGTAAATTTATTTAATAATGTTTATAACAATAAATACGCACCAGAAGTATTATAAAAATATAATACATAAATTCAAGTTCTTATTAATGATATATACCTATTTAAGCCAGTATCATGAAACGCCACGACGTCAAATTACACCACTGAATAATGAAGACGAAATAGAAACTTCTCATTTCTTAAATTAAAAAAAGCAAATATTATAGAATATTCGTAAACATATTTAATATACCACTTTCAAGGAGGAAACATCGACTTTATAATTGTAACTCTTTTAATCATTGTAATAAATTGAAGAAACCAAGCACAACAATGAAAGGAGCGCACAAGTTTTTCCACACTGTTGCCTAGTAACGAACCAAACACAGCCTAAATTACAATAACCTAACTTCTACTCGTGACTTTGTAGGTATGAATTTTACAATTGTTTCTAGAAATCCTCTACATAACTTTTTTAATCATCATCATCATTTTATAAGATCAAAAAAAATAATGGTGCTTTAATTCTTATTGTTATAGTATTTATATAACATATTTTATTTTAACTCTTCCAGCCGTTTCTTTAATTACTGAAACACATTCATGAACACTTATGAAAAAAAATATAATCATGACTACAAAGAAACAAAATAAAAATTGACAACACACTCATTTTGTTCTAAATCAACATAAATTAATGTCTGTCAATGATCGATAAGACTAAAATTTTATTTAATTACTGTCTGTATATTTTATTAAGCGTTTATTTTATAATTTATTTTCTTTTAGCAACTTCACTCTTTTTCCCACAAGCAGGTAGTCAAAAAGAGCCTAATGTCACGACACTCCGTTCTCTATTTTCCTTTTTTTCAATTGTTGGCGGTTTTCAACTTAGACTTACCAGTGCGCTAAAATGAAATATAATCATTTCATTTCATTTATAATCACAATAATAATTTTAGTGTCAGCAATCTTACGATTGGGATTCGTACCCAAAACCGAACGAACGATTACGGTGAAAAGTTATTCCACTGCACGACAATGGCCTCAAATTTATTAATTACAATATTGTTAAAAAACGTAACAATGACTATTTATTATTTTATAATTTATTCTACATTATTTTAAATTACGTGTTCTATCAACGTAGATAGATAAATACTTGAGAATGGGATTGACGATTCAGCCGCGCTTCATCCTATCTTAAAACACAACAATTTTAAAGAAGTTTCATCTTAAAAATATATGAATTTGAAATTAATTTAGGTAGAGCAAGTGCAATCAAGGAAATTTAAAACGTAACATGTGCTTATAATTTCCAAGGTTAATGTTTTCAATCGCCTTGAAATACATGTGACACCTCACGTAATACACTTAAATAGTGTAGAAGTGATATTTAAAAAAAATGCATTTTAAGTGAAAAACAAATCATTTTTTTATTTCTTTAACTCCACGCTGTATCCTGCATATAGCAGGGTAGGCAGAGGGAAACAGAGAATCTAGTGCTAAGGCACTCCATTCTCTTTCAACAATTCCGTTCCCCACTTTCCGCCGAATTGAGGCATTGCATGTTGAGTGGCGGAACTCAACGCCGCGCTTTGCCTTGTTACCAAACCCAAGAAATGAAAATACTAAATTTAACATTTCCTGGAGTGGGAATCGAACTCACAACCTGTCGCGTTTACAGTCGCACGCTTGTGCCTCTGCGCCACGACATTCTTATTATAAATAGGGTTTTACCAACACTTTCGAATCAATTAAAATAAAAATATCAGCAATATCTGTCCTACAGGAGGCTACCACTAGCTTGGATAGGGGTACTGCTGGGAAAAGCCGATTAGTAACTCCACAGTCATTATTTTATTATATCATTATACTCAGTATTCTTTTCTTAATAACATGTTTTATTCTTAATTTCAACTTAAACTTTGTTTAAGTGGCAGATCGTAAATCGATTGTTTTAATGCCGAAAACGAATATTGTTTGTTAGAATTTCTATATTTCATAGAATATAGAAATTCTGTTGTGATATGTTCAATATTTAAATTATATGGAAACATAATTTTCCAAAGTATTCGTTACTCCCTATCGACTAACTACTATATTTATTATGTGTTTTTGCCCCATTTCAAAAAAGGAGGTTCCCACTCAGCTAGGTACCTGTATATTTTTATGTGTCTTGATTATTCTTTTCTTATATGAAGGCCCATTTAAATTTAGTTAAGATGTTTAGATCTCCTAGTTATACTAGAGATTATGTGCGACGAAGCATTTATTTATTTTCAGAATTTCATATTTTATGTATTTTGCTTGATAGTATTTTTTTTCTTGTATTTTAGAGGAAATACTGACTTGATTCACTAAGTGTGATAACGATCCCGTTACCATATTTCCCATTGTCCAGTCTCTGTTTCTTTTTTATTTTTAACGATAGATTAAATCAAAATCATTCTTATTATTATTAGTTTTATTTAGATACCTAGTGTTCCATAGCCAGGTCACCAATCGGACCTCAAATTATATACTATGACTTGGTCCATAATGTCACAGGGACAGAAAACTTTATCTTTACAGATTGCTGAATCATTGGTGACATGAGTAGATTCTCAAAAAATAAATATTAAATCTGTCATTTATGAAAATTTAGCAAGCGAACAAGTCGAACTTTATTATACAGTATATCAACATTAACATCACCCCAGACAAATAGGATATCTATAGTTATTACAGTTCTTTTGTAGCATCTTACGTTTTGCCTTCAAATATTTCAAAATTAGCTAGTGTCATAATAAAGCACTACACACATACGAAATATCGAAATATTGTATGTATTTCCACGTTAGACTACTAATACCTCGCTGAAGCAAAGCTTTTAGAGGATTTCCGTCTATCAATATAATCCATACTCTGACTGATATATCGGCTTAACACAAAGGTCATTGCGGTGAGAAATCAAATTTCATACATAAACCCGTTTCATGTGCAGTACAGTAAGAGTACAGTATGTAAGAGTACTATTGAATTGCATGTAAAAGTTATTATGAAATGTTGACTCTTTCAGTCAACCTTATAAAGATGTACAAAATTGCGTTTTATTATTAAAACTGACATATAATATATAAATAGATACGTATGGCGTATGTAAGATAACAATAGCAACTGAATATTGGCTGTAACATAGCAATACTAGTAATTAAGGTACTCCCTTTAGCACTTATTGAAGCGTATTCAGCTTTATGACCATCCAGGCAGGTTGGTAAATACCATTCAAAACAGTTCAGTGCAATATCCGGAGAAAAGCCGTGTTCACCAATAATATCCGGCCGTGTCTACAGTGATGTCGCTTTACAAAGGTGCTCGTGTTTAAATTACAATTGATTTCAAGTTCTAGTAACATTCATTCATTATCGAAAATTGGATATCTATCACGGGTAAAATTACAAAAAAAACAACCAAATAACATAATTAAGTGTATGATAACGTTAAGTTTTAAGTTTCTAATAAGCAGCTTAAGAACGATTTTAAAATTGCATACGACGTCATAGAATTAAAATACAGTTTTGAATGTGTTTGGTAGCACAGATTCATAGAGCCTTTACGGGCTCGGCGGAGATGCCAGTCTTGCATACAAATGACACAAAAACAATAAATACACCATTGGCATTCTGTGTGCCTTTATATTGATACAGCTTTCCTCATCACTTTAAAGCTATCGTTATAAAATTGTAGTTCTTGATGTTGTTTTATTAGATATCAAGTTTTACTTCTTGGAGGCTTAACTACTACGTAGGTATTAAAAAATACTCATCAATTATAATATAAGACCATTTTGAAATTTGTTATTCCAAAATTTTTATTAAGTATAAAAGGAATATTACTTTTGTAATTAGTTAAAACGAGGTATCGTTAGACTTACGTTCGAAGAACATGGAACTTTATTGTTTGTAATATAGGAAATCGCGTTCTTGGAAAAACGTTATGTGAAACTGCAAGATAAATTCTTATTTCGCTTTGTCATGTAAATCTACATATTATATTTACATTGCCACATTGTAAAAATATTAAAGTTATGCTTAAAAGTTAAAATTATAAAAAAAAACATTATTGATATATATTTAAGCATTTCAGCGGTATCTTTATTGTCTTATTATATATTTTATACGCCCATTAACCAATATAAGGCTAGAATTTGAAATAGGTAATATTTGTCTTTGAGAAAAGTTTTAAAAAAGCCTGGAAAGTTTTGGATTTTCTTATAATTCCTTAAATATAATTATTTTTTTTTTTTTTATTTTTCTATTTGTCTTCATTGTTCGTACTAAATGAAATATTAATACTATATAATTATAATGTCTATAATTTTTTTAGGCTTAATTAATTTAGTAATTATATGTGAATTATTATTACATCGTCTTGGCATCCTTAAGAACCTTAATAACGCTGTTAACATTAGAAACTCTTATCTGTTTCCCGCTCATTGAAAACGATTTGTCACCATTCCTACACTAATATCTAGAAAGTGGTATCTGTTCGTTTATGTAAAAAAAAATAAGATGGCCTCTATAAATACGTTTCAATTTACATCCTCTGATGTTAATAATATTGAAGCAACCTAATATAGGTTTTAGATGCGATACTTCTAATAGATTTTGTATCTACATAGCTATCATAGTCTAACGTATAAGTACTTAAATAAAAAAGAAAACACTTCATTGTCAATGAAATAATAATATCTATAAATTAGAATTAGATTAAAATGATTGAATCGATTGTTTGCTTTTTTTTAAAAATATTAATGCCAAAAGTATTAAACACGAGACAGGTCGTGATCAATCTTTATAAAACTGTTTATTAGTATATTTTCATTTTCTATGTTTCTATAGAAAATGAAACTGTTTCCTTATTTTACGGTATTAACTTAACATTATAAAAAAAATTTAAATATAAAATGTCATATTTATAAGGCATTTTATCTGATTACGCTTTCAATGAGTCATCCAAGTAAAATGTAATTAAAAACATCTTAGATCACTCAGGTAAAATTAGAATTACATGTAAGCGTTTTTATTAAACAAAGTAAAAAATATGTACCAGGTCATTTAAATTACTCCTAATTTAAAGAGAACACAAAAATGTTTTGAAAAATTGAATTCGATTACGGCAAAGTAGGTATTATAATAATCAACCACACGACATTGTAATATAATGACGAGTTACTGCAAACGGTTTCACGGACGTGATAAAGTAAGGCTTTAGCAAAAAGTATATTTTTTTGTAGAGAAATCCTTATTATAAGAAATATATATGTGATAAATAAACTTACCCTAATCAGTTATCATTGTGAAACGAGAAATAAAACACTTGATTACACTGCCAACTTTCTAAAGTAAAATTAATACTGTTTCAAAGCCTTAGAGGCTCGGCGGCCAATCGTGAAGGTGGGTGACGGAATGCGACTCTTGCGCAGGTAGAGCTACGTCAGTGTTGGTGGAAGTTTCCTTTGTGTGCGTGAATGTAATTATTTACATTGTAGTCACAGAGCACCTAGCAAGTGTGCGTTCAATAGCGTAAAGTATTGTAACAGGTTCTCGTAACGGGCGGAATTTTTTTTTTAAACTTGATAAATTTATGTTATTTATGTAAAAGACGGCTTAACTGATAGATATAAATATAATTAATAAAAAAAGGTTACAATACATATATTAACAGTACTACTACGTAGGTACACTTATAATGTAGGTTATGGTATGTTAAGTTATTGTACTTCAAATTATAGAATCAATTATTGGCATGATACTACTATAGTGCAAAAGCCTCCTTTTTTTTTCGTCTTTAAAACTATTGCTATAACTTCTATTTGCCATATTATTTCAATAATTTTCGTATGTTTGATAACTGGCTTGGTACATTTTCCACGTTCGATATTAATAATAATTTTCAATAATGTTACCTGTACATTTGCGATTTGTTTATAACATATGTTTTTGTAATACGATCCGTATTTCATCATAATGTATATCTCTGTAAATTTTATTATAATACATTGTCACATAAGTCAAAACATCCATTCTGCTGAAGTGTTATTGTATTTTAGCACAAGACACAAGAATACAGCTGTAAACGCGACAAGTCGTGGATTCAAATCAAAATCAAAATATTCTTTATACAAATAGGCTATTTCAAGCACTTTTGAATCGTCAATTTACAAAAGATGTTGTTGATTCGATTCCCATACTAGGAAATGAAAATATTAAATAACATTTAGTATTTACATGTCAGGTAATAAGGCAACCGCGGCGTCGAGTTCTGCCACTCAGCACGCAATGCCTCAATTCGGTGGAAAGTGGGGAACGAATTTGTTATAAAAGATCGGATTGTCTGAGCGCTGGGCTTTCTGGTTCTCTCTGCCTACACTGCTATGTGCCGGATAAAGCGTGAAGCAATAAAAAAAAATACTAAAAAATACCGCGGCTCAGCGTTAGTTTACACGATGTTTGTGGATCTGAACCCTACTCCAAAGAATTAATATATTTAAAATTATTTCCATTTCCTCGGTCTAAGACAACTGCGACGTTATGTTGGGCTACCCATCACGCGATACCTCTGTAGGATTGAAAGTCTTAAAATTAAGTTATCTCTACTTGTTTCGCTATGCCAGAGAAGTGTAAAGCTAAGTGAATAATAATATATATGGACGTAAATAAAAGAAAAATATTATTACATCATTTATTTTGAACATTAATTAGTAAATTACACAATTAACATTTAACACTAAACATAATGTTTTATGCAAAAAAATTATAAAAGTAACTTACTTATAAAAAAACAAACATACTCTATGCAATATGCATTGATAATGTATAAATATTATATAAATTTTATTTGCATATGTTTCAAACTCGATACATTCATTCTTATAAAATATATATTAAATATAACAAAATTCGGCTATTCTTAAAATTCTAAATTCGATATTTTCTAGATATGCTACATATATTAATATTTATATAATATTTTTTAAATTTGAAACAGTTTTGGTCCTTTCTTACGTATATTTATATTTGTACTTCCATGATGTCGGTTTTATAAAATATATGTATAAAATATTGAATGAATCACAATATGTTATACTAATGTAGTACTTTATATTAAAACTAGCTTTTACGGTGGCTTCACTCTCGTTAATGTTCTTAAATGACTGTAAAGGATTTGAATTAAATATAGATATAACATAGTATCATAGTTATAAAAATATATGTACAAAATTCATCATGATCAGTTAAATAGTTTAGGCGTGAAATCGTAACAAACAAACATATTCACTTTTCCATTCATTAAGGATTTACTGTGCTATGTACACAGCTTACATATGTGTAAGCTTCACTAAGCTCATTTTAAATAAATCTATAAAAAACATATACTATATATGTTAAACATATAATTATATCAATTTTATATTAAAACAATATACTAGAATTTTACTTAACTCACACACCCAATTAAAATATAAATGCAAAGTCAATGCATATATGTGCGTAATTATATAAATCTATCACTAAACCTAAGAATAGCGCTTATTACAATTTATTAAAACTAAAACCTCCTTAAATGTTATACCCATAACTATTTTGAAGGATTCGAACCTGGAACGCCAAGGGTTGATGAAAGTTTTCTATTTAACTTTTACTATGCTACTTTGGGTTCATTTGTAAAAATATAATAAATTTGATTCAACAGTAAAGTTTAATTAAAATAGTCAACATCTTCATATATTCAGTAGATTTGCCGACACATATGAAAATAAATATATGAGCATATTTCTATTGTCATTTTAAAACGATCACAATGGTATGGCTTGGATAAATCTATGTTACAAAAATCTACCATGTTTACAATTTAATACAGAGTCAAGCAACTTATATTTGCGATGGGCCTATGCAAATTATGAAATTATTTGGCGGACCAAAAACACGAATTGGAAAAAATAATTTAGTAAAACTATAATATATTAGCGGACGAATGTCTGTATTTATGCATGGCCGCATGCAGACCTATGGACGCGGGGCATAGCATAATATCTCTTAAACCATTGTTGAGCACTCTGGTTTATGAGATATTATGCTATAAACAAATTCATATTATTTTTATACATTTGTTGAAGTGAAACCCATAACCTAAAAAGCATAGAATTGAAATTAGAAGAACTTACATTGTTTTTCCAACATTTTCTAAAAACTTACAATTACACTGACATTAGAATAGTTTTCTTATGTTTTTTCACTTGCACTCTTTATTACACCACTATCACATTGTTAAACAACTTTAGTCACTAGACAGCTACTGCTGCTGCTATTTGCATTCAATATAGTTATATATTAAATGTTAGTAGCAGCAGCTTATATATAGTTCCTACCTTATTAAATTTAAATTACTGTTTATGTAAATTAGTATTTATTTACATTTACACACTGACACTCTATATAAAGAGAAACCCTGAGTTTTAACAACTTATGTATGTATAAGTTGTGGCGACACAGGTACTACGAAGTAGATGAACTTGCAGCGTCTTCAGGCGGCGGCAGGGGAGCATCTTCTTCATATATCATCACCAATTTGCTGTATTCTCGTTTTCTACGGCGGACCTGGATTGATATTAATATTATAAGCTTTTTTTTACAGCTTAACGTTTTTTTCTACATAGAAGTAGAGCCAAAGAGAAGAACCTGGTGCAGATATTTCCACCGTTCCACTTTTACCCCGAAAACTCAACTCAACACGTACTCAGTGGTGGAACTCAACCTCTGGTGGGAAATGAAAATATTTAAAATGCAATTATTCCCCTGAGTTAAAATCGAACCCACAACCAAACTTGTTACAATTTAATTATATTATCACAAAATGTTTATTTTTTAAAATTTCGTTATTTTTCCTTTAACGTACCGTAACATTTTACGTCAGCAAATTTTACCATTTACTCGACCTAATTTGAGTATTCGACGAAGGAATTTTAAGTGTAAAAAAATCTTTAATGCCACCATCTACCGGGTATGCAAGAAATTAAATAAACTAATTTTGCACTAGATGGAGCTCATGATAGATTTTGGCACTACTAAACTGTGAAATTTATACATTATATTGTGAAATAGTGTTTATATCGTCATATAGATGTCACGTCTAATAGAAAATATCTATATTTTATTTTTAATACGACAAGGAAAAACTTTCCACCTATATTTTAAAGATCTTGCGGACGGAGAAGTATGAAACTTAGCATAGTTAAAGTTTATATGGAACAGTGTAAAAAGCGAATATTTTACAAATGCGTTAGAAATACGTAACATACACTTTTGAATAAAGTATATCTAGGAATATACAAGTATATAGCAGGTATATACTGCTGCCTTAGCTGGCTCATAATTACTTGAGATGGAATATCTAAATATTTATTTTATTTTAGAATAATAAGCTTAAGGCCTTATACCTTTGAAGATTTAACTGTGGTCTCTTCACCAGAACTGCTAGAGCTAGTTATGCCTTCTTCTAAAGTAAGTCTTGCAGCGACACCCTCTAATTGTAAGTCCAAGTAAAGTTGTCCTAGTTGCTCATTGACCATTGATGGCTAAACGGGGAAAAGATCCAGATTTAAATATAATATAAATATAGACATTTATTGATATTCTTTGCATTTTGCAAGTTATTTGCATACTTGTGTATTGTGAGCATTTATGTCATACTTATACTTACTTGTTCAAAGTTTTGTAACCTTTCCTTATCACGGGTCAACACCTCCTCCATATTCTTGGTGAGAATCTGATATTTGTAAATAAGCTCTGATGTGAGACAAACCTGTGCAATGAAATTTTCATTTAAGTACTATTTTCGGTGTCATCACAATAATACGTAAGCCAAATTTTATATTACTATTAATAATGACTCAAAATGTTTTTAATGATTCTAGTAATAATTCATGTTATAGTTGACGGATCAGTCAATAGCTAGTTGGCTTGAGAAGCTGCCGAGTCGAGCCGAGTCTAGATGGAACTTACTTGTTCCATTCTGGTGACCTTCATAGGATGTGGTTCATTAATACTGCCGGAATCAAGGCTTTGCAGTAGTGTGCTATCACCTGCTCGTCGCTTTTTCTGCCATAACTATTGCAAGCAGAATATGAAAATATAAAAAATGTATTAGTTTGACAAGGCTTGCAACATAAAATGTTTTAATTAACAAATTTTGTTCGCTGAAGCAAATTTCATGACGAGTTATATATAACTAATATTGTAGTAATCTATCTACGCACCGTTCCATCTTCTCTGTTTGTATTTTTAACATCACTCTCCTCAGTGCTCCCAGATTCTGTTTTGAAAAATGACGAATAAAATGAAGAATAGCTGGACTCTTCATCAGTTTTTTCGATAGTGCCATCGCTATTGCCACGTCCTTTTCTCTTGATTTGATCTTGAACTGGTGTCTCAGTGCTCTGGTGGCAAATTTTAAACATTTCCATACAGTAAAAAGGTGTTTGGAAATAACTCAGTAGCAACTAACTATAAAGTAAAAACACAAAATCAGATTTTTCTTATTACTGGTTTACTATCAATGATGCGCAAAAAGTTACTTTTGCGTAAATTTCGCAAACAATTCACACTAATCATGAATAAATAGCATGTAAGTAATGGATACTAAGCACTGCTTGGCAAATTCTATTAAATTAATAAAAAAACTAGTAATTCATGAGCAGCTTATTCTATGGAATATAACCGAGTACTAAATAGAAGAAGGTCATCGTTTAAGTGTCACTTTCAATAATTTTTCATTCAAACATTCATTCAGTTTTACTAAATATGTTGATTGTATAATCCTAATCCTTAGCTTCGCCGGTAAATATAATAGCAAATTACTTTTTAAATATGTGTAACCAAATGATAGTATTTTTTTTCGACAGATAACATTATTCAAAATACCGTCATTAATGGCAATTCCGTCTAATAATTATTACTAAATAGCCAAATCAATTAATTATTACAATTTCTTTATCACTTTGTAATTAACAACAATAAATATTGACTGATATATGATAATTTAAAGCATAGTATGAGATTAAAATAAAATAAATAATATTAAAAGCATAAGCATTCATTTAAAAGATAGAAAAAAAATGTGATTTCAAAATAAAAATAACTTTTGATCTAATAAGCTCGTCTAAATTACACATAATGTAAGCAAAACGATGCACAATAACTTATCTTCTAAATATATTTATTTGTTTTATTCATAAGTACAATGCAGGATTTATATGGTTATTATTTCAGTAATTATTAGAGGACATCATTGATAAATGTTCGAAACTATTAACATTAAATATAATAAACCATATTTACTTGTAGGTAGGTACTATGCTGACTTCATGTAGAAATTGATCAGTTGAATGTGCATTTGTTATGATATTTTTGGGTAGTATGGTAGTGGGTGCGATATATCTTGTAAATACCGTCTAATGATGTATTATCTTGAAAAAAAAAATGTATACATGAAGGCGTTTGGATAACAACTTGCCCACAGCCAAAGAAGGTAACAAAAACAAATGATTTTATCATATTAAAATCATCCGTAAAATATTTTTTTTACTTGTACAAAGAGTACTATTAAACGATAATCTATTATTGCCTTTGTACTTTATTCCTGATACAAATAATTAAAGTGTACATATTTTTATAGATAAACCAAAATAATTTAAGACCATTACTACACTATTAATATCTACCATGAAAATATCAGTTAGATTGCTAAAATACACTGAAAAAGTATGCCGACAGGACTTTAGTTTTAGTGGATTTTCCTAATTATAAATAGATAATGGAAGGGCAGAGAGAAAAGTAATTTCAAAATGGATATTAAGCAGCAAGCAACATACCAGCGCGCGGGCTACCGCGAAAATCCATATACTGCGCTATAGCAGTATATGGATTTTTTGTTCATATTACTGAAAGCTGAACATGCGTATTACACAGAATATACAAAAAAAACGAACTAATATAAATTTATTTGCTAACATAAATACGAACATATAATATTTAAGCCTGTTTTCTTATTCTAACCTGAACATGATTGAATGAAGTTCTCACTTGAGACGTGTAATTCTTTACTAAACCATGTATGTCACTGCCGCCACTCGAACTCTACAAAGTATTGAACGAATACATTTAGCGATGCACCTTGCAGACAGCATTTCTAGATAACTAAACTGCTTTTCATCATTATACTATGTTATTGTTATGCAATTTTAATTTTTTAACATAATCTAATTAATTAACTTCACATACTCTTTATTTCTTTGTTTTTATTTCTGCTGCTCTTCATAAAGCTCCTTATTTTACATCCTCAATAACGTTAAATTAAATGAGAAACGTGCAGGAGTTTCAAAACTAAGTATTAATTAAAATTACAGCAACTAGACAAATGATAAATTCCAAGCTTGGTATGTCCAGTAGTACAAAAAGGGTCGTTACATACTATGAATACAATTATATGAACTTATTATAGGAGACGACAGTACGGTAAGCTATCATAACAATTATAGTACATATAAATGGAAGTTTCCATCAATGCCATACCCTATTCGAGGCGCCAACAGAAGAATGGCTGACGTCGCACGCTTGGTTCACATCTGCTATATTTGGTTGAGATTCTGCAGTCTTCTCTCGCCAGGTATTCGAAGGAAACCATTTGCCAGCTTTCATTGGCAAAGTAAGCTTACACGCCTGCGATGTATTTTCATTATACGATTGACTTATATTATATATTATTAAATCAAGCTTTTGCATTAACATTTGTTAAAAGAGCTGAAGAAGCGACAGAATTATTATGTGATTTGAATAATTAAATTCTTATTAGAAGTAGTACGATGTATATTTAATTGTTACGTGATAGAGTAAGCAAAGTATTAAATTTCATTCACATCGTATTGTCTGAATATCGCCGTTACCGTGGCCAGTGTAATATGAGACTGAAAAATAATTTTGCACGTGTAATGGGCATATTTCATTGTTTTAACATATATAAAAATATTACGTACGTATGTCTAACGTGATATTCAGAATAGAGTAAGGTAAGCGTAATATTATAATCCATGTATAAATATGATGAGCCAATAATTTATGTTGAAAACAAGATGCACGTGTTCATGACAATTGTTTTTTAAACAATTAAATAAGAATAAGCTTGTTTGCACAATGTATATTTAAAAAAAAGCTGCATGATTTTTTGAGAAAGTCGCACAAGGTTTTTGTTAAGTGATTAAGGGTAGGTAGCATTCGAATCGGTGAGAAAGAAATTAATTTGAAGAATTGGTTTGAAGAGGTGCAGAAACAACGTAAGTCCGGATTTTCAAATTTTGCTGGAGGGAGAAAAACTACACGGATCTTGCCTTTCCAAGCTGGTTTAAATTGATTACGAATTTTTGCATATTTTGTGACTTACGTTGTTTCTGCACTCACCGAATCATTTGTTTGTCAGTTAATATATATTTTGATACTCGCTCAAGATGTAACTACGAAACCTTTCACGTAAGTTGTTTTTTTGCCATAAAAATATTATGCTTTTCGGTTTTAACCGACATCCTATAACGGAGGTGGTTGGCAATTTCACTGTATTTTTGCTGATTTATTGATTTATTATAGTTTTGATGATTCTTTTTTTTTAGTTTCTGATGTTGTCCCATTTTAATTTAGTTAAGATGAGACAAGTATTTATTATTTTTATAATGCTATTTTTAATAGAGTTACTTTTAAGCGCATCTTATTTGAATTCGGTTTTCTTTTTTGTTAATTTTTTTATTAATAGTGGAAGTATTAAATTATGGAAGGGAATACTTTTCTACAAAACCGCTAAACGTAGCATTTTTGTGAAACACAACTTATGTGGAAGTGTCGACTAACAGACAAATGACACTTATTCTAATAATGACCAATATAAAAAGTAAACTAGAAGTATAACGATAGGTATAAAAACAAAAAAAAGTCAAAGAAATTATTCGTAAAAAAATATTTAGTTTAAATATGCGATATCATTCACGTATCTTAGTTATTTTACGACAAACTTTCATAATTGCCATTGAAAAAGTTCATTAAATTTCGTATTTTAAATTTAGAATTCACATGTTAAATAAAATACCCTTAAACTGAATTCATTTATTTATTATAATTTAAATTAAATTGGATTTGAAGCTATGGAAAAAAAAAAAAAATATTTCATATACTATAAACGATCAGCTTATTCACCTATGTAAGCATCAATTCAAATAAGCAAATCTTACATAAATTGATGCTATGAATAAAAATTTGCTCACGTATCCGGATCCGGTGACAATAAATTTATTTTCATAACATAAATCCAATGTCCTTGGCGACAATATACAAATAAAATAGTGTAAAGCGCGTTTTTCTTTAGTTAAAAAACTAATATTACACACAGCTAAGTCAGCCTGCCGATCGACTTATTTCTAATATATATGAATTACAGTAACTTACAAATTAAAATCTTAAAATATAAATATTAAACAAAATAAAACACACAATCTAAAAAACACTTAACTCACTAAATATGGTAATTATTAAAAAAATGATATATTTTTTGAAATCAATAATAATAAATGCTTTAAGAAGAGCTCTGATTGGAAATGTTTTGACAATATCAAAATATGTTATATATATAAAATTATGTAGATAACAACTGTATTTATGCACTTGTGCAGAACTTTTCTTATAAATATGGTAATTGTTATAGGTATGTTAATATAAGCAAGCATTTCCTTTACCAATTTAGCAAAACACTACATACTTAACGTAACAAACTTACTTCTTCATAATTTCTGCCGGACAGACCCAGTGGGTGAAAATTTTGCATGTTAGGATTCACAAAATTCTGTTGCATGGCATACACTTGTGGGTCAATAGATGAATACATAAAGGGCGATCCATAGACAGCTTGGCCAAACATCATACAGGGCACTGAAAAAGTATGGTAGGATTTTTAATTATTTGGTAATGACCAAATCATAGAGAAATGTTCTTGTTTGGCAAATATTTTCATTTTCCCGATCGGAACATTTAAGTTTTAACTGTCAAAAATTATGACAAATCAAAAAAATATTTTCTTGAGTCTCAAAAAAATTACAAGAACGACAGAGAACTACTGTCTTCGGCATTCCGGGAGTGAGGACATATGAGAAAACTTGAATAATTACTGTGTGGCATCAGGAAATAGTTTTTATAATCGTCAGGAAGTTCTCACTTCAAAAACATGAATGAGTTTTAGGCAGTTTTATAGTATTTTGTTATTTATAAATTAGAAGAATAAAATATGTACATAGAATATAGGTACTAGAGCAACATATACTTAATATACTTGCATATATTGATAACAATAATAGTATCTATATAATTGGTTACCATTGGTAGCTGACACGAGTTTAATGTCTTCACACCATATCAAAAAATGAAGAAATTAAAGATCAAAATCTTTTTTTGAGTTTGTCCCTCCCGCTTATAACAGTATAGGCAGAGATAAACAACCTAGTATTAAAACACTGTTTCCGACGCACAATGTCTTACCAGTACAGTATGTTTTGTTATATATTTATATATATTAAATTTATTGAATACTAAATAAAAGATGATATAATACATACTTGGATGTTGGGATTGGTACTGCATACTAGCTGTATTGGTGACGGTGGACCTACTCGTGGCGCTCGTGCACGATGAATTTATTCTATACATAGTGTTCCCCTCACTAATGTGTGATGGGAATTGTCCGCCATTGGAACTTGAATGTGCAGGATCTGGTATATAATGAATTATAGAGTATATCAATAATTATAACTTCACGCTGTATCCCGCATATAGCGGGGTAGGCAGAGGGAACCAGAGAATCTAGTGTTAAGACACTCCATTCTCTTTCAACATTTCCGTTCCCCAAGGACATAAATTTTAAAATTTATCAATTATATACATAATTAATAAATTTATGTCCAATTCTTTTTTCAATATTATAAGCTATATAAAAATCAGAAAATGTATAATAAAATGAATTTGACAAAAATAGTACAAATTTAATTTGTAACATGTGTTCTATATTAGAATAGGTATTGATATTAGGCTCACGTGTAAATCCTTGTAAATGTGTTGTATTGACGTTGCTACTGCTGGTTTGAGTTGTACATAAAGGTCGAGTGGCCGGTGGCGAATAGTACATGGGAAACATGCCTGTAACAAAAAAATTTTTTAATCAACAATTTACGTTTACAATTTTTTGTAAACACAGAAATGTCTTTATTTCCCTGTCAATTACAATACAATTCGTTTAAGTAAAAGAAATAAATGATACATAACATTTTTACCTATGATTTTGTATGATACGATTCAAAGACTGCCTAATTTAAAAGACTTATTGTTAATTTATATTTCCTTACTTTGAATTATTAAAGTAAATGAAACAATGTAAGTCTTCTAAATTCTCATAACATTTATAAAATCACAGAAAACAAAACCACACAAGCAAGCGAACATGCGTCTTTTATATTACTCATATTACATATATGACATTGTTTAAAAACGCGCGTCAATAAATGGCATCACATTACAATTACATTATGAATTGTAATACTATGACAATCTCTATAGTTTACTCAAAAAGAGAATTAAAAAGTGAAAATCGTATTAAAACAGTGTAAATACAAAACCTTACAATATATGTGTTAAAGAACTAGTTAGTATAAAATAGTTAAAATTCACAATAAACATTTAACCAATTTAATATTAATATATTAAGTTGGTTGATCATTAAACCTAAGTCTGTAAATTTTACTATATATAATTTTCACCTGGCATATGCACGGGGCTCATAATGGACATTTGTTGTGGTATTCCTAGGCCGAGTATGAATGTGTTCATGCCATTGACGGAATTCCCTGCCCAAGCCGTCGTCACTGCAAGCAACGTTTCATATAATTTGACTATATATGAATTGTATATTAATTAAAAAATCATTCATAATAAAATAATCTAATGTGTAATAAATATATCATTTTTTTTTTCGGATATAAGACAGAGGTATCTTATGATAGTTCTCTACCTTAATAGATGAGACTTTGGAACTTTGTGGTGCAGATCTATAAAATACATCAAAAAACAAGCGTACACTTTTGCATCATGCAATAAAGATATATTAAAATGGCTAAATTAAAAAATGCACTCTTATTGAATTATTAAACAAATACTTAAGCAATTAAAATCATACAATAAAAAATTCAAAACTTTTAAATATTTTTTTTAAATATTTAGATATCGCTTACCGGCTGGAGTAGAAACAGCTGCAGGCTGAGAGACTGAATTAGAACTTTGCCTTCTCCGAAGCCGAGGGGACGAACACAGGTGCTTGTGAGCACTAGCCTCCTCTAACTGCTTCGAAGCTCTTTTTACACCATGGGGCTAATAAATAAATACATGTTCAATTTGTTCATTCATTCTTCCTTATTTAAGTAAAAAAATATTATCAAAATTCTGGTTTTAATAAAAATTATTAATGAAGTATAATATACACTATGATGATAGCACTGATGATAACACCCACTGATTTTTTTAATAAAATTAGCAAACTAAATGTAACTAAGTAACTATATGCTTAATAACTATAATAAATCATACCTGCGTCTCTAAATTTGAAACTGCAGCAGTAGTCGACTGATAAAATACGTTGCACCTAGCAAGATGCTCCTTTTTCTTTTGCCTTGTCTCATTTGAAGATTTGTCTCTGTCGCCCTTGCTACTGGATCTATTTTCACGATGTATTTTCACTAGCTCTTTTTCCATTTCTGCATTATGTCTAAATTTAACAATTTTTTATAAATAATAAAAAATATTTTATACTAAATAGTTAAGACAAATTATGATAAAACAATTCCAGTTCTCTAAAAGGCATAATAACTTACTGAACTTAATAAAACAAATTAAACTTAATAGATTAAATCCTATATAAATGATTTGATTAACATAATTCATTACTAATTGACACATAAATGACTAACTCATATTATACATATGTTATATAATAAATATATATATTAAAAAAAAAATATTGTGGAAATTTGATCTTATCTAAAAATAGAAGAAATCAACAACAATAACTAACTTGCTAAGCAAAGACTCCGTCAACCGCACTTGCTGGTAGTCATCCATGCTCGTCTGGCTACAGCTTGCTAGAACGACAGCGCTCGAGTCAGACAAACTAGTCGCTTCCACATAATCGCCTGAACTACACCCCATTGATGACAGAAAATTGCTGAAATTACAATATGTTTAATTAGATAAATACTGATACTTAAAAATTATTTCAAAATATATAAATATTTTACACAACGAAATTAAAAATCGCATTTCTCGGTTCTTGAATAACCACCAGCCAATTAATACTAACAATAAACATAATAACTTTGTTTTTCCAAATTTTAATATGAATTCTCTTATTATAATATATAAAGTTGTGCACCTACCTACTCATTGCTTCTTGTTTTTTGATTTCCATTTTTGTTTCAGACAAAGGAACAGGGTATTCTTCGAAGGGTTCGTGATTATCGAAGTATCTAACAATAGCAATACTTTCATTACTATACACAAACACACACAGTCATAAGACATTTTTCTAATATACATAAAAAAATCTTACTTTATTGTCATTACCGGTCACTGTGTATTTAGAACATGTGTGACTGCTTCAATAGATATTTTTAAGTGTTAATCACTTAGAATAAAAAATACATTTTTATAAAAGATTCACGCTTTATCCCACTTAGCAAGCTTACAAAAATATCCTAACATCAATATCAATCACTATTGCATTTCGAGTTAGCCTGTAAGCGAAGTATACAATTACTACCATAGAAGTGATTACAATGCAGTCTTTAATTTGTAACAATGATGTATACAGCGTTAGCCTCCTATTTACTGTCGCTAACCTGCACATAATATAAAAAAAAAAAAAAGAGTTTGTCGGTGAGGAACTCACCATAGTCTT
>JAKGSA010000005.1:360984-384986 GCA_033558755.1 Philaethria dido
TTGTGTATATTAATTACCTTTGTAAAGTTTCATTGTAATTTAGCTGATTGTAGCTTATTGGTGTTTCAGTACTAGATTTGCTGTCGTTGTAGTCATGGTGTGGTGATATACCGCCGAGCATCACTGAGTCACGTTCCTGCATACATAAGCAAATATTATGAAACTAATTATTATTTTAATGTTAACTATATTATTTTGTTTTATATGAACATAAAATATAAACATAATGGTAAAATAAATCTGTTCGATGAAATTTAAATGTAAGATTTTTTTTTTAAATCACGCTGTATCCCACACATAGCGGGGTAGACAGAGGGAACCAGAGAACCTAGTGTAAAGAAACTCCATTCTCTTTCAACATTTTCGTTCCCCACTTTCCGACAAATTTAGGCATTGCGTGTTGAGTGGCGGAACTCAACGCCGCGTTTAGCCTTGTTACCAAACCCAAGACATGAAAATATTAAATTTAACATTTCCTGGAGTGGGAATCGAACCCACAACCTGTCGCGTTTACAGTCGCACGCTAGTGCCTCTGCGCCACGACAGGCGTTACGATATTTTATATGAATAAATTACACTTGTGATTATTACTAAATCCAAATGAATTAAATTTCAATGTTTATACTGTAAAGCATTGCACCGGCGCTGGGACACAAGCCACTTAAAAATAGCATCTCTTTGTCTTGGACAGTTAGAATTAAGGTTACTAGTTTTAAATTTGCAAAAGGTTTGTTTGTTATCTTTACTAAATAGATAGCTAGAATTACAGGTCATCATAAGAGACTGGTTTTTAAGGAGTGTATATAAAAGATAAGTTCTTACATAACAACTGTGATCTGGATCATGAATTTCAAGTCTAAGCTCCTCATCCCCTTTAGGCGTCTCCTCCATTAAGGTTTCCATAAAGGAGGCGAGATCCTGACACCGTTTGCTCATCTGTTGCTTGGCAGCCTCCGCAGGTTTCGTCAAGGCCTTAAATATATATGTTCCACACATTATAAGCATATTAATTGCACAGAAACTATTGTACTATTTTAAAATAAAAACCTGTACCTTGACATAAATATAATGTGAAGATTTTCCTACGTGTAACAACATGTTGAAATATTTCGAACAAATTTGCGTTTGAAAAGGCTGAATGCAGATAGTCGACTAATTGATTTAAACAAAAGCAAACTTTTACCGAGTCAACAAAAGTTATTAATATGAGTAATACATGAAATGCGAGCTGCCAGCTAAATAGGTATTAAATATCATTTCTAATGGCAAATATTATTCAAATACTATAATAGCTTACAAAACACTTTGTTTTATAATTTTTTCTATTCTGTTATAATTAAACGGATTATAATTTAATGACGCCCTTTACCGCCACAATAGAATAGTCGAGAGAACCACTTTGGTTTTTTATTTTTTTATGAATGCAAACGAGTAGAAGGACCACCTGATGGTAAGTGGCTACCTTCGCCCATAGACATCTATAACACCAGAGGTGTTGTAAATGCGTTGCCTACCTAGACGATACAGATGGAAGGGGAGGACAATGTAGTAGTTCGCTATCGGAACCACCACATTCTGGGGAAAGGATGGGGTGGGATAGGGGAAAATCTGGCTTACATGCCATCGAACCGGAACACATCATTAGATATTTGGCGGTCCGTCTTTGACATGATAGTGGTCGCGAGCCAGACGGAGGACGAACCTCCTGCCACCAAACTACTGGGATACCCGCCTCTTACGGGACGCTACCCAGCAGCGGAGGGGAATTGTATTCTAACTCCGTCCCCTCACATGGAAAAACACTGTTTTCACTATTACACTGTACTGTACACTGTTTTCTACACTTCGAAACATTGCGTTGACCGATAGGATTCAACATCGCTCTTTGTCTTACCACATTCAAGACATGAAAATAATTTAAATATGACCATTCTTCCGAGCATGGATCGTATCCACAACCACTCGCGTGCATTTACAGTCAGGCGCTATCCCTTTACTGCACGATGACCTCAATATCGTGTTGATTAAAAGTAGTGAAATTTAACAAACAATCATATACTACAATCCATATTATTTACTTCTAGAAGTTCAAAGTTATTCAAACTTTTTACTTTCCTTTATTCTTACCTCATTCATAATTCTGATTATACTTTGTCTCAGTGTTTGTGCCATGTTCTTCTCCTCTTCTGACATTTTTAAGTTATTCTCAGATTCCGGTGATTGGAATACATCAGGGTTTAATGGCCCCTAGAAACAATAAAAACAGCTTATTATATATATATATTAAGTTTTAAAATATATATTATATATATTAAAGTCGCAAATGTCGTGATTTACGCAAAGAAACACTTGTGAACCTTAATTTGAACTTTTATCATTTGTAGCTGTGCTTATTGTATATATTTTTATCAACATACTACCTCCTTCAGGCTGAATTTCAAGACCCAAGAGTACAGTATGTATACGAGAGACGAACGAATACTGCTATGGTATCATTCTATATATAAACTTATGTTTCAGCTTAACGACATAAAAATGAATTTAATAAATTTTCAAATATTAATTTTATATCATAATATTAACGTCGCTTACCTCAGTTATATAATTCTTTCCTATGACAAATTCCAGTTTTTTTGACCAAGGATTAATAAATGATGACCACTCAGTTTCTAACCTTAAGTAATGTCCGTTTTGAGCCAACATCCTACCAATAAATAAATAAATTAATTAATTTATATATGTCTTTTTAATATTGTATGTGTCTTTTATAAGTAAAATTTAAATCCTTTATATTTTTTCGTAACCATTTCGAATTTTTTGACTCATTTTTAATACAATATACAATTGAATTCATAAGTTGAATTTTCATGAACAAATATCAAATTTTTAAGAAAATAAAAAAAAAACGTAAATTTAAGTAATACGCATACCTGTAAGATTTCGATCTGGGTACCACACCTTCTTTGACAATTGTTTCGTATACTTGACGTAAGTATACCAAATCTGCGGGATGATACAATTGCAAAGCGTCTTTCTCAACGATGTCTTGAGGTAAATAACCCAGGTATGGAACTGACTCGGGATCAATGTATTCCAAGCTGCCGCTAGCAGAATGTCTTATGACAAACGGCACTGCGTTTGGTATTACTTCATTAGGCGCTAAAAATAAATATTCATAAGCATTTAATTATTTTCATAATGTCAGTAGTTTTGTAAAAATAACTAACTAATTTCTTTTGTTGTATTATACAAATAACAAAATTTTATATATTATTTTAGTAAAGTTAAGTAATTTGATATATCTAGACATTTAATAATATTATTTTAAATAAATAACAGCTCTTTACGTTCTTACATGTTTATGTATGGGATTAATAGAAAATCCTTACTAATATTATAAATGCGAAAGTAACTCTGTCTGTCTGTCTATCTGTCTGTTACGCTTTCACGCGTAAACCACTGAACCGATTTTGATGAAATTCGGTATGAAGATAGAACTAAACTTGGGAAAGGACATAGGATACTTTTTATCGCGAAAAAAATGATAGAGGGGGTTGAAATAGGGGATGAAAGTTTGTATGGAATTATTATTTATTATTATTGTCAAACATAAAATCATGTAAGATTGTTTAACTGTTTACAACTTCACCACATAAACCACTTAACTAATTTCGACAATTAGTCTAGACCTTAGTTAAGACTATAGGATACTCCTTATCGTATCGCGCGATATAACCGAATTTCACGCGGGCGAAGCCGCGGGCGGAAAGCTAGTCATAAAATATATACAAAATTACAAGCGAGAAGAACGGTCCTCGCATAAACTTCAGGTATTGCTAAATACCTATATAATATATAATACGCTAGTCAAAAGTACTAATAACGAACATCTACTGATACGAAAATTAAATGACATAATTTTACATATAAGTACTTATAAACGTGTTTGTATTAAAAGTTTATCAGACTGTCAATTAGGGAAAGGGCACGAGTGGGTGTATCGTATTAGCACCTGTACACAAACGTGACTAAACCCGTGCGTGTCGCTGAATCCACATTTTTCCCTTAGCAGGCTTCTTTAGGAATGTACCGTAATATATAAGCAACACGTGCTGATAACGTAGGCAAAAATTTATGTCAATTAAATTGATTTAGTATATAGTATATACTAAAAATAGTAATTTTTACTCATTTACTACTAGCAAAAATAGTAATTTTTACTCATTTACTACTAGTAAAAATAGTAATTTTTACTCATTTTACAGTTTTATTTGTGAATAATTATAAATTAATGACTTAATATAGAGAAAATATAGTACACATTAGGAAAAAAAAAATAATATCTCAGGCACTGTAACATTAATACAAGTGTAGTGATAAATCATAATACTTACATTTAAAAGCAGAAAAGAACGGCGTTGCCTGGAGTACCAGATAAATGACCTGTCCCTCTTCATCATTGATGTTCTTAAAGTAAAATTTCAGCATGAAAGGCATGAATGTTACCATCCTGTCTTTCACACCAAATCCTGACGAGAGGCCTCTGTATCGTCTAATACGACATACCATTGAGCATACGTGGTTGCCTAGAACAGGCGCTGTTGAATATAAAAAATACACGTTAGTCAAATATCATTTACTTAAGGAAGTGACACATACAAGATTTAAAGACCTATAAAACTAATATCAGAATTAAGATCAGAAGAAAGTAATTCGTACTAACCTTTACATAATAATATACCCGTAAAGTCACATGAGTGTTTTACGCCACGTTAAGGGTTTATCAAAAAATAATAATAGAAATAGGTGCACATGCACTTGCATAGTATCTGTAAATAGATGAAGGCGTCGCGCTTATTGGCAACTGACAGCACAAACCATGAACAATATTCAATTTCTGTTGGCCACTATCTTAGTGAAATATAGCATGTTGGTCACTACATAATTTATATTTACTAAAAGTTCCCACGACTCCGTTCGCGGTAAATAAGATTTATTGCGTTGAATGAAAATCATTGAATAACACTAAATACCACTAGCTGATTAATCTTAGAAGCAATACAATAAGCCCAATTACAATGTTTAATGTTGTGAACAATCAACTGGAATGTGGAATTAGTCAAAAAAATTGTTATGTATGTATGTATGTATGACATGTGAAATTCACTAAATATTTGATTACAGCGTCAACTGTCGTTTACTTGATTTTGTCTTGTATCTTTTGTCTTTCAGTAGCTATATGATAACAATCAATGCCATAATATATATTTACCTCATACTTTACGGCACCCGAGACGCAGATATAGATTGATATACTTGTACGGCAATAACTACAAAACTTTTCTTTATAATTACTAATTAACAAAGTCGAATAGTGATATTCATGAATAAAGGGAAATTCGAATTTTGAGACAATTGGGTATACAATTTTGCGTAAAATTTATATAAAATATGGTTAGTCTAACAAGCATTTTTAAGCATTTTTAATATAACATTTAATCACCACAATCTTTTTTTACTATTTAATTACAATATACATGAAAGACCTTATATCGTAATGAAAATTGGAATCAATGTCTTAGAACTGTAAGAATCTAAGAATCCAATATGACCTTCTTCCCTGCATGTTCAAATAACACACATAAATACATTAAAAAAACATTTTCACGGCCTAGGATAAGGAAACAACGAAGGTAAATTTTGCTTTTAACCTTGAAGCGGTCGCGCATCATTTAATCGACCGTTCACGTCATATTTTCGCGCCTAAGATGGTTATTTTCTATTATATACTATTCATATCCCCTATAGCAATTAATTCTTGTCATTATCACACAGTCTATGTCATTGTACATTGTGAAATAAATAAATTTGTTTGGCACCCGTGCCTACCGTACTGCATAAATTGTGCATTTCCTTTAGTTGCAACGTTGTGTTTAATGTCATGAATGAAAATGAAAAAAGATGGATAGATAAAATTAGATGTAAAGAAAAAGAGTTTATGCCATGTAAAAAGTCTTGACAATTACATTCTAAATATATGCGTATATACATCAATAAATATATATATATATATTATTTACGATTTATAGTTTTGATGATTTACGAGTATATTATTGAATGTATAATTTTGCTTTCATTATAGTGTTTTACCTTTAGTTTGCTTTTTGTTCTTTCTAAATTTGCGTTTAAATATGATATGTAGTTTAAATCCCAGAAATAAGTTACACGTAACCGCGCGCCCATAAGCTTACCTTATCAAACTTAGAAAATGTGTCTAAGTTAAGAAACAAAATCATGAATAAAAACTTTTTATTTCGCCTAAACAGTTAGGTTAGGTGTTTACAGAAACACTATTGGTTAAGGGTTCGATTCCCACTCGGGGGAATAATTATATTTGAAATATTTTCATTTCTCTGCCCTAATAATGTGACAAAGCGCGGCGTTGAGCCATTACACGGAATGTCCCAAACGGAGTGTCTTGACACTAGGTTCTCTCTGACTACCTTGCTATGCGGCATTAAACGTGTAGATGCTCATAGAAAACTGAAAAGAATCAAGAATATACTTAGAAATTATTAATTCCAATAATTTTATACAGTTATATTAAACGAAAAGTTTATTTAATTTAAATTTGAAAGAAATATTATCTAGTTTTCACTTTCAAATATGTTATAATACATTTAGATTAACGTAAAAATTTGCCACTTTAGATCTCTCTTTTTTCTTATAACAATGCAAACAAAGCACACGGTAGTGAAATGTCTTATTTTTTTTAATAATATATGTGTAAATATGTATATATATTTGTTTTTATTATGACTTTTCGGGTCAAAAGTTTGATCTACCTCCAACTGACTGAAGACTTATATACATTTTCTTAATAAATTAAATTGAAATAAACATAAATCATAGATTAGCTATAACGTATGCGGAAACAGTACGTTATTGTAAACATCAGATCCAGACTTGCACAAAAATCAATCCCTCATTCTCTAATATAAATATGATAATATAATAATAAATTATATAATAAAAATTAATAATTTATATAATAAATAAATAGTTTACCCCAGTATTGGCTAATGCTTTAAGCTGAAATACGCGTAGATATATATAATGATACTTACATTAGGATTTTTATGTCAGTCTGTTGTGATAACTGTACCTACCGTTACCGTTTAAAAGTCAAACGTCTATAATGTATTACTATAAATGAATTAACTTATATGGATATGAATAGATTAAGAAAATTAGAATTGACGACAATTATTTTTTTTATTCTTGTTAATTTGAACTTAAGAACCATAAACACAAATCATTATTTTATTCAACTTTTAAACATACGAGGGTGACACTGAAAGTTTTTAGAATGGATGATTTATAATAAAAATTATAAAAAAATATTCTAATTTTTGAAAAAGTTCAAGTGCAGTTCCCTTACAATGTTATTGAGTATATATTTCATTATTTCTTTATTTATTCTACGATTTGGTGGCAATTGAAAATAGCGTGTCACGTTAGCATGAATTACAATGATTTTTATGAGTTTCGGTGTCACTTAAATCTACAAGAAAGTTACGATAGACTTCGATTGGCCTTTCACGATGAAGTTCCATCTCACGCCACTGTTTATAGCTGGTTTAATAAACTTAAACGTGGTCGCACTAATCTCAACGACAGTCAGCGTGAAGGCCGGCCTTTTATGGCAACAGACAAAAGAGTGCTCTATAGGAAGATTCGAACAAGCTCAGGAATCGCTATGACTCCAGTGTACAACATCCTCCATAAACATTTAACGGTCAAGAAGCTGTGCCCGGTGGATACCTCAACACCGACTACGACAGCGCACACTGCTAAGCGAACGATCGACTATTTGGCGATGATAAACATGGAATTACTGGGTCTCCTGTCGTATATCCTCGACCTCGAACATTGTAATTTTTGTTTATTCCCGAAAATAAAAGATAAACTTCGAGCAAATCGTTTTATGGCGACAAGAAAGCAGTGACTGTGTTTGAAAACACCGATGCTGAGACCCCTAAGGACGAATGGGCAAAGTGCTTTTCTCAGTGGTTCCATCAGATGCAGCGATATATTGATGTTAACAGACACTATTTTGATAACATAATATAATGAAACTTATAACTTGCGAATTTGCTCACTTTTAGATTTCTGTGAACTTTCAGTGTGACCCTCGTAATCAGTGATATTTTTGTAATGTAAACACTCAAAAAGTAAAAAAAGACATATACCAAAATACTAGAGTATTTTGACCGTGCTAAGGAACTCCCTTGTGATCGAGGGAACCATCCAAATGCTTCGTATCATATATAATATAAAATTTACCTGACAAACACTAACTAGAACGCGTTGTAGAATCGACCACCAAGATAAAAGTATCAGAAGGCCCTGTAAAGTATTTTAGATTCAAACGTATACAATGTGTGTATAATCAAAAATTATGTTAATAAATAGTACATGCAACGGGCATTCAAGCAAATACAGTGAGTTTTTACGATGGATTGGCACTTAAAAAATTACCTTTCGCTTGCGTACCGTTAACATTTTTCGGAATTGCCAGACCTCTGGTGATCTGCGATGCAAATGTGTTGCGATCCTGAGAAAATTTTAACTTATGACAAATAGTGAACAATATGTCTAGCTGTATTATAATTCAAATACTTATTGACACATTGTCGGTTTTAATACAACTGGGTGGAATATTAATTTTATTATAAAGAACGTTATAATAACTTAAGAAAAAGAAAGAGAAAACGGAGCGCCAAACGCTACGGTCCCTGTATAAATAACTCTTTCGTCTCGTCCAGTCATTATCCTATTCACACATGCCTTTCTTGGGTCCTCATGCTTTTTACGTGACCTTCCTCCAGTATAATTGATATTGTGTTCTCCAAGGTACCCGAGGTCTCCCGTTACCTCTCTTGCCGTTCACCTTTGCTTCATAAGCTATTTTACCATTCTTTCATTACTCATTCCGTCGACGTGTCTCAACCACCTGAGCACGTTCTTCTTTATTCTTACCATAATATTCTCGCTTATACCTGTTTTACAATCTCGATGCGCATTCGGTCAGCTAAATTGACTCCACTTAGTTTACGAAGGGATCGCATCTCTACAGCCTTCACCTTTATTTCGTTCTAATTTTGACACAGTCACATTTCACTGCCGTATAACAGCGACGGTACCAGCACTACATTGTGTACAGTCCCATACGTCCTGCTGAAGCTCCGCCGCCCCATCAATGCAGACAGTGCACCGTTAATCCTGTTACCGGCAGAAATACGCCTTTCCACATCCATATTGTGTGTTCCATCTCTGCTATACATACTTTACAACTCATTCACTTGTTCTAAAATCTTTCTATCGACTACAATATTGCATATTGGAATCTTAGTTTTCCTCACATTCAGGTTTAGACCATTTTAACACCCGTCTTTCAGATTGGTGACCCATACCTATAAATCGTATTCTGATGATACAATGCGCACTGCATCATACAGTACAGTAAGCAATTGACCTTCGAGTGACCTATTAATAGATCTCTCTCACACTCTTTATCACACTTTCTTTCACACCTTGGAGACAGAGTTACAATATAAATTCTAAATCTAGAACTGTCCAGAAATCATATTAATAAAGAAAAGTACCTACCCGAGGGTGTATAAAATCTATAAATGATCTGCCAATCCACATATCCTTAGGGAACCCAAGCGCAGTGGTGATCGAAGACGCTGTATACATGACCACTCCATCTTGCATAGATATGACACATGAAAAACCATCCTAAAAAATATTCATACCATTTATTGATATTAATTTTAAGCCCCCCAAAATATGCTTATTTCAAATCAAACAATATCAGAACATTATTTGAATATTTTTATAACAATTTATAAACTTTTATATTGATAGATGTATTAAAGTATTATTATTGACAAACTGAACACTGAACCGGTACTTATGTAAGTACACCATATTTAACAACAAGTCAATGTAAAGTATATTCTTAATGATTTCTTAAACAAGATAGTTACGCTTGATAATGCTTGAGAAATTATTGAACTTACTGAAGAATGTACCGAATTCCGTCTGCTAGTAACATGTACTGATGCCGGCATTGGTATATTACAGGAGTTTGACTGAAAGAAAAAAATCGGTATTACAATTGTGTTTTAGTAGACGTTTTTATAACTACCACTAAATGCTCTTTAAAATTGTCCTTTAAATGCTTTTTAAATATGTTATTTAAGTCTAAAGAGGAATATATAATATACACATGTTAAAGTGTAGCGTGTGTGTGTGTAGTGTAGTGTAGTGTGTGTTGTGTGTGTGTGTTATGTGTGTGTGTGTGTGTAGGGTACGTTTAGCACAAGGGGCATGTTCTGTCATTGCACATGTATCAAACCAAAATTAAGCTACTGTTTTCACTTAAAACGTGTAATTTCGTAGAGTTGTCTAGAAACGCTAGTAATACATACACATAAAAACATCAGTATTTAAAACCTATATTTATCTTTGTTATTAATATTTAAAAATATTCAAATATATAAATTAAGATTCATATATAAGTCGCCCTAATGATTACGAAAGGTGTCAGACACGTTTAGCTTACCAATTAAGTTGTAATTAGACTAATGAGAAGTACATGTTGGGACTGAAGTCTTAGTGATAAAAAATATTAATAATATAAATTACTTCGTCTTTTCCACAACTTTTGTCGGGACTCGAAACTTCCATACTTTCAGGACTTTTCTCCACTTGCACAGTCGAAGTTGGAGGCGATCGAGCAACTGCAGAACAGTAATACACGGAAGATAAACATGAAACTACTATCCACTGGCAATATGCCTAAAAAATCTGAAAAAAATAATGCCACCACCATCGAAACGACGCAAATTTCTTTTTACATACCAAAACAAATCTCCATATCTCATTTTATAATAATTTTTGTACGTTACCTTATATTAAATGAGACTCGAAAGTGTCTGTAATAAGCCCCGAAATTTAGAATTGCGATAAAACAGACAGATCCATCGACTTCTGTAATAATAATGTAATTTATTTTCTTTTATTTGAGAAAATGTTCATATAAAAAGAAACCTTCCTTAAAATAGTGTCTTTGTCGTTACAATTTATTAAATATTGACATACACTATCGCCAAAAACTTTGAAAACGCTTACAATATTGAGAATTAGTAAGCTAGTTAAAAATTATGAAATATAAAACATCAACAATATTCCTACTGTTTAACCCATGTTAGTGTTGAGCTTTGTGAACTGCCTTTCATAAGAGATTTTTAATGATAAGCAACGATGCAGATCAGCGGTTGCATGACGACTGTTAACTGTTAATATTGAAACTTTATTAGGCTATACTATACTGCGATTTTTTTATTTCTTTATTGATAACGGATGGCAAACGAGCAGCAGGACTACCTGATAGTAAGTGGTAACCTTCGCCCATGGACATCTACAACATCAGAGATGTTGTAGATGCGTTGCCGACCTAGAGGATACAGATGGAAGGGGAGGACAATGTAGTAGTCCGCTATCGAAACCACCACATTTAGGGAAAAGGATTGGTGGAAAAGGGGAAAAACTGATTAATTCTCAGGGAAGTTTCAGTGTTGTAGGCTAATGATTATATGATGGGATATTGTAGTTGTAGCAACCTTCGGTCGTTCACTGCGCTTTCTGCCTAATAAACCTCAAGTTTCCCTTTTTCTCACCAATGTATAATGAATCTACTTTGGGGAAATTTAAAGATTTTTGGTGACATATCTTTCTAAGTGACCTCGATTCGATAACTGCTTTCATGTGCCTATCTCAAAAGTAAAATATAAAAAATGAGTGTAAAATAAACTAGCATTATCTTTGTTTAGTGAAAACGTAAAACACCTTTTTTTGACGGACGGACTTTAAATGTCATGTATCTACTACGTAAATTATAAATTCAAGCCGATGGATTATTTTCCAAAAATTATTTATTGGTTTGGCTTATGTAAGTGCTTCCAAAGTTTTTAACAGGTAACCTATATCAAATCTTAAATTTTAACGAAAGCAAATTTTTTAATAAGCAATTATGATTTTCTATAAAGCTGTATATGATCAAAATAGTACAAAATAATCAATAAATCAACAGTCGAGCTATGTTACAAAATTTAATAAATAACATTACAAAATGAAAATTACCTCAAAAAGATTAAGTCTAACAATTATAAGTTTTAGAAATGTTATGGCGTAATAATGTCAAATGTAAAGTTACATATTATATCATAACAACGTTAAACGCGTTAATTCATCTAATATTCAAGTCAATTATTTAGATGTGGGCGCAAGGAGTTATGGAAAACATTTCAGAATATAGTGAATTATACGCGTGATTACTTAGAAAATATGCTTACGTTTTAACCGACTTCAAAAAAAAGGTGGTTCTCAATTCGACTGTATTTTATTCATGTTAACGAACAACTCTTTACTGGGATCCAATATTGATGTTTTTTTTTTTAGTTAGTTAAGATCTGACAAGAATTTTCAAGTTATTAGTATTAATTTTACTTTTTAGCGTTTGGTGGTAGGAGGTTCGTCCTCCGACTGGCTCGCGACCACTATCATGTCAAAGACGAACCGCCAAATATCTTATGATGTGTTCCGGTTCGATGGTATGTAAGCTAGGTTTTCCCCTTTCCCACCCATACTTTCCCCAAAATGTGATGGTTCCTATAGCGGACCCACTACATTGTCCTCCCCTTCCATCTGTATTCTGTAGGTTGGCAACGCATCTACAACATCTCTGGTATTGTAGATGTTCATGGGCGAAGGTAACCACTTACCATCAGGTGGTCCTTCTGTTCGTTTGCCATCCGTTATCCGTAAAAAAAAAACACCAATTTTACATAATTTTCTTTTTATTTATATAAATTTTACTGTATAGTACATTTTGTTTGAAGTCAGTTTTCTTTTGTTATTAATAAATACTTTTATATTTAAAATGTTACAACAGCCAATGTCTATGTCACTCACCATCTTTATTATCTTCTTTGGGTGATTCAAACACGGGTGCTGGTGGCCATTCATTTTCTTTCTTGATCTCTGTAGGCTTATTATCTGTCTTCACTTTTTTCTTTTTCTTAGCTTCTTTGTCTTTGGCTCTTTTTTCTGGTGGTTGGCTTAAGATGGTGCTAAAATAAAATTGAAATAAAAACTATTCTAGAGCTTTAATGTACAATGCTTTAGCACTGTCAACTAACAAAATAATGCACAAAATTGCAATTGTCAAACCTAGAATAGAAACATTTACAATTCCTACATTTATTTCCCACATGAAAAGTTTCGCTGAGATAGAACACTTTTTTGCGTGAAGCCCGCCTTTCGTACACATAGTTTTTTTTTTTTATTTTGTGCAACAAACAATAAACAAACAAAACAATACAAATTTTTAGAACTATGCATAAATATTTCCTTATGTTACAGTATTTAAAAACCACTAACCATTCATAAGTTTACAAATTTGTATGTATATTTATTAATAACTATTTTTATATATGACATCTATTGGTTCCTTTGTGTTATATTTTGGTGTAACATTATAAACACTATTAGAAGCATAAATTACAATGAATGAAGATTAAAAAAATTACACTTCACTTTTTTAAAGTATGTATCTTATAAGAATAAAAAACTTATAAAATAATTTTTTATACCTATAACTTGACTCACTTACTAAATGGTAATCAAATCACATAACCAGATACAAATACTTGTGTATCACTTTAAATATAAACCCCATATACACCATACCATTGTCATTTATAGAAATGGTTCTGAACTGAACTGTTTCTCATGTCTTTTAGAATTTACATTTTTAATTATCTCACATGCAAATGTTTATTCACTGACCTGTAGCCAGATGTAGATGGTTTACCGCCATAGCCGCTGCTTCCGCTTGAATTGCTTCCAGAATGTGTAGACTTGGAGCTGTGACTTTAGCAAACATATAAATGTTAATTGAAATGCTTGTGATATTTTTACAAATTGAAACCAGTACTTTATTATTAAAAAAATATCATTGGTCTTTTAATAATCATGTAACAGTTTGAAAATCAGATAACAAACAATATTAATGTTTTCTGTTAATAATTATTATATAAATTTATAACATTTATTAATATTATTTTATATAATTACTGAAGATTGTCCTAAAAGTTTCCTATTGAATTTAGTCATTTTCATTTAAATATATATCATATTTACAAATAAGTCTGAAAAATACCACAGGAAAGGCAAAAAAATATATTGGTTTAAATAAATATATATTTTAAGTACTATGCTACTGGGCATACTTGCCCTATCTACTTACCTTCTTCTTGACTGACTGTTACTACAGCTATTTGAATATGCTGAATCTGATATTTTAGCATTGGTCTCTGAGTCATCTAAATTGTCCATAGTGATAACTAAATTACTGAAAAACAAAAACAATTGTCGTAAACATAACAATAAATATGCTAATAATTCATAATAAAAATATAATTTCATAATTAGGCATTAAAATAAAAGTCACTTTGTATAATAGTATCATTAGTAAAATAGTCTATAGTTAAATAATTTTATAGCCATATAAATATAATATTATACTTTTAACTGACTATTCCAGTTCATATAGAGTATATTTAAGAATATTTGCATAATTTCTGCCAAAAATTCAAATTAATAGTATATAGGAAATGAGTAATAAATGTAGATATCAATAAATAATTTATTACACATAAATTACAGGTTCACATTTACAGAAAAAATATATAAAATATATTTTATATTAATAAAATATTTTTATATTTTTAATTATTATTCCTAAAGATCTTATTTTACAAATAAATGTATGTGTAATATGGTTCTAACGTACTTGGCATAATGCTGTTCAAATATAGTCATTTGCACACTAAAAAATATATTTTTTTAGAATTTCGCTATTGCAGGGGTACACATAAATATGAATAGTTTATACAAAAACTACGCAAATCGTTAAAATATTTAAATCTCTTTAACATACTCATAGTTAGATATTGATCAAATAGAATATTTTCCATATTTAAATTACAAGATAAACGGTGAAGATATTTCATATATATTTCATGCATTTTTGTATTGTTAATATTGTTTTATTTTAAATAAAAATAAAATATAGAGTATGCATATCTTTGTTAACAACATTCACTTTTTTTTAGAATTCGCATTAGCATTAAGGAAGCAGAACAATTAAAAAATTATTCGTTAGTAACATTCAAATGTTTTTTTTTTTAATATTACACACTGATATAAACTATTTATCTAATTTTACATATAGAAAATACACTAATAATCTTAGTTCTAAGATTTCTTACCTGCAATTGAGTTAATAGCCCATGGTGCTAATATATTCTTGAAAATATTACGTCAATTACCAATGCTATACTATAATTCTTGTAAATTATCACAAACAATATTTCAGGGTTATATTTACTTTATAGAAATTAAAACAGAACTTGCACTAACATTTGTTTACGATTCAAAATTTCTCACGTTGTGTTCATAACAACTACTTTGGGCACGTTAGGCTATAATGTTAAGTAAAGGGATGTCGTAGTATTATATCGATGTATTTGTAAAAAAAAACCTTAAACCAAACCAAACCATTAAAAATACATTAAGCGCTGAGCGACCGAACCCTTAGTAAACTAGGAAAATAAAAATACTCTTAATATAATAATTTCTAGATATGGTCCAATTATTCCAAATGTGATGGCGAAATATTTCAACCATTCGGAAATATGATTTGTTGACTACTCATAACTCTTTATTTATTATAAGATGTCCTCATCGCGAGTTTCATGTTATGATTCTTGAGAATACGGTCAGGAAACCTTATACCTATTACGAGAAGATCACATGGCTTAGCTTCTTGAATTTAATAATATATTAATACATATGTAGTGTTTCCAATCCGTAATTTTTGTTATTTAAGTTTCTACACATATCAACGCTAATTATAACAAATAAAAAAGATACTTTATGAAAAATTAACAATGATTTTTTTATTTATAAAAATACTACACCTACAGGCTCCATTTCTGTGTCTATTTGCGTATTTAATTTTTTTTTGTTGGTGGTGGCTTACATCCGTAAAAATAAATAAATAACTAAACTTAGGATTTATAGGTTGAGTTTAACATTGATCGAAATTAGCGATCATAATAACTAAACCACGTCGTAAGCTGTTTCTTTTATTTAATGATAGTTCTTGGTGTTCTGAAGTAGCGTATGAATAAAAATATATACATTATTTTAAACAAAATTTAATATGAAATTTTGACAATAATTTTTTTTTGTACATTTTCCGTCAATCACAATTATACATTATAGCAACAAACTTTTAAATAATAGATATCAAAAGTGTAATCAATTAAAATTATAATAAAAATTATATACAATTTTAATCGACTTTTTCACAAGTGTGTACACCACTACCGTTCACGCTCAGAAACACGTGAGTATCAAGATAAAGTGAAACAAGTATAGTATACTTGTCTCACGACGTGCGCTCGAGAACGTGGCGTTCGAAAGGAATAGCAATATTGCGATGCACTCAGGCTAGTGGAAAAGCAATATGACATATGCCTTGTAAATAGACATGGGCGTTTTCGTTTTTAGCTGTAACGGTTACATATCGGATATGAAGTTTTCATATCCGATATCATATTCGTTTTCAGATATCGAGTTTGTGTTGCGATAGTTTTCGTTATAATTTAGTTTTCGTTACAATTTAGTTTTCATATATCATCATCGAGTTGACGTTACGTTTTGTGTGCAGTTGTTTGATATTGGATGTGATAATTTATATGTCGATATGATATGATATTAAGAGTCAAAACCGTTTTTAGTTACGTTACGTATATCGGTATCTTGGTGTATATATTTCGTATATCGGTATATATATCGTCTCATCTCTACTTGTAAACATTTTATTAAGGTCACATGGGAATCGTCCGTAAGGAGACAAACCTAAAATAAAATAAGTGTCTCCTCGTTACGTAGTTATATCCTTACGCTTATTCTGTATAATAATTAATTACTAGCTTAGTGTGAATCCTTGTAGGCGCAGTGAGAAAACGTCTGACTGTAACCGCCAGTGGTTGTGGGTTCAATTCCCACTTGGGCACATGTATATTTTTAAATTATTTTCATTTTCTGGTAAGAGAAAGAACGGCGTTGAATTTCGGCATACAACACACTATCACTTGAATTCGGATGGAAAGAGGAAAACTGAGTGTTTTGACACTAGGATCTCTATGCCTATCCTGCTATGTAGGATAAGGCGTGAAGCTGGATCTATTTTAACTGTATTGAACCATTGAAAAGTATGATTTTATCATACTTTTCCCCGTATTCGTTAGGATTTCGAATATCCTGTCTTGTAGGGGCGTCATACTCCCCAGGGACCCTACATGTCAAATTTCAGCTTTCTATGGCAAGTAGTTTTGCCTGTACCAGTTTCTATGGCAAGTAGTTTTGCCTGTGTGTCAGTTCAGTTACCTTCGCAACGCAAATGTTTGATAGATATACCTATATTATTAATTATTAGTAAATTTGTCTAATTATTATTTTTTCCTTTATAATTATTTTAATTATTCATAGTAGTATAATGTTCGTATGCCTAGTGTATAGACGATAAATGTTGTTTAAGCTAAGTAAGGTCCGAGGCATTTCAGCCTTATATTACAAAAATTGATAAATCTTAAACTATACTTAGAAAGATGAAAGAGAAAATAACATATTGTCATGATATATTCTGTCAATATCTTTATTATAAATTAACTTTGTTTTAAGCACAAATCTACACTACTTTTCTCCTTGTAATGCGATTTTTAAGGCAGCGGCACGGTGAATGTATAAAATGCTGTAGGTTTTTCTCACATATTACCGATACTGGTGAAATATAGCATTATCTAAATTGGAAAATTACGTTTTATTATTACGTTATACATATAACAAAATTGCCTGTTATACGTCATCTCATACTAAAATGCTATATACATATTTCTTATTTACTGTATAACAGTTATGCCATACTTCAAAACCATAGGTATACTTATTATACCCTGTCTCACCCAGGCCAGGCCAAAGCTATGCAAAAAAAAAGTTCTATTGAAATCCGTTTAGTTATTCCAAAGATGGTGGCGCGCACTGACAAACTATATTTTACTTTTTTGTAATTTATTTTTATAAACAAATCTTATACCGCCCGCCAATAAAAAAGAATAAAAATCGCATTTTGTATTATTCATTTCTTTTTTGTTTCTAGTCTATCCCTTTCTCCATTATTATTCCCATTTGATAGTTAGGTATGCTTTCTTTGTCAATTTCTTTCACTTCGCTCTATTGGATACATCGTCCACGGAAACGTTACATGTTCATGTCTCTCCTAATGACACCTGTCCATCTCATCTTCGGTCTTCCTCTTCTTCTGGACTCTGAGATGGCCATGGTGATATTCCCGATTACTCTGGAGGCTTTTTCTTTACGTGTTCGTATCATCTGAACCGGCTCTTCTGTAGCTTTTCGGCGATGTCACGTTCCCCGAGGCTACCGCGAACGTATTCATCGCGAATCTTATGACATGGCCTGTCACAGCCCACGTTTCTCTCCTGTACGTTAAAATCGGTCTGATAGTGTATTATAAACAAACTTTCGGTTTTACGGGTATCTCTCGGTCACAGGTAACGCCAGTTACTCGGCACCTCGGCATGTTAGCCAAGCGGCTGCAATTCGTTGCTGTTTGTTCACCTAAGCAGACTATCTATAATATAGTATTGATTACTATAATTAAAAAAAAACAGTAAAATGTATTTATATTTACATTAAATATATTTACGAAAGATAACTAAAGTAGGCGAACAAAACACCAATAGAATATGACTATAAGACCTATTACGCACTGTCGACAGCGACCAAAACATAAGCAACTAGGGCCTAAAGACTAGCCGAGCGACAGAAAATACAAGTATTATTAAGAGTAGCCCGTTCGACCCGATAAATCCCAAATAGCTTTACGGGATTCTATTTCCATTTTTCAGAGTCGAAAACCTTAGTCATTTTTGAGCGGTGTGTGGTCGTTACGACAGTTGCTCGCAGTGCGAACACTTCCATTAAGAGCTTATACGCACTGTCAACTAGTCGATACAAGAATATAATAATAACAAACCAAAACATAGCGCAAATAGGACCGGAAGACTAGACGAGTGACAAAAAATACAAGTATATTATTATTACGATTAGTATATACGGCACTCGATAAATTCCGTATACCTTAACGGGATTCTATTTTCATTTTTGAGTGTCGAAAGACTTAGTCATTGTTGTGGTTGGTGTTTGGTCGTTACGATAGTTGCTAATAGGTTGTAACCTCCTATTTAAACTATAGTAAGTTACAGTTGCCGGTGACTCGACAGTGCGTAATAGCTCTAAGATTCTTTATTGCAATGAAGTTTCGGGGATCTGCACGTGTAGTATGAATATATTTATGTTACTTTTCTATTAATTTTTGTTTAAGTAATCATTTTATTTTGAAGTAAGAAACTTTTTTTATGTAGGTATAATAGAACATTTACAAATCATAAACAAAATCTAATGTGAAGAAAATAAGTCACATACACATTTAATTTTAAAATATTAATTTTATTTTCAGATATAGTAAACTACATAACCATTTTGATTAAGTTTTTGAAATATAATTAGTAAATAAACAATAATGCAATTAAGTGTTACAGTGAAATATAAAGATTTTTTTAAAAACAAATTTAATTTAAATTATCCAACAGCGGCCAATAATAATGTAGCAATATCCTCACGTGGTGAGCGGGCAGTTAGTTGCATAGTAACAGATCCTTGAGCAGCTACCAAGCGCGCTCGAACTAACATTGGTGTGCCTTCACGCCAAAGTCCACTTCCTCGAATCTCTTTAACTGCTTCTCCACTTACAGCTGCTTTGGGAAGTCCCAAATGGCTACAAACGGCTATTGCTGCATCATTGACATCAGTTTGTGACAAACCAAAAGTGTCGCATACTTCTACAGCTGCAGCGGCTCTTTCCCACGTGGCTTCCCACTCGTCAGTGGCCGCGCGAGTTCTAAATTGTTCAGCACATCCGATCTCAACTTCTTCCAGAGGATACGTATCAGCGTAACCTTCTCCAGAATCTGGTAATCCTGTAGTGGGGTCGCAGTCTCGTACTACAAATTCTAATGTTGCAGCAAAAGTGCCCAATGTTTCTATAGGGTTTTCAGGGAACTCTAAAACACAGAACACGCTCCCTTGCTTATCGTATGGCAATTGCATACATCCAACTTCTCCAAGGGCTTTGTAACCAGGAGCAACATCAAGGCGAATGTGAACCTGTTCTAGGAGTTGATCACTAAGCGTGTTTAAGCACTCAAATTGCAACACTAAATATTTTGAGAATATATGCTTAACGCAACGAACGCGGTATTCAGTTTCTGGTTCTGTTAAATCAATGGCTTCACACGTCTTGAATATAGGGCCAAACTTTTCAATAGCAGGGATAACTTTTAGTTGATCTGAATACATTTCTTCACGAGAAACAACCGGTTGATTACGTACTTCAACTTGAGCTGGCACTTCTTCCGGCTCTTGGTGTTCTTCCGCAGTCGGAACACTCATAATATTGAATGGTTCATCAATTTTTAAATTAATATGATCTTGTAGAGCTTTTTCTAACAGGACCGGATTTGGTATTGAAACATTAATTATATATTCATCAATTAATTGGCGATCATTTGTATCTAATATAGCACTGTAAAAAATTGCCCGGTCGCGAACTTCATCATCGTCGTCTAATTGACAACGAGCTAAAAGTACTCTTATATTAGGTAGAAGTTCCTCACGTGCAGCTCCAAAACGTGCCACTGCAGATACTGCTGCAGCTCGAACGGGCCCCGATTCCAAGATGACTCTGTTGTAAATATATCGGATGTATCTTGACGGCTGGCGAGCTTTTGGGCCCTCACGTCCCAAAATATGCAAAATGCGAACTGCCAATGAAGTGTGCTCACAATCCTCAATAAATTCGCAGAGATGCGCCAAGCCAGTCTCTTTAGCATCAGGGTTTTCTTCGACTAAAGCAATAATTGTATCTGCAATAGCAGTCTTATATTGAACACCACCCTCATCTCTAAGCATTCCAGCCAAAAAAGCTGCTAAAGACTGATGTTTTCGTGGATACTTTGAGCAAAGCCTTCTAATTGCTCGAACAACTACAATTTTAAATTCATCTGAAATCTCCGACATAAAACTTGATATTTGTTTCATTAGACGGTCAATAGAGCTCTCTGTTCCAGTTGCAAGAAGTGTTGTAACAGCCAAGGTTGCCACTGAACGATTTGGGTCTGATATTAAATTTTCTAAATCTACTGCACATGCAGCTACTGCATTGGGATGTTTTGCAGTGAGTTTGGCCAAAGTACGTGCGCCAGCTAGTCTCAAGGTAGCTTTTGATGATCCACAGAAAATTTGTAGAACACTAACTGCTTGTGCCAAGTCACGTGCAGATTTTCTCAAGTTGACAATAGCATGTGCAGCTTCATATACAACGATTTCTGATTTGTGACGGAGACATGACTCTATGAACTCTAAGTATGGTTCTGAAGCATCACTCTGATCTTCCTCTGCTAACTTTGCAGCATGTCGTACTAAAAGGCAGAGAGCATATGGTGATCGTAAAGGAGAACGTGCTAATTTTGTAACAAGCTTTACTGTAGACAAGCGATCATTACGCCTGGCTCCGGCAACAACAGCCAAAGCATGATAAGACACCATCACATTGTCAGACATAATAGCTTCCTGAAAATAAGAAAATTACAATGTGTTTAAAATTATTGTATAAATGCTTGCATATATAAGATATTGCTTTCCCCAATTTATTCCCTTCTACTACAATGTTAATAAAGTTAAATGTTACAATAAAAATAATAAGTTATATAAGCATACAAAACCAGAATCTTCATTTTTTTAACTTGACTATGGAAATATATAATCAAAAATCTTTTTGAAAATAAAATTTAAAACCGTTACCAAATAAAATATGGAAACTCTAAGCAAAACCTTTTTTTCAATCAATCAACAAAAAATCTATGATGATTTACATTAATTAAGTTAATTGTAATTACCTGTGCATCATTAACCCATCTTCTAACCAAGTCAGGAACAGAAGCAGATAAGTGGAGAGCAGAAACAAGGGCAGCTGAACTAACACCAGGATTTTTGTCCACTATAGCTTGTTTCATGTAGCGTTCTATAGCTTGTAGCATGCTACTATCTGTTATACTACATAAGGCACGAATTGCTGCAGCCCGGTATAAATCTTCTTTTCCTGTCATATCTTTGGTCAATGAAGATGTAACGATAATTACATCTTGCGCCATGGAACTTAATTCTTTAATGCATAAATACACTAACCGACGCAGTACGACATCCTTAGATTGAAATAATTTGGTTGTTGCAAAGAACATATCAGTAGCTTCCTGAGTTGATAGTTTTTCTCCTTGATTAAGTAAATATAAAACTTTAGTCAATATATGGATGCATTTTCTTGGATTTACCGGAGTCGAATTAAAATAACGAGCTTCCTGCAACAAAGTCGTTTTGTCAAGATTTTGAAATATATTCGCTCCTCCATCTTCTTCTTCTTTTTTGTCTCGGCGAAACGAACTCATAATGTTGTTTTCTTTAAATAAAATTACTATTTTCCTCTAGTATAATACCGCTACGTGTAAAGTGTCACCGATATCATAGACAAATATTGACAACCCAAAAATAATGACCTCATAGATAAAAAATACACAGAGTATTCAAATGAACATTGATATAGACAAAAAAATCTTTCACGGGATCTTAAGATATGTATTTTATTAGGTGTATTGTATGTATATATATTTACAATAAGCAAATATAAAAAAATTAATACTTATAGTAAACGTCAAATAAATTTTTCTAAAATATATAGATAGTGGTGTAGTACCAAAGACAAATAATAAATAAGCTTTTAGCGAGTCATAAAATAAGAACTATTTAACATAACTTTTAATAAAAAGTATATTTTTTATTAAATAAAATTCATGTTACTCAAATGATTCAAAAAATATTTTAGTAAAAAGTATAATATGATAAAATATTTTATTTTATGAGGATTGAATCTTATAAGGGTTGAATCTTACAAGTTTCAATTTTTTACTTACGCCCTTAGGGGGTAAATTCTAATAAACCATGAAACACAAGTTAAATGAAATATTTTTAAGACTCTCAATTTAATTTTTTATAAAAATCTGTGCCGATTTAACTATTTTTCCATACAAAGTTTCAATCCCTTAGTTCATCTAGTGTTCTTAGTGCATCCTTACGGGGTGTATTCTCATAAACCATGAAACATGTACTTAATGAAATATTTATAAGATAATTTAATTTTTTATAAAAATCGGTGACGATTTACAGGTTTTTCCATACAAAGTTTCGACCTTTATTTCACCCCTTCAGGGTAAAATTTTAAAATCCCTTCTTAGTGGTGTCCATATTATGAAAATAAACATCAGTCCCAATTTCACGTTTCTATCATCAACGGTCACGGCTGCATCTTTACGTCAGTATGTGGCAACATCTCTTTTTATTTATATATATATATATATATATATATTTTCGATTGTGTAGTATGCTGTTGGCCCTATTGGCCTCGACAGCGTCACCGGGTTTTGTGGGGGGCCGAGCTTGAAGAGCTCTGACCCTGGCTTGGCCTCCTCGGGAGGAGGACCATCAACTTAGAACTGCAGTGTCACAGGGGCGCCTCCTGCGAGGCCGAACCTCGGCTTGCGAACACTGCTTGTAGTGGGGGACTTTGCTTTCGCTCGGCCCGAGCTTAAGCCTACTGGGTAGGGCGT
>JAKGSA010000005.1:385086-434099 GCA_033558755.1 Philaethria dido
TATATATATATATATATATATATATATATATATATATATATATATCTATATATATACGAGTATATAGATTATAAACTCTATTTTTAGCTATATGTGTCCAACATTGAAATGTCGGTTTAATTAGAATTTATACATACAAAAAAAGACTAAAAAACCATGTTTTTACAAAAAATAAAAAATATCGTGGGATGCTTTTTATTATGTGATCTATTGACACAATGCATCCGACGCTTACGATTCCCGCAGATTGGAGGTAGAAATAGAAAACTGTACGCACGCGGAGATGTGTATAATCGTCAATTATCTTTTTTTTTTATTTAAAAAATACATTCGCGTAGGTGAAAATATGTGATAAAAGTGTTTGATGATCAAAGTAAAAAAATATGCACCACTTTCGCCAAAAAATATTCATGATTACAGAGATATTTTCTAGGTGCTCAGGGTGGTGTAACCCCTTAAGTGATAAATAAAATTGACAAGTTTTAATGCTTTGTATTATCTTTATTATTTAACCAATCTACAAATACGTTTGTACGGATAATTTGAAACATCTGTGGCATCTTTTGCCCTAATACACACAATATATCGGAAGCAATACATTTAAGTCAAATGCATGCCATCCTGCAGGTGATGCGCCTAAAATAACAAATACTATTAAAATGCGAACGTAGAAAACTAAAATGTATATCTATATCATGAAGCTTTTCTTCATTAAACAAATTAAGCAACAATTCTAAGCTCGTCATGATATTTTATCCAATGTATAGTTACAAAGTGAAGATAGTTGTAACAATATCCCGTACGTAACTGCTTCCATACACACCAGTAGGCGCATCACTAAAATCCGCAGTTACAACCAATATGTCCGCAGTAGTTTATGATACATAATTTCACAATGTTATACTATACATATAATAATACTTAAAAAAAAATAACATTATTAAACTTGATATAAATAATACAAACAATGTAGATGAAAGAACTTACAAAGGATTATCTTAACTTATTTATCGACAGAACGAAATAATTTATAGCCCGACAAAATCTTTATGAATTATCAGAGGTTCGCGCAGATACTTGCACAGAAAGCTTATAGTCATGAGGACCCCCGCTCACACCGTACCCCCACACCGCGGACCCATTAGACGGTAACGCTAATTGAGCGCCTTTTGCGCAATTTTGCGTATGTGTTCAGCGCAGGCTTCCGCGTGAACATCTAATAACTCTAAAGTTCTTACCTGCTAATAATTATAGTATTTCAATAAAGACTGATCGTTGGTCAAAACCGGACAATGTAGTCCGCTGCTTGAAACAAGCGACAAAATACAATTGTTGCTGTTTCTACCGAAACTCTTAACGCTTTTAACGCTTCCCACTAAAATTAGTTTATATAATACGGGCTAAAATAATGTAAAAATTACAATAAAAAAACTATTTTCAAGAACTACTTGCAACTGTACCTAGTCTTAAATGAACCCTTCGTAATAATGAATATAACGGTTAAATTCATTACCTATATCTTTAACATGTAATGAAACATCAAATTTTCTATATTTCTTTGAAATGCATCATAAGAAACTTAACAATAAATCAATATTACGTATTAAGTGTAGGTACTGTTTCAGCTTTCAAGTATACACTTAGTGTTAGGCTTTTACCTACTGTTCCTCATAATTTCCCTTAATAACAAGATAATTAAATTAACAATTTAAGTTATAATATTTATATATATATTAACATTTCTTGCACATTGTTTTTCCCATAATGCATGGTTATCCGCCATGGAAGTGTGTGGCAACTACCTTTAATCTTACTTTAACATCAATATTATTTTTAATTCTGCCAGAGGCTTTGGAATTCGTTAAACATTCAAAGAAAGAGGCTAAACTTTTTGAAAGTTACCATTTTAATGGATAATGCCCATTTACTACTACATATAAGTTGTAGACGCCATACCGTTTAATATCACGTGTGCGCTCATCTAAAAAAACATTCAAATTGTCGATACTTACGAAAATGTTTCGCGTTGTAATGAACTCTGAACCATATTGTACATTTTGTGAACGTTTAAATTTTGTACCTACTTGTCTATAATATAATGGTCACTTGAGTCACAACATTCTTTATTTCTTATTATTAAATCTTATTTCGAACTTGTTTTATCTAAAATTATTTTTTTTTCTTTTCTATTTTCTTATATTTTTGTAAGCTTAAGTTATATGTGGGAAAGAAAGGTCATTTTTACCACAATTCTAAGTTGTACATCGAAGAAGTATGAAAATACATGTGGAGGCAAGATTATGGATTAGAAATACCATTTAATTTCAAAATTTTAATTATAGTATTATCTACTAACTCTAACATTGCCTCTATATGACTTTATGAAGTAAGTATTTGACTAGTTTGGCGGAGAAAATACTAATTATTTATAAGTAAAGTCACATAAAATTAATGATAGAGTATACAAAACTGCCAAGCAGCGAAACAATATCACATTGCAGAACATAATCGACAAGATCATCGAATTTGTCCGTAGACGTTGTTAACTTACCTAAGACTATTCTTATAAATAACATCGACAAACAATCGCCTCCCACATTGTTCCTATATTATCCTAAAATCGCCTTAAATTTTATATTTAATAAAAACATATTTTTACAAAATAGAGTAAGTTTAGGGAATACTATGTACATGAAGCATTATTTATGTCATTTTTCTAATTTATCATCTTATATGTTTTCTAAATGCTGCTCAAAATTTTATTATTTATAATATTATAAATTTTTACTGTACTTTTATTATGTTTTTAATTTTTGAACATACGATCTAAACATATTTAACATACCTAAGTTTGAAAAAAAAAAATCAACTTGGTGTGCCTTATTATGTGATATTACTAAAGACAATATGAAAACACAGAAACATAATTAAATTACGGGTGTAACATCTTGTATTACTATAAAGTAAAAAAAGTTAGAAATACAAATCAAACCGTCATAATAAATGTCAAGCATTGCATAGTTTAGTTCATAAACGTTGGTTTAACATTATATCTATTTAATCGTAGCAATCGTCTGCGATGTAGGTACATGGATAGGTTCTATTTATGTTTTGTTTTTTATATAGGTACATGTCTTGTTAATGGAAAGTTGATGGAATTTATGAAAATCTCCCTTATATATAAATATTTGTTACGACTAGTTTTGGATGTTTGTTAATAAATACATAAACGTAATATGTACAATATAATATGTAATATTACTATCAATAAGGTTCAGAATGTCATTATACTTCTTTAATTCCATTTTATAAACAACGTGGTAATCTAACTTTAATTTTTGGAATGAGGTCAATCTTTGGTCTCTTCAGTGTGGTATTTGTGCGGTTTTGTTTCTGTATTATTTAAATAAAGACAAACGTATTTAAATATTTACTATAACATTTGCCATTTTACTTTAAGAAAATACATACCACAACGCCATTGGAACGTTGTTGAACTAAAATATGTACCTATATAATATACCTACATATGAGAAAGGCTTTTATTTTTTTATTTAAAGTACTAAAAGATAATGATAAAAAGATATACAAATTAAAATAATACATTATTTGCAATGTATAAAGTATGTAACTCTATTATGAACATTATCGGAAGAGGAGAAATCTTCTGATATCCCCAATAATGACATTGCTACGATTTAAATTTAGAAACAATTACAAATCAGTTCAAATTTACCTCTATTTCAAGAATCGCGTCACTGGGGTCGTTTTTTTGTGCGTTAATCTACAATAAGTACATTTATATATGTATCGTTTTACATGGAATTAAACTAATTACATAAATAATTATATAAATTATATAATACTACTTGCTAGACATATACCGATTTATTGATCATTTTTTAAATGTCAAATTATAATGTAAATACTTATATTATAAACTATACAATAAAAGTAAATACCTTTTTCGTAACGTAACTTACAATTAATTGCAAGGCGTTATGTTTTTAAAACTATTATTTTTTTACAGATGTGTCTCTTAAATATAATCTTTAAATAAATAACATATATAACAAGTAGGCCGTTAATGGAAAGACACAAAATTGTATTATGGCAGCAATATGAACATGCCTACACACATGCCGTCTAACATATATAACGCAATTACTCATCTGTATGTTTGGCACGCGTACAGCATATATTTCACTTGAATGCATTAACATTCTCTTAGCTTACCTAATTGAAGCCCTATTTTTATATATCTACATTTCTATTTTTCACGTATGAAGTTGACAAGAAAGTAATTTCAATTTCTACAGTATAAAACAGGACCCATTTTTATTATATAAAGACTAAAATAAAAAAAAAATTAAAATACTAAAATTTATAAATTTACATTTTTTCCATTTGATGCAAATTGATTTGTTATGTCGGAGTCATAAATTTGATGAAATATATCAAAAATAAATCAACACTGTACATATTTGTGATAGCCGAAGTTACTTCCTTGCAACTTTATACCATTAAATAATCGTTGCATTTGGTATATCACGAATTGAGAAACGTAACGTTACATGAACATTTTTTTAGGATAAACCAGTTATTTGTAATATATTTTATTAAACAACCTCGTACGCAACAACTTGTGATGGTTCTAATCTAAGATTTGCAAGTTCAAAAAATAGCTATTTCATTTGAGACTCAAATAAACATACCCTTATTCCAAATTTCGAGTTTATCTAAAAGCCGAATAATTCAGATATATCGGATATAAAATTTTAAATAACATATTGCAAGCTTCTGAGTTGAAGTTTACTCGGGAGGCTTAAATTGTTTCAAAAATAGATCTATTATTTTATTATTCTTTATAGTGACTACCAAAAACCCAATAATTGATTATTTTCTTAAATGACTTTATGATTGGTTCATAATAGAAAAGTACAATAAAACGATTAACTGACGACGTATTCTTAATAAATAAAAATGTTATTGAACGTTTTATTATAGGTATCATAACAGTGTCGTCAACATTTATAATTCTCTATTAATAAATATTACGCAAAATGCAATCCTATCTAATATGGTCCATATTTGCTGCATCCACGAAACATTACGATATTATCAAATGTAATGTTAATCAAAAAATGAAAGGAGATTGCAACAGTTTTATTCATATATATCACACAAAACTGATAACTGTCTTTACAAAGTTATATTTGAGCTCTACATAAATTATATTTTAAATTGTTGCAATTCATGACTATTTTGCTATGGATACAGCATTTGCGAACTATAATAGAAAATCGTTGTTTTACGGTTGTTTTATTTATAATGAATTACTTTTTGCTCGATTGACTAAAAGTCATATTTTTTTAACGAATAAGAACTCGGACAAAGTATTCGAAATATCTACATACACTGTAATATGCAAAATTAGCTAAAAGTATTAACAAATCCTCATTCTTTAGCAGCATCGTTCACCATGAGAACCTTTTAGTTTGACAAAATCAACAATAATTTTCCACTTAAATAACTAATAATACAATTGTTATTTTTAATTTTCTACATTATTGTTTACACCAATTTCTGTAGCACAAATATTTGTATCTACATGATGCAACACTTCATTTAAAATCTCGCTTTAAGTAATAAACCTACTATTTGTTACTTATATTTTTGACAAAAATGCTTTGGTAACAGTGACTATATGCAGCAACATTGCACTGGATATCTTTGGACAATTAACAATACTTACTTAATAATATTAACTCGCTATGCTTAATTTTAGATATTCAAATACACAGAGATTTTTGGTATAATGATTTCTAAGATGGAGTAAGACTGACAAAATATCTTACAACGTCGATAGAATCGTTACTTCAATACACCGACATTAACAATAATACTTTATTAGCTTTATTTGTCTTAAAAACGCAACCCAAGCAATGTTTGGACAGCGACAATAATCGGATATTTTATTTAGTAATATCCGTTGAATCTCCTGGGGTCTTAACGGAGATTCGGACCGCGTCAGGGCCCACAATAATTTTCACCTGCAAATGAAATAAAACTGTAATTAATCGTGAACTGTGTAGTATTTTTAAAGATTCAAGTTAAATACAAAAGTTTTTTAAGTATAATTAATATACTTATTAAATTTACCTAGTCGCCTTGTCAAACATTCATAGCATAATAAACTGGATTCTGAGGTGCAGCCATTGGAGATGTGGCTGTCGGGGCACCTTCAGGTGCTCCCCGCGTAACTCGTGATGGTGATCCTGGAGCAGGCTGGTACAATGGGGCTGCCACCTGAATTGGAAAATATTGCATTTTCACTCACTATTTTTTACACAAAGCTCATCTGGGTAATAAATTATAGAATTAATAATATTTTTCCCTAAAAATAACACAGAGCTGTACGGGCATACAAATATAAGTTCGTAATATGCGTAGAATAGACGTTTCATATACAAATGTATACAGTAAAGTCATTAGTCTACCAAAATTCGGAATTGACAAATACTAGCGCTCACTCTATTGGAAATTGCGTGGATTAAGTAGTGCATCGAGGACTTCTTCAACAACAATTATATCGTTATGCAGTATACCTGAGACGAGATGGCGCTTGTAATTTTAAAATAAGTAAATATAAGCACCTGTAGCTGCAAATTTCACTATTCCCTAGTCTATTTACTTTTAGATCAATGACATCTATGAGAGCTCGTTAAAGACAGACGTCAGACGAATAGACTTACTAGTTTTATTTATTATATAGCATTTTACATGGACTGCGTTTTTGAATGAATTTGACTTACGATCCGACGTAGCCGTAGCGCATGCAGGCAGATGGCGCTTATGTTTATGGTTCATAAAACATAATTACTATCTACCATTCACTAAATATTGAGCAAATTTTAAAGAAATACTTAAATATTTTATATAGATAGATTTATTCCATGACATCCTACAATCCTTCGAAAATTATAAGTTATTATCGGCGACTGTGGATTGCAACGAATTGAGATAGATGGTGTTAGGTGCACTTCGCAATGCAATTATTATTTACGCGCCTAAAATTTAAATATTATATGCTGTACTTGTCTAGTTTTCCTTATTATAATAAAAAAAAGATATAAGATTTTTTTAAATTCTAGTTGAAACGAGGTACTTGTAGCGGTATAGAGATGTCAACACATATCATGAATATTAAATTACAAGATATTTTGACATGAGAGCATTTATTATTCAAGATTTGTGTATGTCTTTATAATCATAGAGCTCAGCTAACTCTTACAAAGATTTTTAAGGATTTACCTTGAGGTCATGTGGAGCTGCAACTATTAAAGCGAGGGGTGCTAAGTACTCTGGTACAAATACAGAACACAATTTTACAGGAGAACCGTTTAAAAGTTCATAAAATTGTAATTTGGTCATTATACTAAGTAAATAATCCATTGAATATTTAATCCCCTGAACAATGCCAAAATAATGATAATAAATCCTTATTTAAAGGACAAAATTACAATTTTAAGAACCTTTAAATAGGTTCCTTGTAAAGTTGTGCTTCAGCACTTGTATCAGTGTGTGTAAGACGCGCCGGGAAGTCTTCAAATAAGCTCATCTAATGCTACTTTATTTTTTTTGCTAATATGCACTATTCTAAAATGCATACCTATACTGAAACTAAAACTGAAATATGAACTGTTTAATATTAAATATAAAATTTTCAATGATGGAGAATAAAGTGATACACAATCGTTTATTTCTGTAAAATTTCTATAAAGTTAGGTTTAAATTAATCAACATCTTTTAATATAAGTGGTATGTATTTTGGTACTTTTCATGTAGGTGAGAAATAAAATTAGTACATTTTTTAGAATTAGGGTTTATGAATTGAATTTATTATTTTATAGAACAGTGTAATAATACGTTTTTATTTAAAAATATTTTTACAAACAAATCTAAATTACACAAAATATATATCGTATAAAATGGTATTTAATTAAAGTACTATTAAAGCTAGTCATAGCCTTGTTCAACTTGTAACCAATAAACAATTTGCGCTAGGTCTACTGTTACAAAACGTTGTCTACTTCTATACTAGCTAGTAGTGTTTGGAAACTAATTATTCAATACTAATTATTCTAAGCAAAACCTACACTGCATATATTAACTAAAATCTGGATACTGCTAGTTTGTGTACTGGTTACAGGTTAAAAATCATAACAAGTACATTAAAAATCGGTATATTCCTAATGACAATAAATTTAGTATAACGTACCATGTGTATAACCGTCGTTATTTGTAATAAGCTTAATTACAATTTGGAATAATAACTTAAAATATTTAGGATATATTATTTACAAATGTTTATTTAAAACAAATAAACCAATTAAGCGATATTATGTAACATGATAATAATAATTAAATACACTTCAATTGTATTTTACGCTGTAGGATATATTTTTTCTAAAATACATACTAAGTCTAAGTTCGCATATATACGCTACCTCCTGTGGTGATTTAACTAAGATTAAAAAACTATAAAATTATTTGTGCAATATAATAGCAATCAAACAAGCTAAAATCTATAGCTAGTTAGCTACGAGGGTAGATCGAAAAGTTTGCAGCCTGATATCAACTCATAACACACAACACACTCATTGGTTCTCATTCTTTGACTGTCGTAGTATAAATTTTTGTTGATGACGCATTTTTTATGCTCGACTGACGTATTGGAAGCGATATAATTAAAGAACTGACCTGACATTATATAGGATTTACGAATTTTAAGCTATAGCGAACTAGACGAGACCAAGTATGCAGTTTTTCAAGCAATGGACTATTTAATACAAAGTGCAGTATTCATATATTTATTTAAAGAGGGATTTACACCGAATGTACCCATGATGGTACCACGAAAACAGTATTTGTATATTGTAAAAAAATGGGTACCAGAATATAAATGCGGACGTGAGGATTTTGAAGATAAAACTCGCTCCAGACGGTGTCTACGATGGTAGAGAATATCCATAAAGTATATATATTGGAAAATCTTATAATGACTATGAGGAATATTGTAGACATTAATAATTTTATGAATTCTGACTTTTTATCCTCTAGATGGACTAGTGTTCTCAGTTATGTTCCTAGACTGTTTTCGAGCAAAAACGAATACGAGACGATCCGTAGGACTTTTGAACCGTTTTCTTGCTGTGGATTCATTACTATACGCCAGAAATAGATTCAGCATACTTCTACACACCATAGTGTAATTTATGCGAAAAAATTAAACAAATCTCTCCAGGATTACTAAGAAATAAACGTTTACACTTTTATCGAAACCATGACCCAAAGTCGTTATTGTGGTTTTCAACTCCACTCAGTTTATTCATGAAATCAAGCAATTGGCCTTCCTACTTTTATCTGTTTTTAACTAAACCATCTTATACTTTACACCTTAGTGGTCAGAAATTTTGTTAAAGATTTTTTTAAAGTTAGGCGGAGATTATATTAAGAAATAAAACCTTTTTTGATATGTAAATTATTTTGTTTTCTTATTGAGCCCGTAAACTTTTCGATCCACCTTCCTATATTATAACAAAACAGTGAAAAAGTGTATCTTTTCATTAAATAACGATTAATTTACGAAATATTAATTTACGGTGACGAAAAAATAGTCATATATACTCGTAATGTGAATCTATGATTTTTAATTTTTTTGTCCATCTATTTGTAAACGTTAATTTGTGGAGCTAGAGCACGGGTTTGAATGAAACTTTTTTGTAATGTAGATATTAAACTTAGGTGTATTCTAAGACATTATTTATTTTGAAGACTGGAACAACTGAACCGCAATAATAGCGAATGTACCGAAAATGGCGCACTGCCTATATGCCTAGGGATAAAGTGTGAAGCAGAAGCGTGATGATATTTTTTTATTGATTGATATGTAACAATCAAAAGCCTGAAACATTTGGTGTAGTAAATTGAAATAATATAGGAAGATTCAGGTAACAATACAAGACACTTGTTGGACAAGTGATTTGGTTTATTCTGGGAAGTAATCAATATAAAAGGTAATTTCATATTTGTTATTAAAGTTATTGGTGCTATTTAATTTTTTCCATTTAATAACATTTAATTTATATATTTTTAACAATTTAATTTCAAACTTATACTCGTAATCGAGACGCTATTTATTTTACAACGATGGACATTAAGGTATTTTTTTGTACAAATGTATGAAGATCATAAATATAAAGGATAGTTTTTACCGACTATGTAAAGTTAAAAAGAGATCATGGTTTCCTATACCTCGTACCAAAATACCGGCTGATCGGATATGCGGTTTTGCGAAATGAATAATTATATAAAATATACAAATGCACAACAAATGAAATATAAACATAATTCTTGAACAATACATTCGCATAAGACCGCATAAGTTATATACCTTTTCAGAATAACAAATCATTTGCTTTCCTCCACCAGGTTGGGGTGCCGGCACTGGCCTATACCGAGCTGGCGCAGGACACAGAGTCTGTAATAAATTAGTAATTTCTTATAACTCAATCCCGACACAAACGACGATAAAATTTAAAATTAATTTATCAATTTTAAATTAAAACATCGTTGTTAGATATATGTGTGTATGATACAGCAGAAGATGCGTATTTAAATGTTTTGACAAATATATAACTCACTTGTAATTGCAGTGCATGCGTGTAATGAGCACGCTGCGGAACCGCCGCGGCGACCGGCTGCGGTGTGCTGGCGCCACTTAGCGCGTGTTGCTGGTAGTATGAATGCATGCGGTTATCTGCAAACGGTTTCATATCGACCCGTTAATTAGTATTTGACGAACGCGTTCACAGAGGCTAACTTGCTGCTTCATATATATTATATATATGTGAAACTCTTCACATTTCACAGGAAATACCTCTAATATATTAATATTAAATGTTATAGAGCTTATGAGTTAATGTTGTAAGTATTTGACATATTAATTACAGATATACGAGTATATATTAGTAATTAATAACCTAATCTAAATATATTTGAATTTAGACAAATTGTAATGTTTTTATTTACATACCAAGTTACGTTATTATCGTAGCTTGATTACTCACAATCATTTGGTGTCCAAGTCTGCGCATAGTCTTGCTGATAGTGATAATGATTGCTATAAGGGACATATAGCAGCTGGTGGTGGCTTCGGATCGGAGGAGGTGATTCTGGTCTTCTACAACGAGCTGATCGAACTGGCGAAGTTTGCTCTGAGCTCGTTTGTGAACTGTATAATTCTTGGCTGCTGTCGGAACATCTGCATCATACAAGTTTAGTTACTAAAATTTTTTAATTGAATACAGTGGTAGCTACTAAATATTTAGACAATAGTGTTAAACTACAACTAAAGTTTAGACTAATGCGATCAACATTAATTATTTTCAGGATGATTCGGGGTAAACGAGCTACTTTCTATATCTCAATATCGTTGTTCGAGGACAAATTTATTTGTTTGGCGGATTAAAAACGCCAGAGTGACATAATGTTTTGTTAATGTCAACCAACCACCCACCACGCTCTGAAACTATTCAATATATTAGAAAATGTTGTTATTTGCTAAAGTCGACTATTGCTTATCAGTATAAGCCTTTAATTGAGATAACGTACAGCATTTCGATCTCAATGGTTACGAAGCGAAAGTGTGCGCGGGTAAATGTACGCATGTGCACACTTGCCCCTGAGATGTAGTATTATAAAAATTTCTACGAAGTAATCGATCGTTTATCTAAGCCTTATTTATATATTTATTTTATAGTTATATATATTTCTTATGCGCAAGCAATATATATATATATATTTAATTCAAAATAAATATATTAAAGTAAAATACGTTTGGATTTGTTTAGATTGTTAGGTTGTCATTGGAATGCTAAGAAAAATACAAAACTTTATAAAGCAAACACCTTTATTCAAAAAAGGAAAATCTCATGAAGTGCTGCCAGTATAAAATTGTAATATTTAAATTTATATTCAAATAAATAATTATTACGTTAACTTTATAAACGTTTAATTTTATAAGTAATTTACAGATTTTTTTTTCTTTTTTTTTTGATTTATATTATATAGGATCTAGTATAGGTTATAGTATATAGTATATAGGGTCGGGTAGCTTCGGACACTTCAATTTCTACGAAACTAAACGAAACGCTTAGATAAAGAGTTTTTATACTTGCCTGCTTCAGAATTTTAGTAAATTTTATAAATTTACTAAAATTCTTATAATAATACTTTTTTTTAACATCACGCTGTATCCCGCATATAGCAGGGTAGTAAGGGAACCCGAGAACCTAGTGTTAAGACACTCCGCTCTCTTACAACAATTCCGTTCCCCACTTTCCGCCGAATTGAGGCATTGCGTGCTGAGTGGCGGAACTCAACGCCACGCTTTGCCTTGTTACCAAACCCAGGAAATGAAAATAGTAACATTTCCTGGAGTGGGAATCGAACCCACAACCTGTCGCATTTACAGTCACACGCTTGTGCCTCTGCGCCACGACAGGCGTTATTTAAATTTGTAATAGTATTTATAACAATTCTTGTACATTTGAAGTGAAAATTTTTAAGCACAGTTAAAAATTTTGCATGTAGCGGTCGCGTAGGCCCGGGCACTACGATGTTGGGTAGTGTTCTTAGTGTTCGATTTGGCAATTATATTTAAACAAACTGCAATTTAATGTAATTTTGCGTATTTAATAAAAGTACTTTAATATAATAGGTAACATATTTATATGTAGGTGAAGTACCTATATTGTTATTATCGTTGTAAAAATACTAAGATATTATGCCATTAGAGGAGCATCAAAAACTAAGAGGACAGAAAAATTTACAAGCATAGTTAGTATGATTGAATGCAAGATGTCAGCGACACAAGTGGCAGAAAGATGTGATGTACCACCAAGTTTTTTCCATGATGGGCGCGGCCGCGAACGTTCAAGAAAGTGAGATAACCACATAAAAGTGATGGGAAAACAGAAGAAAAAACCAGTAAAAAGAGCAAATAGAAATAAAACAACGTAAAGGAGCTAAAAAGATTTTAAAATAAAGCAGAATATTCAAAATCCTTTTTAGAAACTATGATGTTTGCAAGGCAAAGGCAAGCGGTTGTGCCATCATTTATTGCTGTGTCCGGGGCTACATACCATTTAATATAAAAACCTACGTTTTTGCTACGTGTTTAAATAATTCAAGTAGAGAAGTTAAGGTTATATAAAATTTAAAATAAGACATTAAAATACTATAGTTGTGTTTTTATTTGCGTTTCATTTAAGTGTTCGGAGCTATATTTTACTAATTTTACCGTTCCATTGCACAATAAGGCTAAAAAGGCAAAAGTGCGCTCACGTGACCCGTCCTATAAATATATAAATAAATAATACTTGTACCAACCAAGTACGTCTATCCGATGCCAAACTAAGGCAATTATAATCATACACACAAGTTTATACAATATTTATTTAATACAAATAAATAAATAAATACGTAAATAAATCGCCGAAAAAGCGGACAAAACATCCTTTGTTCAGTAAAAAATTATCTATTTCGAAAGGGTATCCTAAAGGGTAGTTAAGGTGCGCGATATCTGACTTACCAGTCAAAATTACCAACCACGAAACTAACCTATAGATCTAAAACAAATGCTATAGAAATTTACGAAATGTACAATAGTTAACGTTTAAATTATAAATTAAATAATATTTTAAAGCGAACTTCTGTTGCTCGTACCTATCTGGAATTACGGCAAGCTTGGGATTAAAATCTTCATCGCAGTAGCTAAAATTATAAAATTTAACTTAACTTTATTTATTCTCTGATATATGCCGAAAACACTATATAAACTGTAAAACAAATTCAAATTGTGTTGTGGTACGTGGCCTACTTTAACTACAGATGTTTTTGAGAACCCGTGTTTTTAATGAGAACAAAAGACGTTTAAATATGGTTGTGTAACTATGTTTGTGAAAAAGATATCTTGAAAAGATATTCTAATTTAAAATTTCTACATAAAAGACATGAATTTCTATAATAAAAACAACTTAATCCTGTTGTTGTTGTTATTGCAAGTTTAAATTCTTGTGAAAGGTATAAAGCTTTATGAAATGAATAAAAAACGGGCGGCATTTCTATGGAAAAGAATATATATTAATAACTTCAGTAGGTCTTTTAAAAAGATGAGCTAATAAAATAAAAGATACATTTATAAGCAAATTTGTTTACTAATAGTTAGAAAGAGAAAGTGTTCACTATTAGTACTTTATACAGTATCGAGAAATCAGTTAATATCATTTAAGAGTATTACACTATACCAATTTAAGTGACGTCTAAAGAGGTAGCCAATAAAGTGCACCGAAATAGCAATTTCCACTACACAGCAATCATTTTATGCTGAGAAATTCTCAAACCGCATGGGTAAAATCAATTGATAGCGAATTAATTGACTGTAGACTTGTTTCCTTTAGTACATATACGTACGTACATTCTATAGTTAAGATTCTATTGAGATACAGTACTTAAATTAGTTAAGGTCATAATAATATTATTGATATTGAGTTTCTTTTGTAAATAAAATTAAACACTCAAAAAATATTTGTAAAATATATACTAAGGAAGGATATACGAGTAAATACGAGTGTAATAAGTTATTTTAAAGTTTGTAGTAAAAACAGCATCTACATTTATTCTTACTTTACCATAATTAATTAATTTAAATCCAACATAATAAAACTCTATATATAACAACTAAAAGTGTAAAACAGATTTAAATATTCCTGGTTCCTATTCAATTCTATTGATTAACGTTAATTAAATCGTATCTCAACGCTTTTCTTGTACGCCGTACAGTAGCGGCAAGGCAAAGTCATGTTAATTAGTACGTAAGGAAAACCTTTGTGCTCCTTTTTATGAAAATTATGTAGGAGTTTGAGAACTGGCATACTTGTTTAAGTTTTATTTAGAGAAGTACAGAAAGTTATTTTTACAAATAATTTAAAAATATAAAAAAAATATATTACATACACTACCTTGTAACATACTCGTAGCTATGGCAACGGAACGGAAAGTGTCAACTAATCTTATTAACGAATTTCGATGAAATTCAGTTTTAAGAATTACATAATATAATGTTCTGAAGGAGAGTTAACAACAAGCGAAGTATTGTTTTGGCTACTTTACTTCAATGGCTCACGGTATCGAAATTGAATAGGGTAAAACGGAGATAGATGCCGCAGTGGGATTGTTGCTTGACTTACAAAATATTTAACTTCTCAAACTCGCGAATAAAATATAGCATAAATTGGGAGCCGCAGTCACTTACACCACAGTTGCCCACAGGTCATCGCCTGATGAGAGCCCATTGCGTTCTTTGTAACCATCTCCACAGTGAACTTCACGAGCACGTTAAAATTTTGAATAACTTTAGGTAAAAGTAAATTCCGTTATATTTTCTATTACGTCAATGTGCAGGTTCATTAAGTATGCGTCCAATACAATAGTTACTTACTGTAACAAAAATATACCACGAAAATATAAAAGAAAGGAAGGGGTGCAAGCTCGAGTATGTTCTTGGACTGTAGAACAATTATGAGTATAAGGTGCTATTGATGAAATTAAAATAATAAGCCCGGAAAGGTCTTAGCAAAAACTTCTTGGAATTATTTTAAGATTTGGAAAACTATCAGTATTTTACTTAGTTTCAATTAAGTATGAGTAAAAAAATGAAGATCTTTTTATGGTACTATTTAAATTTTAAATAAAAGTATGAAATAAAAGTACACAGTATAAATGGCATATATCCCGCACTAAAGGCGTCTTAATATTTTTACTGTAGGGCAACTTTACAGGTAAGCATCTTTCCCTAAAGTTTTTTTTCCACAAATAGCAATGTATTGCAAAATATGTAATTTATAAGGAAATAATAATTCAACATAAAGGATTAAGCTAACTACAGTCATAGAAATTTACGCTTTTAAAATTAGGAGGCTTTCAAAGAGTGTGGCGGGCGTCTATCCCGGTTTTACCCTAATAGTTTTAAGGCTTACAAAGTTCTAGAACACCTGGTGTGAAACTCTAACGGCCGTCTGAACTACAAAATATATGAAAATGTGATGAACATTTTTGACATATCAAAATCGTAGGTCTGACACTCCATGATTAATGGAATTGATATCTTATAAAACGTTGTTCAATATATGTTTAGAATACTATAAGTTCTTCAACGTGGTGAAGGCAATATCAGTTTATGTTCAACTTACAATAAATTCCTAACAGTAACTTAGTAAATATTTATTGGGTGGTAAATACAAATGCTACAGCAAGGCAAAAGCGAAGATATTGCGTGCACCGCCTAGTGACTAATTTTCTTACAACTTACCCAACGTTGGCATACAGCGAGCAATTTCTGTACATGCTCTCTTGTTGCCGCTGATAATACGAAGCCATGTTTTGGGCGTGAGCATAGCACGACTCGCTGTGCTGTGTGTGTTGTGGGACCGGTGTACTGCTGCACTGGCGGGACACGTAGTCTGCTTTAGACCTAGCAATGGAAGTGCAATATATACTTCAAGTTATGAGGACGACTAAAGTATAATTTGAAACATTAATACATTGAATAAAGGTAGTCTTAGGTATTATTTAATATTATAAAGCTGTTTTTATTATTTTTTAGATAGAGAGAACTTGGTATTAAGACTCTCCAGCAAGTATGTTTATGTATGTAGTATGTTTATGTATATAATAAGAAATAAATGAGCAAAAATAAAAGAGGCAGAATCTGCGCGAAGTGGAGAACGCAAATCTTAATAGAACGGAGTGTCTTAACACAAAGTTCCCTCTGCCTATCCTGCTATGTGTGGGATAAAGTGTGAAAGTAAAAAAATCGACGAGAAAATGTAAAACTATTGCAACTATTGTATTGTAACGAATAGAGAGAGTAAATTATGTATTTTAAATAATTTATTATATGACAATTTTACGATGAGTTGAGAAGCTTCAAGCTAATTTGTAAAATAAGTGTTTCTTTTCTTTTTTAGTTTCATATTTATTGTGCTATTAATACTTTTTATGTTTGTTAAAGATTAGAACTACCATTTTTTGAACAATTGTGGCTAATGCATCAAGATTTCGTTCTTCATCTGATTCATATGGCCCGTACGTATAAAACGTGTTCCTATGAAAGTAGGTGTACACCACCACCACACCACCACCACAAAACATTTATTTGAGATCCCTATCTTGAAATAAAATCTTGAAGAATTATCTTTGTTACCTATACTATAGTCAGTGTATATAGAAAGTAAATATATTGTAGAAAATAAATATATTTTTTCCACAATTTTTTTTGTTTCATTTACTCAATTTTTCCAACCCTTTAACTGTTATATTTCAGTGGATGATGCGTTAGCCAAATATACAAAATATCACAAAAAATAACAGTCTGATAAAGCGTCGAAATGTAAAATTGTTATTTAAAGTTGCGGTTTTTTCTTTCTATGTGTATTTTGTTATTTTGATCTATTTCAATCCGTTTCACTGAATTTTTATTTACATAGTATATTATTGAACTGTTCAGACTTCATCGAGTAAATACCTCAATATTATATGCAGTGCTACAGTATAAACTTACCAATTAGTATTAACACTTGATCTACTCTGCGGCCTAGAGTTCAAATTTGCTTCGGAATAATACGGCCAAGAATAGTTTGAATTGTTTCTTTGGCATGCGTGACTGGGAACGGGTGTGGTTGTGCTAGAAGTAGACGTTGACGTTGGCTGCAGTTCATTTTGCATTTGTTGTAAAATCTCATCCGAAGCTCCAAGCTGTTGTTTTACAGCTATCCCCCTAACAGCTGGTCGACGGTGAAAGCCTACAAAAAATATTTGGTTCAGAAAACTATTTTAATATAAAAACAGTACTTGAAAGCAAATTTTGCTGTATTTTTATCAATGTTCTCACGGTCACGAGTACATTCTTATTACTTATTTATTATGTAGAGTAAAGAAAATTCAGCATAAAAAACTTTTATGTATACAAGTTTATAACTTTGATAGAAAATATTTAACTAAAAGATTATTTATTATTAATCCTTCTTCCCCTTTAATCCGCTTTTAAAAGTTTTTTAATTACACGTTGTTGGAATTTTTATTGAAATTATTACTTATTCGCTGCATACAATTTGATTCCGATAACTACGAAATATTAAGAACTAAATATAATAAGAAGTATAATTTAATAAGTAGTTATAAGCGCAACTTTATGGCTTTTATTATGTATATAGTATTTTTATGGTTGTAATACAACAAACAAGTTTAAAATTATTTCTCGTTATTTTGGTCATCTTGATTACTCTATCAAATGCAAATGTTGTATTGTCATCGGAATTGGACACGTGTGCGAGTCAAAATAGCATCCTCAGATTTGCTTACGTTCATAAATAGAGACTATTCATCTATATGCGAGTGAAGCTAATAAAAGCAAATTAAATATTTTGATAAATATTGACTATAATTAAAGTTTTAAATAACTGTATTGACACCGCCTACGTAACCTATGGTAACCGTATTTTACTAATTTCACAGTAGAACTGGACAAACTTTTGTTTGCAGATTTAAAATTATAGTAATGGTTTAGAAAGAGATATGAGTATTTGCGTATTTGTTTTTGTAGTTAAATATAATAATGAATCTTGCTGCGTCGGATAATGTATACATATTATAAGCAAACCATTAAGTCAGTCAAAGTCATAAAAAATCTTTTACAGACATGTGTGATAATGTAAAAGACACAAGACTAGAATTGTTTTTTATATAAAGTGTCATATTATCTTATAAACAGGCTGTAGAGACTATTTACTGAAGTTTTTGAAGTTTTAAAGTGTTAATCACACACTTAGGAAACGAAGAACATATTTAGAAAACGTATAAAAATTTAAACGCAGCCAATTTTCTCCACCCCCTATTGACATTCGAACTGGGAAGAGTTGAGAATTATTTTTAAAAAAGGGAAATGAAAATAATTTACAACTTAAATTACATATGCACCAAATTAAACGTAACAAAATGAAATTATATTATTAAAGGCGTGAGATAAGCTAGTAACTTAAGTTTTCTCAATTTCACTTCTAGATTTCTAAAAAGGAAACAACAAAACCAATTCTTTCGAATGCGTGAACTGGAACATATAAAGTACTGATCAAATGTTCTGCACGCGCCGTCGTTTATATCTGCCGCTTGTCCTTCAAAAATACATTATTTATTCCCCATAAAAAAATCATTTCATCTCAACGAAAAACACTTAGCACTTCTTAAACGATCATAGTAACTCAAAAAACACGATCATAATCTCAAAACTACTAAAATGATTAAAATGTACTACGTCTGCAGTAACGAAAATATGCTTAATATTGGATACTCACGATCTGCCAATAATCGCGTCGCCGTTTCCTTAGAACAAAATTTAAGTCAAGTTTTGAAAAGTGATTTAACTCTCCCATCTGGGTAAGCCTCCCGATTCCCTCACAAATACCACACGTTAAACTATTTGTCTTAAAATTTGAGCCCAATTTTTATTTTATAAACAAAATATCGTTGTTATCGACATAACTAATTCGAAGCTTAAATAAGCACGATGCATCAAAACAATATGTTCATTACAAGCTCTACTGAGCATACAATTTGTAGTCATACAATTACACGTCATTCAACTAACTTGTTTTCTCACATCAGAATGCCGCTCATGAAGAGATAAAAAATCAATTCAAAATAATCCTAAACGATTTTTTATTGCTTTATTTTCTTTAAAGACTTAATTAAAGTCATAATTTTGACTATAGTGAATGAATTTATCTACCTATGTATGAGCCGTAACATAAAAACATACAATTTTTTTGTATTCACATGAGACATCATTAGAGCGATGTTCATTTGATACCTTTTGTTTGAAGGGCTACATATTAAAATATTTCGAAGGCAGATGGTTGTACAATTTATATTGTTTACGTGCATATGGTTAAAAAAGAGAATAAGTGGAACCTCATACGTATTTGATACAACTTTTTATTATAATTTAAAAACCGACGCCGAATGACTAAAGAAATCTGTAATGTATTAATACTAAACAAATAACATGCAAGTATAATATATAAATTAAAATTATATAAGCTCTTTTATTATTCAAAACATTATTTATTTGAAGACAAATACAAAAGAACTAAATAACAAAATAATGTTGATTCATTTAAATATTGTATATTTTGTATATAATATATATGTACGAGTATATCACTTTATTTTAATTTATTATTATAAGCAGGAAGTAGTTATGTCGGCTCAAGGTATGAGAACGATTCAAGCAAATGCTTGATCAGCATACTAAGAATGCAACGCGAATCGTCTCATGTCTTGGGAAACCTATTCGACGTTAAACATTTTATAATTTTAATATTTAATTGATGATGCATGAGCTTCTGCTAGATCATTCCTATAAATTGTAATTAAAATAAGTTAAATTTAATTTTTATTTAAAAAACTTTTTAAAAAAACCCACTCGCTTTCCCGTAAACTTGTCTAAGTGCAAATAAATGTTTTTATTTATTATAAAATACACTGAAAGGACGTTAAGTATTTCATGTCGCAATAATAATGACCACTTACCGTAATCATCATGCTCATCATCACTGCTTACTGGCTGGGACTCCTGTCCGTATCTTTGGCGCAGTCGCTCGGTGCGCGGTGCAGACGCGCGCGCAAAGGCAGCTAAACTTTCATCGCTTTCAGTTGCACCTACAGTCGATACACATTACATTAGAAATGAGCATTGTTTTAATAGTAGCAAAATTATTTGTACTTTTATATCATTTCAATATCTGTTGTATCTGCTGCTAGGTTTTAACATCAAGTAATAAAAAAAACACAATTCAAACCCATATTTCAAAAAGCGACAGATAACAAGTTTTCGTAAATCACATTTTGGGCTTCTGCTACATATCTGAAAGCTAAGATGAATTTCTGAAATCTTTTATTCAAAGTAAAAGACGTCATTAACAGTAAGTATTAGGTATTGTTTACAGATAAACTAGCTTTTCACGTTTATTTAACTGTGTAAAATCACCGAACACATAAAGTGATAAATACAAGGGGCGTGCACAAGTTAAATTACGTGTAGCTCGATACTGATTTAATAACCGCCTCCCGGCAAATCTGTTTAGTGAGCGCAGCCACTACGTAATGTAAGTATATCGTCAATACACACCACCGAGTATAGTAAATTTGTAGAAAATAGAGATCGACGTAATAATTTAATTCTTTGTATTGATAATAATTATATCTTTTTAAGAATCGGCTTATATTTTCAAAATAATGTACCATTAATTAGTTATAATGATATAAAAAGAGAGATAATTTCTTATCCTTTTTGAAAGGCAGTAAAAGAGAGCGTATGGTGATCGATGCAATAGCTTGTACTTTTTTTAAATTACGGTTTCTAATGACCAGCTTTGTCTTGTAAGTTGACTACAAATATAAAACACTCTTTCCAATATAAGGATTTTTTGAAAAGAAACTTTGAAAGTTTTTAGAAAATACAATTGTCATTTTAGAAATAAACCTCTTTCTGTGTCTATCAAGAATAATATTTGCGAAAATAAATAAAAAAGAACACATATGTACCTTTTTTGTTCATAAATGTGGGTTAATTTTTCCCATAGTAAGTTCTGATTTTATTAACATGCTGCGGCGAAGCACGGCACCGTTTATAGAATTAATTTTCATTATAGTTTGATGTCTCGTAATATAACATAACTTTATTTTAAAATTGATTTTCATTTACGGCTTTGAAATAGAAGTTTCAAAAAGTAATTTATTAAAACTAATTAAAAGTTAGTAATACAAATTGTCTTAAAGTTTACAACATCAAGTCAGGAACACACGTAATTATCTCTTAGCGTACATGTCAGTACTATGCTTAAGATACATGTCGTATATTAGTTAGACTAGAAAATTATTTTAATGCGAATATATCAGCTTTTTTTATTTCTAAATAAAGCAAAATTATAAAAGTTTTGTTATAAATTAAAATAATATCACTTTCATAACCGATGCAGAAAATATTTAACATACAAACGTGTCATAGATAAGCGACAGTAGACGTGTATTGACGACGTGACGCTGCATGTACCTAAGTAGTACGAGTAAGCTACATAACATGCGTTCAGCAACGATCGTGTGAAATTCCGTGTAACCAATTATTATTGGTATTGTACGTAGTCTATGAATGTCCATGTAGAAACAATATGATGGACGTTTAAATTTGGTGTATGTAAGTATAGACGGTATATGTGCGATAAACCAATCTCTTCATGAACTATTGAAGCAAAGCCGTCAGGATATGGTAAGCGGGATCAGAGACGAAATTGGATTTTAGCGAACACTTTGATGACTAGATTGAAGTTGTATACACAGGGATTTTCGGCTTTCCATCGACTAGTATGTTCTGGTTAGATCGATGTTATGACACACTACTCAATAGTAGTCACTGTATACTGTTCAATGAATATTACAAATTAGAATAAAGTTTGATTTCGTTACCATTTAAATAATTGAAAACTTATTTTAATTTTTTGTTCAATTTAGGTACGTTTTTAATATTCTTTCATTTCTTATCAACGTGTCCAGACGATCTAATGACGTTATTTATCTTTTCATAACAAATTTGATCAGTTAAGCTGATTTTGCATATGGATACCACGAATGGATCGCATCTCTATTGAATTCATCTTTCTTTCAATCATCTTCTGCCATACCCACGTTATCGCTGGCGTATACCATATAAGTCTCTTAAATATTAAATTATATTTACTCAGAAAGCTAAAGCTCTCAGGCCTAGCTTTTTCAAGAAATATAAACCTTTAATGTAAAACAAAATTAACGTGTAAAAAGTACATTAAATATCCTTACTAATATTATAAATGCGAAAGTAACTCTGTCTGTCTGTCTGTCTGTTACGCTTTTACGCCTAAACCACTGAACCGATTTTGATGAAATTCGGTATGAAGATAGAACTAAACTTGGGAAAGGACATAGGATACTTTTTATCGCGAAAAAAAATGATAGAGGGGGTTGAAATAGGGGATGAAAGTTTGTATGGAAGTTCCTTATTGTCAAATATAAAATCATGTAAGATTGTTTAACTGTTTACAACTTCACCACATAAACCACTTAACCAATTTTGACAAATAGTCTAGACCTTGGGAAAGACTATAGGATACTCCTTATCATATCGCGCGATATAACCGAATTTCACGCAGGCGAAGCCGCCGGCGGAAAGCTATGTTATATTTATGTTACTTATTATAGTAGAAATATTATGTTGCTTATAGTATTTATTGTAAAATGTGATTGATAAATTCATATATAAAGAAAAGTAGCCGTGTATATAGTCGAGTTCTATTTGCGACACAACAGCCTAGTATATTAAATACACAAATCATTTGTATTGTCTGTCTGTCGTGGCTCAGAGGCGCGAGCGTGCAAAAAACTGTAAAAGTGACAGGTTGTGGGTTCGATTCGATTCTCCAGGAAATGTAAAAAATTAGTATTTTTTATTTCTTGGGTTTGGTAACAAGGCAAAGCGCGGCGTTGAGTTCCGCCATTCAACGAGCAATGCCTCAATTTGGCGCAAAGTGGGGAACGGAAATATTGAAAGAGAATGGAGTGTCTTATCACCAGGTTCTCTGTCTACCCCGCAATATGCGGGATACAGCGTGAAGTTAAAAAAAAAAATTGTAGTGTTGTATACTTCATAATTCAATGCCTATATAATTTGTAATCTTAAAATTTAGTTTATATATTAAAATCCTTTAAATTAACTAGGATTTCCATATTTAACAAACAAAAGCTTTAACTAACTTTTAATAACGTCTAAAAATCGGTGAACTTTTCACTAACTGACTGTCGTCATACATATATAAAACCTATCTATACCAATTCTATTTGACCTAGAAAGTTGAAATTTAAAAATAAACTAGGTAGCTTGTATATAAAATATTGTTTCATTTTTATCTTCTTTGAGTACCAAGATAAGCCTTAAGCTTCAATTTATTAATTTACTTAGAAATAAATTTAAAGATTATCTTCAGAACTTAATACTCATTTATATTTCAATTCTATCTTACACAATTATATTGGGTAGCAAGCAGTCTAGAATAACGTAGCCAAAGGGACATAATATATGTACGTGTAGGTTATTTAAGTTTAAAAATATGCTAAAGCTTCACGTCAGCTAATCTTGTTTATTCAATATTGACTTTTACTAAAATATATACACTCTATTTCTAACCGAGGGTCACGTTAATTGAATTACATAGTGAAGAAGCTTCCAATGCAAAAAATGGATAAAAAAATGGTATCACACTTTAAAGCTCTGTAATAAAATAACTAAATATATATGGTATATAAATATACACCCAATATATAATTTATATGGTACATATATATTAATCAGGAAGTTGATAGCCCAGTTCGTACAAATTACGGACTGTACATTAATATTTTCCATCTTTTGATTTAAACTAGATTTCTCTGTGTTTGTGATATGCTATACGGACGATATGCTAATTTCATTTCTATAGGGTAAAAAATATAAGAATAAAAACGTTCAATAGAGATACCTGGTGTCCCCGCAACAACATCTGGAGCTGGGGCTTCGTTATGTTCATGCATGTCGATGTTTGTAGCTGAAGAAGCGGATGTTCTATCTCCGGGCGGTACATAATAGAAGCCTTCATGATGCGCAGCGCTACCAACACACGCTGTGAGCGGGGCCAACGTAGACAGGAACTGCCTTCGGGATTCGGATCTTGGCTAATAAGCAATTTAAATATATTTTATTCCAGTACATTTTTAAGGTAATTTTCAAATAGTAAACAATATAATAAAAAATAAAACGTGTTTTTAAGTAATACTAATTAATTTAACTAGAAAATGTTGTATAGGATATACAACACTTTGTAGTTGATTCTAATTTTACAGCTAAAGCTCACTATAAATAAAGCTTACAATTTTCTTTTAAATTCATAATTTAAAAGTGTTAATTATACTTATTTTATTTAATGTAATGTAGAAAAACACTTTACACTTTACAATGGGTCATGAATTCTGTGAATGATCATGAGTGTTTGTAATAATTAATACACAAATATATAAAACACACAAATATACATTTATTATTAATTAGACGCTTCCATGATGCCTAAAATACGCGTTGACTTAGCAACATTTATGTTACTTTATTCAAAAATGAATATGTATCATATGGTAGTGTGTATACTATGTTGTATTTATTTTAATAATTTAACGTACATATCCATTGTTAGGAAAAATATTTTTTTTCACACTTCTTCATAATATAAACTTTAACTAAAGTAACAAATTTTCATAAAAGGGATCGTTTTTTTTATCTCACATACGAAGACATACAACTACTCAGGCTTATACATTTGTATTTTTTTCTCCTAACCTAAAATAAGATTTGTATAACAATTTGTTGAGATTTCGTCCGAAAATAATTTAAAATAACACATAATTATAAAGAACAAAAATCCCACTGAACCAATTCTTGAAATTTAGGAAGCAAATACAAATAAAGTAAGCTATAAAAGCTAGTTCTAGTTATATGTTATATATTTGAAATGTGCTAATTGATTCCTTTCATTTGATACGCCACACGGCCAACGGCCACACCCATCAACGATTTTTTTTGTTTTTATTCATGACTTAATTGAGTAAAAGACGTAACATATCTAAGAACACTTGTAGTATCAATACCTATCTAACGTCACCTTAATTATATAAATCTGTCCAGGGGCTTGGAAGATATAAGACAATAAAGAATATTACAAACACATGATACGCGCGAAAAACATAATCCTCCTCTGACAGTCGGGTAAAAATCATTGCAATAATCTATTACAATAAACAAATAAATCTGATGTCTTATTTTAGTTAAAACATGCCGTCATTAATTCTACTATAGTTCGATCAAATTGACTTATGTTATTATTAATTAAATAATTAATCTATCGAAATGATCATTTTATTACTATGTAAATATCAATATTATTTTAATGGAATTGGAAATTTTCATTAGCAATATTATTATAAATATGACGATGTTATGTTTATTTTATACCAATAATTTATATTTCGTATATAAATTGATTAATAACTACTTTCTTATAGTAGGAGTAATATAAAAATGATAATGGCCGTATAACTGTACCTACATAAAAGTATATTGTTACTAATGACCAAGATTTAGAAATTATAAACCCTTAATGCTATAGCTGACCCGGCGGACTTCGTACTGCCATTAAAAGTAAATTAAATAATTTTTTAAAGCTTAACAATAAAAACATTGATTTTCATGGTTTTTTATACATATTACGTAAAAACTATCAACCGGATTAATGGCGTATATTTTAGTATACGGCAATATATTTTTATAGTACAAATACGTCTTAAAATAATTAAATTTGCTTAATATTATTAAAGAATTCTTATTAATAATAACAAATTAAAAAGCAAATGGGGATATACATTTATTTTATAATATTCATATAACCGATTTTAGGTATATTGTATCGATCTATAAAGTACTCTATTAAACTGATGTGCATATGAGTAATTTCTTTTATTTCCATAAAAAATAATAAAAAGAAATTCTATAATTCAAATTGACACGGTTATAGTTTATTAGCATTTATAACGTTGAATAAGTGAGAATCCTAAAGCCCGAGTAAAATTCTATTTGGTCGAACCATAGGCAAACAACACCGAGGCTATCGTTTTGATTTTGTGGTGTCTGAAAAACGATCAACTAGACCGATTCAATATTCGGTGCACCGTTTAAAAGTTGATGTATGGGCGCTTTTTATTTTTTTTTTTGTTACTCTTTTAGCATCACGTATCTCCCATATGCCCGCTACATGAAAGAGAGAGAACCTTGAGTTAAGATATATCGTTTTGAAAAAAATAATAAGAGATAAATAAAATAATATAAAACTTTAGCTAGTTTGACTTCTCAGTGACTCATGGCTAATTAATTAATTTCAATTACGAAAAAATTCTTTCTGACAGTAGATTATCGCAAGAATATTCTTATCTGTATATAAATACGTGAAGGGAAAACAAATTACGCGGATGGAGGAGCATGAAACTCGGCACACTTATAGTTTATATAGCAAAGGAGTGCTCAATGATTATATTTTCTAAGAATAATGCATAAAAATATATTAAATTAATAAAATAAATGTTACACAAACTGCCACGATTTAATATCCATTTTTGTATAAAGTGACATATACGTCACTACGCAATGCGTTATGTTTTAAATGCGTTAAAATTAAATATTTAAAGAAATAATGGTAACTTTAATATAAAATAAGTAAAATTTAACTGCATTTTATAGTCGACGAGGATACAGCATTTTATTACTGCTAATGAGATTTTTAATCACAGTCTCTATTCTTTTGTGAGAGTTAAATGCCAAATCAAATATTGTAAGAAATGGCACTGAAGTTGAGAGGTAAGCAATTTAGAGTCATTTTATTAAGTGGTACAGTTCTAGGTGGAAATAGGTTACAATGTATATTTGTAAGTAATTTCTTTTATCTGTTATATATACATATATCTAAAGTATTGTATTTGCATTAAGATATTTATTTACTTTCGAAATATATTTTATTATCTTATTAGAACTTCGGAGTGTACATCGAAAATACATAGTTTGAAATTTTCTAGTCAAGATACTTTCGGTCTGTTCGCGGTATAACATTTAAAATATCTAAATTAGTTTTAGGCGAAAGTTGATGGATTATAAATAATATATTCCATCATTATAATAACTTAGATTAAGTTAAATTGTTATGTTAAAAAAATACATTAATAAAAAGAAAACTGTTATCATGTTTTTTCATGTACAATAAATACATTGAAACATCAAAACATCGGGCTTGAAAATGTAAATGTTAAACTACACGAGCCCAAAAATTATTTTAGGATTATCATATTTTACCACGTTTTTTCCATTTCACTTCACTTCACTTAACTTCACGCTTATCCCTAGCGGGGTAGTCAGAGAGAACGGAGCGCCAAACGCTACGGTCCCTGCATACCTCTTTCGCCTCTTCCACAGTCATTAACCTCTTCATGCATGCCCTCCGGGGAGTCCTCATGCTTCTTACGTGACCTTCCTCCAGTATCATTGATACTGTATTCTCGAAGGATTTTTCCATTTCAATAATATTTTTCATATTTATAATATAATAAATAATTCTATCGCCATAATAATAGTTGGTTTAGAATTTTAGTCGACAAAAGCAAATAAAACGAGAGCAAACTAGAAATAAACAATTATGAAGAAAGAGTTTTATAGAAGAACAATAAGTTTCAAATAGCCTTAATTTACGTTCTATTCAACTAATTGTTTCTATTGATGGGTTTGATCTTCAACGTGGAATAAAAATTAATTTATTTCATAGACTTTTTTAACTTTATATCCAGAGGGTGTCCTGTCAAGTATCTGCCCGATACTTGGTTTAGGTCATACGGGTACGCGACCCCGGATCCTCGAGCCACCACTATCATACTCCTATCATCCAATCCATGAAAGTGGTGTCCTTTCATTGCGCACCCCCCTGTCCTGATCTCCTTCTCTCTTTTCCTTTCTTGACATATCCTCTCCCTTGGTTTTACCCATAATGGGTTTTGGAGGTCAGATGGCAGTCGCTCCAATAAAACCAATCTTCGCCAATCAAATGGAAAGATTAAGAAAAATGCTGGGTATGGCTAGGGCGTCGCCGTTAAACGACGCGCAGGCACATCGCCCTACACCTGCGATAAGTGGGCAAGGGCTACCGTGTCAAGTACGGGCACGGCTAAAGACGCAAGTACCCAGAAGGAAACTCCGCTTTGCAACATGGAATATTGGCTCTCTAACCGGACGATGCAGAGAACTCGCAGATGTACTCGTGAGACGTCGGGTTCAGTGTGTCTTCCTACAGGAAACACGCTGGAAAGGCAATAAGTCCCGTAACATCGGACAGGGTTACCAGCTTATATACACTGGGTCGCCCTCGGGTAAGACCGGTGTAGCGGTAGTGCTCTCTGAAGAGCTTCAGAGTGGTCTCCTCGAAGTCGACCGTCGCTGCGATCGTTTGATGCGGGTAAGGGTACTGATTGAGGGTGTCATCACCAACTTGATCAGCGCCTATGCCCCTCAGGCGGGTTGTAGTTGCGCCGAAAAGGAGTCCTTCTGGGAGCAGTTTGAAGGGGTGCTACGTGCCATACCACTTACCGAGGTAATCATAGTTGGGGGGGACTTAAACGGCCACGTGGGCAGGACTGGGGACACGTATGAGCGTGTTCACGGTGGTTTTGGTTATGGTCGTCGCAATGCGGAGGGAGAAAATACTCTGAGAACCTGTATTGCGTCTGACTTGGCCATCGTGAACACGTTCTTCCAAAAGAATTCCCAGCACCTTATCACGTATAAGAGCGGGTCCCACTCAACTCAAATAGATTATCTGCTGACCAGACGGTGTCATATAGGCAAGGTCACTAACTGTAAGGTCATTCCTGGTGAAAGCCTAACGGCCCAACATCGTCTTCTTGTCATGGACTATGTCGTTACTCCGAAAAAGAAAGTTGCCGAGAAACGTGACCCTAGGATCAAGTGGTGGTTGTTGGATGGGCCGATGCAGACCGACTTTCTGGCAGAGGTTAAAAGTCAAAATCTATTGACTGACACCCAAACTGCCCAGGAAGCTTGGGATCGAGCCCAGTCAGCAATTATTACTGCGGGTAAACGAGTTCTTGGCATTTCTAGGGGAGGACGAGTCATCGACAGGGAGACATGGTGGTGGAATGACAAGGTGCAGGAAGCGATTCGGAAAAAGAAGGCTGCTTTTAAGGAGTGGCAGAATTCCAACTCCCCTGAAGACAGAGTGGATTACATTGCGGCGAAACGTGCCAGCAAAACAGCTGTAGCCAGAGCCCGCAGTGAGAGTCTATCACCACTTTACGATAAACTTGAAACTGCGGAGGGGCAGAAGCTCATATATAAACTGGCACGTGCTCGGGATAAAGCGACACAAGACATTTCCAAATGTCTCTGTGTCAAGGACTCCCGAGGTACGCTGCTTTGTGATCAGGGCTCTGTGAAGGAGAGATGGATGGGCTACTTCAAGGAGCTGCTGAATACTCAGCACCCGTGCAGTCTTCCTTCCGAACCGCTCCCTAACCTCGGACTTATTGCCCCAATAACCCTTGACGAAACTCGGAATTGCCTTCGACACATGAAGAACCGGAAAGCGGTGGGGCCTGACGACATTCCGATCGAGGCGTGGAAATCGTTGGGCTCTCTTGGTGTGCTCATGCTCACTGATCTCTTTAACCGCATCTTGAACACTGGTACAATGCCACATCAGTGGCGCAACAGCTTTATTACCCCTATTTACAAGGGAAGGGGCAGTGTTCAAGATTGTGGTAGTTATAGGGGTATCAAGATCATGAGTCACACCATGAAGCTCTTCGAGCGCGTAATCGATCTCAGGCTTCGCCGAGAGTGTACTGTCTCTGAATGTCAGTATGGATTTCAGCCAGGATCCGGTACCATGGACGCCGTATTTGCCCTCAGAACTTTGATGGAGGCATACAGAGAGAAAAGGAGAGCTCTGCATTTGGCATTTTTAGATCTGCAGAAGGCCTTTGACTGTGTGCCTCGTCAATGTATCTGGTGGGCATTGCGATCCAAGGGGATCCCTGAGGCCTATATTGACATTATTAGGGATATGTACCGCGATTCCGCGTCAATGGTTAGGACTGCTGTTGGCGACACCAAACCTTTTCCCATTACTGTAGGGGTTCACCAAGGCTCGGCGCTTAGTCCGTTTCTATTCAATGTAGTGCTCGATACTGTCTCGGCTTATATTCAGGACCAGCCTCCATGGCTGATGATGTATGCCGATGACATAGCACTCGTTGACGGAGACCGGACGAAGTTAGAGCAGAGAGTGAACCTCTGGAAGGGTACGCTGGAGAACGGCGGTCTTAAGCTAAATGTGTCGAAGACCGAGTACATGGCATGCGGGAGCTCGGACTCTGGCACTATCCATATAGGTCCTGAACCAGCCGTTAAGTCGGAAAAGTTCAGGTACCTTGGATCCGTTTTGCACGTTTTCGGAGGCATCGATCACGATGTCCAAGCCCGGATATGCGCTGCTTGGGCCAAATGGCGTGAGGTCACTGGTGTGGTCTGCGACCGCAGAATACCGCCTAAACTCAAGGGACAGATATACAAGTGCATAATCCGACCTGTTCTTTTATACGGTAGCGAATGTTGGCCGGCACTGTCTCGTCACACGCAGGAGCTTCGCGTCACGGAGATGAAGATGCTGAGATGGATGTGTGGCGTTACGCGGGCTGATCGCATACGTAACACATTCATTCGAGGTAGTCTTCGGGTCCGTGACGTAGCGGATAAGCTCCAAGAGCGTCGTTTGAGATGGTACGGCCACGTTGTGCGCCGTCCCGAACACCATGTCGGAAGAAAATGCCTTGATATATCTGTCCCTGGAGTTAGACCCCCCGGACGCCCAAGGAAGCGATGGCTGGATGTCGTGAAGCAGGATATGAGAGCCAATGGACTAACCACCCGTGATGCAGAAGATCGAGCAAAGTGGAGTAGGTTGAGCAGGAAAGCAGACCCTGGCTAGCCGGGATAAATGCTAGGAAGAAGAAGAAGAAGAGGAGACTTTTTTAACTTAAAACTTTTTCTGCAAAGCCTGACAGGATTGTCAGCCTGTAACGTAGTTTTAATACACTCCGTTCTCCACTCGTCACCTCACATTCGAGACATGTGTATCAAGTAGCGGAACTTAATTCACGCTTGATCTTACCAGATCCAAAAAGTGAAAATAATTTAAATATAATCATTCTTTCACGTGAGGATCGAACCCAAAATCAATAGTGCTTACGGTCAGACACTATTCCACCATGTGCCGCGATGGCTTAAAGTGATTTTATTTCATAGATTTAAATGTCCATTTTCAAACTGATGATATTATCTTGTTTGAAGTATTTTCATTTTGAAGAATTATAATATCTTTATAAAATTGTACATAAAAATATATTAAATCAATAAAATAAATGATAACATGATGAAACCATGATAGTGTGTGCACACACTATCATGGTACTCGTCAGATCCTAACTGAATCTAAATAGGACCGCATCAGTAGCACTAGTGAATAATGCGTGATGAATTTCTGAAACCTGTTAGGACAATGAATCCACTAGGACCGGAAGACTTTCTTAACACAACATTCTGCAACCAATAGAATGGTGGTTCGTTATATAGATGCAGGAAAACAGGGTTGCGGTACACTTCAGCTTGCAGCCAGTGTAATGGAAAATCTTGTCTTAATGCTTCTCTATATCAGAGTGAAATAAATAAATCCACCAGCTCCGGAGAAATTGTCCGCATTAATTAACCTCAATTCTGTGATTCTTAATCATACCTCAGGTTTACCTCGAATAATACTTCATATAGTTAAGTACTGTACACACTCTGCCCTCTCGAAAATGGTTAAAGATATAAAAAAAAATGTTTAAATAAAAGCTGCAGAAAATTTCATTGTCTAAAATTTTTATAATAAATACAAATAGATTAGAGATCAAAAATCGATATTTTGTCCTTTAATCTTGGAATTTCTGTAAGCCCAGACACCTTACGATAATTAGGTTTTCAGACACGTTTTAGGGTGTAAAAATAAAGATTTTTACAAAGATTTTTTTTTCTCTCATTTTAAGGTGAAACTCCTAATTTGCCCAGACTATTTCTGTACAATATATTCGTAGATTAACTTTGTAATCACCAAATATAACTAATTAAAATAATTATTCCAAATAATTTAATGAAAACTTATATTTTATATTTTTTGTTGAATTTTATATTGAAACAATTTTATAAAATGTTAGAAATAGAAACTTAATCTTTATCTAATATACGATATTAACAGATTAGAAATAGTTAGATTAAAGTAATGGAACAAGTTACTTTTAAAATATTTAGAGATAATATTTAGAATTATAATATATTTGTATATTATATTCAATATTAAATCTTAACTTTCACTTACTTTTTGTTGCTCTTGATGTATATCTCCTAAGTCTGGTGGTTGCTGTCGGGGTGGTACAGGTGCCGAGAGAGTTGAAGATGAGGAACTCGAAGACGCGCTGCCAAATGCCTTTTCATTATTTTTATCAATACTATTAAATGACTTGTCACTAGATTTGTCGCTACTGTTTGAAAATTTATCCATACTGGCCCCAGCTGGCGACGAACGCTGTTCCTCTTGTTGTTCGTCGTCCTCAACATCACAAGTCAGAAGCCGGATCCTTTCTGACAGTGATGTCGTCTCCTGCTACAAATTTAATACATTAAAAAATAAAAATTATTTAATTATAGTAGAATAAAAATATATTTCAACATTCTAGCTTCACGCTTACTGGAAGGTATAGAAAACTTAAAGTCATAACACTGCGTTCTTCGATTTCCGCCCGAGATTGAAATTCTGCGTGTTGAGTGGTGAAACACAATGCCACTCTTTGTCTTACCAGAGCCGGGCAATACAACTAATATTTAAATATGATCATTGCCCCAAATGGACAATAGGACCCACAACCATTAGTCAAAAAGTCAGAAAGTGACACACTGCGCCAAAACGGACTCGAACAAAAAATCTTCGTGTATTATCGAGAATTCGTTCAAAGTATAGTATACAAGTCAATTTTTCCCGTCCTAGCTTAAAAGCTATGCAGAAATAATATTCAAATCCATCCTAAGGAGTTTTGAAGACGTACAAATAGATAAAACACACTAGCAAAACTTTTAAAGCTCAAAAATTATATAGTATATAACATTATATATATAGCATATAACATATACTATATAATGTTAACTTTCACGCGTTTTCTTTAGTTTCCAAGAGTAGTAGAAGTTTTAACAACTTAATTAGTTGACTGCAATTCTTTATTCGACAGTGGGGTTTACGATCGTTTTGCATGAGTTGTTTACAACGCATACACAAATTAACTGTAAAGACATTAACATAAAATATATTTCTAACGGAACGTTTGTATAAAAAAACTAATAGCCTACCGTTTTTTCTACATAGTAGAGAGATAGAACCTAGTGTTATGTCACTCTGTTCTCAGTTTTTCACTTAAATTCGAGACACTCCGTTTTAAGTAGCAGAACTGAACGCGGCGCTTTGTCTTACCAGAATGGAAACAAAAATAATTTTAAACAAAATCGAATGGAATTCCACCTCTTAACTATCGCGTTTACAGACGCTGTCCTACTACGCCATGATGGTCTTCTAAAACAACGAAATAAGCAGCTAGACGACTTAACTTATTTGTTTTTTAGGTGTATATATATATATATATATATATATATGTTCTTAAAAAAAGAGACTAGTCCGTCGATAAACCATTTTAATGGTTTGACGAAATAAATGTAATTGTTATTTTTTTTTTAACTCTGCGCTGTATCCCGCATATAGCAGGGTAGGCAGAGGGAACCAGAGAACTTAGTGTTAAGACACTCCATTCTCTTTCAACAATTCCGTTCCCCACTTGTAAATGTTGTACGTAAATGTTAAAGTATCCTATAAGTTGCTCCACGTTCTAAGCTATAACCATGCAAAAATCATTCATTTCTATTCAGTAATTATCAGCATATAAATTAACTTATATATGGAGATTTTTTATTTTTTTCATGAAAATTAAAACGAATGACAGGATAAAAACTATCCTTTATATACCTCCAGACTCTAAGCTATTACTGTGCTAAAATTCATTTATTTCTATCCAGTATTTATCGGCATACAAAGTAACTTGTCTATGGAGGTTTTTTATTTTTTTCATGAAAATTAAATCGAACGACAGAATAAAAACTATCCTATATGTACCTCCAGACTCTAAGCTATTACTGTGCCAAAATTCATTCATTTTTATCCAGTAATTATCGGCATATAAAGTAACTTGTCTATGTTGCTCTTTTATTTTTTTCATGAAAATTAAATTGAACGACAGAATAAAAACTATCCTATATGTAGCTCCAGATTCTAAGCTATTGTTGTGCAAAAATCATTCATTTCTGTCCAGTATTTATCAGCCTATAAAGTAATTTGTCTATGTAGGTTTTTCAATGTTTCCATGAAAACTACGTCGAATAACGGGATAAAAACTATCCTATATGTACCTCCAGACTCTAAGCTATTACCATGCCAAAATTCATTCATTTCTGTCAAGTAGTTTTTGCGTGATGCGCGTTCAAATATACAGACCGACAGACAGACAAAAATTCTACTGATTGGTTTTTTCACTTCTATTAACGTCAAAAATATTTTTCTAAAATTTTCCATGTACAGAAATAACCTTTCTGCTCTTTTATTATATATATATATATAGATTATGCTGCCTCTTAAATTCAATTTAGTATTCTGAATCATTTTCCTGGACAATGTAATTCGACGCAGGTATTATTGCAAAATAGAATTTGAGCTTGGAAACGGATATTAACGAGAATTCTGTTTTGAATATTGCTAAGTTTGATCTTCATATGGTAGATACACAAATGAAAGCTTAACACGGCACTGCTTGCTAAATACAAAGTTTGTATAGGTATATGCTACTTCCTTCTTGTAATTAATTAGAAACTTGTTTCAAAATTTCAGAAGTATTAATTTTATCTAACGAGAAAGTGGTAGTTGATGTGGACAATACAAATAATATTGTCCGCTAAATACAAGATTTCACTGATCCAAAAAGATTATTTCATAAGACTGATTTCATAGTTCCAGGTAGTTCATATTTATTAAACTTGATAATTATTATTTTAAGCTGATTGAATATACATAGATACGATAAATTAATGTTTTACTCGGATGGGTCAATGTCAGACTTAACGCGTTAGTTAGTTGTTTATTTTCACTTCCATTCTGTCTCCTTTGCTAAAAGCGGTAAAATTATATTTCACGTATTATTTTTTATTGAATTTTTTATTCCAAACTAAGAACAGCTCTTTATTAGTGTAGGATTTTAATTTTTTAAATAGAAAGAAATACATATTTTTTACTCTACTGAAACAGCGGGAGGGTATTGCTTTTTGAGTGTATGTACATACATATATGCAGATGTGTAATGTATGTATGTAAAGTCTCCATAGACCGAAAAATCATTAAGTTGGAAAATGGCTAAAATGAGCTATCAATAAGTCTAATCTTTGGACCCTGCAAGGTAATGTAAAAAAAAAACGAATTTATTTCAAATATTATCTTTTTTTTTATATAAATATTTTTTGCTTATATTATTTATATCAATATATTATATCATTTCATGCGAAATCAACAAAGTCAACTCAATATAGCAAAATGATTAATAATTTATTAGTATTCAAAACAATTCCAGAATCATAAACCAATTAATTCCAAGTAGCAGCTATATAGTTAATAAAGATTTTTTTCTTTGTCCTGTTTATGCAGAAATTTAATTTAATAAACTTCATAGGTAAATTTAATATCATTAATATTTTCCCTATAATATGGTAAGTAACATTTGATGTTAAAAACAGTATCTTTACAAAATACTATGCTAATTAAATAAATGTCTATTCTACAAATAGGGTAAGATTCTTGTCAGAGAACAATACTAGTACAAATAAAATCCTAACGGTTCCTAGAGTACAGGCAAGCTTAGTTTTACAAAAGCCTTTGACTATTTTAAATAATAAGTGCGAAACAACTTTCTTGTACAAAACACAAAGGAATTAACTTCTAAAGTAATTACAGCGCATAAACTAGACTTCAAGTGCAGCAAATTATATCGACGCCTCACAATGTTATTTATTATTAAATCGTCGATACCTATATTTTATTAAATATTATAAATTAAAAGCTAGAACAAAAGAGACGTCGGAGAAAACCTGAGATGCAGATTATCTTCGTTTAGCTAAATGGTTACAAACGACTTATTTTTATTTTTTTTTATATATAAAAAGTATATTTATGCATTACCCCACACTTAAGTTTTCCATTTTTCGCTTCACAGTGACATTGTGTGTTGTGTGTGTTTTTATTTTTTATATTCATTTGCTGGTGTCTAGTTTTTGATAGATGAAATAGCAAGTTCTAAGTATGGTTGGTTTTCCATTTTATTTACAGTATTTATTACAAGAAATATTTCTATTCTGTGACTTCTACATAATGACTTAAAAAAAACTAGGTAGATATATTCAAAACTAACCTTTGGCTGTTGTTTTTTTCGGGCTTCACTTCTGAGAAGTGAACATCTTAGTGCGTTCCTCTCCGCTACTCGTCTAACTGCAGCTTCTTCCGTTTTAGGTCTCACGCCAGCATCCCAAGCTCTACGTTTAAAAATAATCAATAATTAATATATTTTTTAATTTCACCTTAACTGTTGAATTTTGGACGACGGAGACAAAAGTGGACAACGGAGTATGTTGATACTATGTTCTCTTTGACTACCCTAATATGTGGGAATAGGCGTAAAGCTTTAAATAATACACCTATGGTAATTCAAAATAAGTACTGTAGTATATATTACAAAATCACATTGCCTGTCAATTTTGTTAAATATAAACATATTTGAATTTCTGATATGCTTTTAAAATACAGTAAAATTTGATTATGATAACTATTGTAACATACATACTTACGTAAATATAATAGAACAATACAGTCAGATGTGTTTACTGATCTGCTTAGTGCATGATTCGTGTTTTGTTCTGTTGTTCTGTCGTATTTCGAGAGTTGGAATACTAAATTTACATTTCAGATTTCCCAGTAAAATTCACCCGTAACAAAATGTTGCGTTGGACGGACTTAATATATACATTTATGTTTTCATTTCACGTTCCAACTCAATATTCTTTAATAAATATATATTATGCTAGTGCACACACCTAATCACCCATCATAGATCCAACATCACGAACAATGCGCCGAGAGATTACGTGACTAACGAAGACCGCACATGTACCGTAACTTTCCTTAACATTTCTAAACAATGAGCTGTTTATCGGAATTTATTATAGCAACAGATATTGTGATAACAAATTATTAATACTTGAAAATTCCTATGTCTTTGATTTTTCACCTGCTATGACTTTTTTATAAATGGTAAGACAATTTGCGAATGGTCCACGGGGCTTTGTATATATATGCATTATAATTGTAACAGCACAATTAAAGTACAGTACATATATTTTATTTAGTGATAAACGCGAGATAATTAGCTCACAACACATTATAAATTAGTCAAAATCAACCTACGGGAGGAATTCCAAGATTTCAAAAAAATTCAAGTTTAAAAAAGAAGTATATTTTTAAATAGATTCAAAAATAATTGCTACATTTCTCATTAGCGTTTCACGAGAGTATATAGTCATTCATTTTCTTCAAAAGGTACAACAGCACTATGGAAAGCATTTTAATTCGCAGTGCGTCATACATAAAATATGTTTAAAGAAAAAATATATTTGAGGTCTACTAATAGGTACTTATTTTAAATTAGTCCTGCTGTGACGACCATTTTTTCATAAGTTGTATAGAGCCTCTATTACGGCAGCTAAAATCTTACACACTAGCAACAATAACAGCCAAATACTGCATGAGGCAGGGTAGACACAAAAAACTTAGTTTCTGACTACAAACTGTAACAGCCATATAAAATATAATTTATTACATTTTTTGATAAAATTATATGTCATTGCATTTAAATATTTCTTGTTATGTCGTGACTAGTTTTTAAAGTCTATTTTTCATGCACTAAGCAAAAGGCAATTTTTGTGATTCTATCTAAAATAAACATTGCATGTCGGACGGACTTATTTAAATTTAAAATTTTGTATGTATATTTCTGTTTCATTGCCTCATCACACTAAATACTGAATAATTAATGCTATAGTGAAAATATCGATTCATTAGTTTATATTCGTGGAACTTTTTACATAGAAGTGTAAGTAGTGTTTAAATAGCTTTAGAGTTAGAGATTAAAATGGAGGATGAAAAGCTTAGAGCTTCCATTCAATGAATAGAAAGTACCTGAGAGTTTCAGAAGTGACTAATTGAGGTTCGATGGCTGGTGGCGGTGGTCGGCTACTGTTGAACAGCTGTTGAACTGCTGAGTTTGCCTTCGGAGCACTAATCGTTAGTATTAGTGGCGTCTCTAATCTGTGAGCCAATACAATTTTCAGTTAATTATTTGTAAGAAATGTCAACAATTACTTAAATTACACTTATTTTTCTTTTTTTTTTACACTTATATTATTGTGATTTATATTTTTGTATATTTATATAACCTGTGGCCGGTACTGGTCGGGAACTCTCTTTGTGATGCTTGATCAGATTCCGCAGGTAGCGGGGGCTGTTGCTCCACTTTTTCAATGACGTCATCTTCACTATCATTCGATTTCTCCACAAATCGAACTGATCTAGGTGTTATCGATCCATCCTCGTCACTAGCTGTAGTTGTGGAACGTTGGTCGTCGTTCTGTTTAATATAAGAATCAAAATCAAAATAGATTTTGATACATATTTCTACATATATTATTCTAGCATCTACAGTCATACGTCCATCTTAATACAAACATCAAATCAACTTAACAATTATTGGTAATATGTATTAGTAATAACTGAGAAAAATGTATTTATATATTTTTATTAATTCACGCATTTCGTTGTAAAAAAATATTTAAATTAATAATATTCAAAGTACTTAATAATTAATTAATTTTGTACGGTATTTTCACCAGCTCTTAACATAATAATATATGAAATTATCAAATACAGTAGTAATACAGTAAATCCAGAGCATAGAATAACATAAATTCTATCATTGTCAGTAATATTAACACATGTAAAATAGTTATATTAAAATTTCTCTACAATTTAAATCAAATTTTAATATCTCTTTAATCTGTACGCGGTAGACTATGCATGTTTGCTTAGAACAAAATATGTGACATTAAATTGAAACCTCTGCTCATACTAAGCATATTTGCTCACGTACATAACGGAAATATATTTTTATTAGATGATGCATAGTGTATCCTAATGCATTTCAATTTTATATAAAACGTTCTTTAAATGTGGAGTGGCTAAATTATATTTCATGTCCAATTACGAATTATAACATTCATACATAAAATGTCTAGTTACCGTTTCGGTAATATCTTTATCGTTGTCTAAAGATTTCCACAGTCTCCCGCCTTTTAAAATGCCGGCTCGTCGCTGTCTAAGAGGTGAATTTTCCGACGATATTCGTCCCTCGGTCTCGGCTGTGTCGCTCTCTTCACCTAAAAGAGTGTATTTTTAAAAGAGATGCCTATTTTAGCAGACTTTTTCGTTAAATATATTTGGTTGAAGCTTTATGCTTACAACTGCATTTTCTCATATTCATGTTATAATAATAATATGGTAAATTTAATAAAAAAAATTAACATTTTAATTGTGATATAGTCAATTCTCTTAAAGCAAGCGCTTATTTATCTTGTTATAAACCTAATGAAATACTGACTAGTTACTGGTGCTGGCTTCGCTGGCTCTGTTTGCATTTCTTCTATGCTTATTTCTGGAGGGCATTCTGAAACAAATAGTTCAAATAACATTTTTGTCGGAGAGACAGGAAATTATTTTAAATTCTTTTTACATGGTTATAAAATATTTGAGATATGTTTTAAAATATACAAATGATAAAATATGTAGAAAGAATAAAAAATTGAACGAAGCAGGACTTTCGCCTGTAGCTTTAGTACTATACGTTCTTTTCGAATCACGTCGAAATTCTTATGTTAACAACGTCGATGGCATATACATGTGAGAGGAGTAATTATTTTATAAACAATTTAATTTGTGGAAAGCGTCGAATGGAGTATCCTAAGCGGGATGAAGTGAGATGTTACTTTTTTAAACATAAAGAAATAATTACTTTTTAAAAAAAATAATTCCTAATAAATTGTATATATTATCTTTTATTATAACAAAATAAAAATGTAACTGGTCGTCGAATTACGACATACAGTAGACATGTTATGAATATTACTCCTGGCTTGTGTGCAAAGGTTACATTTAATTGAATTTATTCAATACACATTTCTAGAAAAAGAATTTTCATTTGAAATACAATATAAGGATATATGTTATTGTATTTTAAATTGTTATTGTTAATATTATGTCTTCATAAAATTATTTTTACTTTTAAATCAAGTTGTGAAATATAGTAATCGTCGTGTAAAAAGTAGCACTTTAACAGATCTAGGTTAGGTTAATGAGAAAACCTTGGCCGGGAAATTTTTGCTGTACATGGAAATACTAAAGTACATTTCAAATTTCAATTATATGGCATGTCATAACTTTTGTATTGTACGAGTACATTCATATCTACAACATACTGTATATCTTAACGGTATTCTGTAATTTTATTTTTTTATTTATACTGCTTATTAATTATTAATAAACGAATACACAGACTTTTAAAAAGGTTATTTAAATTATATATTGTAAAACTTTGATACTCTTGCTTTGATTGAGGCGAATATACGAAAACTTGTATTGAAATTAATTTACACAAACTAATATTTACTGTATACAAATATTGAATGTTTTAATAAATATTAAAATTTTTAAAACATACAAGTTATCGTTCGCAACTTTGTTTGTATGGACTTTATGGTCCGTGCCATTCTTTTTTCATTTCCATATTCCATAGTTTCGACTTTAATACAAAAAAATTACGCTTATTGCCATTTCTGTATAGGGTGGGAATAATCCTCTCTGAGTGTATCTTTGAGTGTAACTCTGTGTGTTTCTATAAGGAATCCACCAAAAGAAACCTCACCAGATTTCAATTTTATACAACCAGTTGTTTCGACTATTCATTGTTTGTCAGTCACTCAATGAGTAATGGAGTTTTATGTATTAACATGGATAGATTTATAATTGTAATTAGTTATAGCAGCAGTGCCTCGCGCACTGTTAGATATAGCTCTCTACCAGGATTTTCACGATGGTTCCGGCGCTTTAAGTACCTAGCGGCTTCCGGTGACCTTAACCAAATTGTTGGTCCATCTGGAATGGGACCAGTCTTTTGGGCGTCGTCCGGTCCGTGGTCGCCACTCGAGAAACTTTCCGCTCCGAAGGCTGCCGGTTCTCCTGACTGTGTTCCGCTCACTGCCACTTCAGCTGAGTAGTTCTTTGACGTCATCACTGGCAACACACACGAGTCAAAAGTTTTCGTCTTGAGAAATGATTGGACACGAAGACTTTTCTTAGCTTTCCAAGCGCTGTCTATGCGACCTGGATTCGACTAGAGATCTCTTTCTGGTCTCTTTTCTTGTTGGACCTAACTGAACTGTGTATCCTAGATAAAAGTAATGTAAATAACTTTAAAATTCGTGTTATCAATACAAATCGGAGCAGGTACAACATGGGCATTAAACATTATTTTTGTTTTCTTTTTGTTCATCTTACAATTGCAATTGAATGAAAATTTACAATATGTAAATCTATAGATCATGTTAATAATTTATTGTACTCATCATATTCAGTCTTATTCCCCGTACGTTGTTTAGACGTAATATTATAATAATAAATACAGCAAGTGGGGAACGGAATTGTTGAAAGAGAATGCAGTGTCTTAACACTAGGTTCTCTGGTTCCCTCTGCCTACCCTGCTACATGCGGGATACCGCGTGAAGTTAAAAAAAATAAATAAATAAATAAAGCAAGACGAAAATAATATTTCTATTATAAATTTATCAAAAGTAAAAATAATGTAAATCTTCATAGATACACATTACTCATGTACACAGTGTATGTGACAAATAAATAATATGCCAGTTACATTATGTGTACATCTCGAGCTTTAAGATGACATTTGGTATAACATTATTCTAATAAGCATAAGAATAGCTATGACTTTCTAGGAAAATATATTTTTGGAACTACGAACTAGACTATGTATAATATAAGTACTTTACAAGTTCGTATAGAAACGATGTCTTTAAGAATTTTCCCTGTCATTTAAGCGACGCAGTTTGTCAAAGGACGGATGAAGCGTCGCGAGCATGAGCGGTTTACAATACATGTTAGGGCCTTGCATATAAATAGTTTTAGAAAAATATATTCATGCATTTCACGCCAAGGCAAATTTATTATGTATGTATTTTCTAACATAAAGGTAATAAAAACATAGGAAATATTTTCGTAGATTATTTTTTTGTTATATAATTTAGAAAAGTTGATGCACTTGCTTGTATTCGTTTCTCTTCTTTTCTAAAAATAACAATATAAAAATATATACTAATAAATATGTAAATTATATGCTACGGTAAAGAATAATAACAACTCATACGTATTCATTTTTAAATTAGATTTAGTAAGTTACCTTTGTGCACATTTCAAACTAAATAATAAAGATACCTATTAAAATTTTCTTTCTATTCTTCATATTGTATATTTTATTTCAAGAAACATTGACACAACATTTTTGTTAGGTGGTAGGAGGTTCGTCTTCCGACTGGCTCGCGACCACTATCATGTCAAAGACGAACCGCCAAATATCTAATGATGTGTTCCGGTTCGATGGCATGTAAGCCAGATTTTCCCCTTTCCCACCCATCCTTTCCCAAAAAGGTGGTGGTTCTGATAGTGGACTACTACATTGTCCCCCCTTCCATCAGTATCCTCTAGGTTGGCAACGCATCTACAACATCTCTGGTGTTGTAGATGTCTATGGGCGAAGGAACCACTTACCATCAGGTGGTCCTTCTGTTCGTTTGCCGTCCGTTATCAATAAAAAAAAAAAAAAAAACACAGCTCACGCTTCGACTAATTGCCTCCACCGGTGACAAGATAACTGGCTCATGTTTTGTATTAGTTAAGTGACAGATAATAATATAATATTGTATGTATTTGTAAATATTATACCCATTCATACTTTAAAAATGGGCAATCCTTAAGAAAGTCTATTTTGAAGCTCAATTCTAAAAAGATATTTAAAAATAGATTTCCACGTTCCTCTGGCTTAGTAGCTAGAGCGCTTGGACGGTTACAAGAGGCGCGTTTTACAAGACTGTTTCTTATTCTGTGTGAATGACACTAAAAAATATTAAAAATACTAAGATATTTATTTATAATATAATTACCATTGTATTCACTGAATTATTTCGTTAATAGATACCTAAATAAATTACGCAGCACCATTTTGCAATCTGTTTATTTAACGGAAATTGTTTTAACTATGGTATAAAGAATATCTATTAAATGAAAATATGATAGTAATAACACTGATTCTTAACAACCATCATGTGTTTTTAAAATTATAGTTATAAAAAAGTTAAATAAGATATTTTTAATAGAGATAAGTTCATGTTAAGCATCTGGTGAAATATGGCATTCGACCAATATTAATAATTCCTTATAATTAAAAAAATGTATGATAGACTCGCATCCATATTCAGTGGATATTAATTCAGTTCCTGAGTAATTATAATAAAAATGTATAATTTTACATTAACTTTAGGTACGTGAAGTTATACATTTAAACCATAGCATATTACGTAAGAGAGTCACAAGATTAAAATTGCTGTTGCGTCATTAATGCAGAGGCATCTTCGACCGGCATTCATCCGTCATTCATCCGAGACGAATAAGTACGGTGTCAGGTGAACGTGCCTGTAGACCTTGGTATCGTAAGCCATTAAGGATTTTTTAATATTTCATTTTTTCATATTTTCATAATAATATAGAATAACATTATAATTATAATTGTTATATATTACACAAGTACCATACTCAGCAAAGTATTAGGGGACTCTGTGTTTGTGAATAACATACCAAGCACACAAAAAACCACAAGAGACGCACAAGAAAGTTTACATATGTCAACGACTGTTATGCAGCAATTAACACATACAAAATCTGGTAAGCAATCACCCGTCACACTTCACCTATCATCTAATCTACACACACCAAATAACCATATATCAAGTACACAAACTACAAAAATCACACGCAGAAGGAGAGGGAGGAGACAGAGATAGGGGGAATCTATATACCCTTTTTCCTGAAGGCTTTAGGACGGGATATATAGATACGAGTATACCGACGTAAAGTCGAGTTTCGGCAATCCGAAGAAGATTAGTTATATATTATTGTTTATTGTTCACATCTCCAGTCCTTTTGCACCAATTTCTTTCCTCTGTCTTCCACTGAATTGTCTTAGGTAAGAATAAGCCGCGACACAAAATTCATATGACCTCTTCTTTCTTCTACACCATTGTTGGGTTAGGTCTCCCCATCGGACTTCCATATTCATCATTAGGTTCCATATCAATCATTTGGTATTCATTTTGAAATAAGAGATTAGGATTGCTAAGAAGTTTCATTTCTCAATGAAACTCCTTAACAATCCACGGATTCACCGTGCGGTCTATGGACCCATCGCGTCGCAGGGAGATTTTTATAATAAAAGAGTAATAAAAGATTAAACATAGACATATTTTGCTGTTATACCTCCCACGCCTACTTATACCGCGGATAAATTAAGACTAAATATATTCCTGATCATTTTGTTGGTAAGTTCGAAATACTTGTTCACCTTGAAATGGTTATTTTTAGAAATATTTGTTTCTCACGCAATTGTTACTTCTACCAGTATTACGTTACGTTTTAGACTTCCAGAGTAAAGAAATTTTAATTTTATTTAGTAAAGCATAAATAAAATAAACTCACTTTCGCATTTAGGGGCAATAAATAAATAAATATCTTTTATACTGTTAATATGTCATATTTCTATTCAAAAGCTTTCGTAACTATACTTGGAATTCTCCCTTTTGTTCGTCAACCATAGTGTTAGACTGGAGTCTAGGATAGCCTAGACTAGCAGCAATTAATAAATAATGTAACATATTACAGAAATATTAAGAAACATTATGTCAAATTAATTTAAATAAAAAAATAAATATATTAAATTGAATGTCTAAGCACATTATGAGAAAATACTTAACATCAAAGGCAAATATTTTGCTCGTGGCGTTCTACGGCGTAGCGCAACGTAACGCGTCGGGTGCCATTTCGCAATCTAATTTGGGCCGTCTAGTCTGAACTGGAAAGTATAAGACTATGTTCGTATTACTTTAATATCGCGCCCTCTCGGCGACGAAGCAAATTCATGCTAGCAAATATATGTTCAGCATCGGCTCTGGACACTTTCATTATCACGTTAATAAAGCATAATGTTTTTAAAAAGATGAGCATAATGTTTTTAAAAAGATTATTCTATTCCTCGTTTTTGTATATCTTGCTATTACCATTTTTTGTTAAAGAGGCCTTTAGTTTCATTGTACAAAATTTTATTTAAATTAAATAATATTTGTATATCATATAAGTAAGAAATTCATTACTTGATGAGGAAAAGTCTAACTCACAAGTTGCGCGCACTCTGATAGGCGTAAATAATGAATTAAATCCAAAATTACCTTAAAATGACTTCTACATAATATATACTTAGTCTTGCCATAAATATAATTACAAAGAAAAACTGTTTTTTTTTTATTGTACGTAACATTTATAACTATTACAGTATTTTAGTTTAATGCATTATTATAGAACCATTAAAAATATATAAAGCTTATTCAAAGTGGCCTTCAGTGGCACGCATGAATTATTTCAATGCCAAAACATGGAGTCCTTAAAATAGGACTCAAAATCAACATGACGTTTACAGCAAGCCTTACACTCCAAGACTGACCATAAATCATAATCTAGTGGAGATCAGGACTAGATGACGGCCAGTCTTCAGCTCAGACGAAATCCAGAACGCTCGATTCTAACCAAGATTGGGTGGATCGAGCTTTAAGACTTGGCGACGTGTCACGCCTTTTTTGGTGATTGGACATGTTGTTAAGAGGCTGAACCAATTTCTTAAGAATAAAAAAATATAAATGTGTCAAGATACCATACATTTGTGTTGATGTTTTGATACATTTTTCATAAAAATATGGCTCCGTCACTCCTTCACAGCTAACACCCCATCAAACCTTCACTGGAGTCGGATAATGCCCACGTTGTACTCTGTTAACTAATTGGGAAGCTTCTTTAAACCTTTCAGCTTAAAGACGGTCATTTTGGTTGTTAGAGTATAGGTCAATTGTAAAAAAATTGTCATCGTAACCGCTTAAGTAGTTGTTTTGATTATACCACTCTATTCTTCTTTAAATTATAACTTCAGAAACGAATGCGTCTATTATAAGCGATAAGTCCTAAGTCATCTTTTGAAATACGCGACAGGGTTTTAGGTGATATCTTCGAGATCCGAGATAAAAGTGTTTGTTTTCGGAAAGGTTTTTTTTTAAATTCTTTCCCTTACTGATTTGCTCGCTATTTTATGCAAACAATACATGGACGAAGAGAGGAGTTTTCATTGGATCTGTCAATAGCCCGCTACACAAACATTTGACTATCACCGTATGAAGAATTTTAAAAACTGTATTTGGCTTCATATTTACTTTATGTGATGTAATCACAGCGATTCCTTTCTTTATGACTCCACTCTACTTTAATATCACAAAATGTTGTACAATATTTGGCGCGATAATAAGAAAAAACCACGAACGATCATATAAAAATGATAGATTTCAAATTCAAAAATAATATTTTGTCTATTTTTGATTATAACAGTATTTATGTGTATGTGTGTGTGTGTGTAGCAGCTAATAGACAGACGCTCGGTTGTGCAACAGTGTTTTTGTTAATCGGATGAAATATTTCCCACATATATTCAAATTTTGAACAATAGTTTAAAAGCAGTTTTACAAACAAACTAGCTCTCATCGCTCAGTGATTTCCAACATTGAATAAACACTGATAACTTTTTAGTGCTCCACAGCTTAAACTGTATCCGCGCCCAGCTGACCGTCTCGTCCCGTCTAGTAAATTACATTTAACTTTATGACTCCACTCCCTGACGTCGTATTTAAATGAAATATGTGTACTTTGTAACTTTAAGTGCATTTACACATTGACATTATAATAGTTAATCATAGTTTAAATTTAAAGTGGGTATTGTGTGTGTGGGTAGGTAATATATTTTATACACTTTTTTTGTATAATTACATCTAATAGCATTTTATACTACAATTTTTGGAAGTTTTGACAACAATATATATTATGATTTAAAATTTAAGACATAGTGGTGTTGTATATCTGAATAAATTATTTTTATTAATTAATTTCCAATCTTCCTAATTCACTTCCACGAAGTGCGTTCTGATGAGTATATTCATTTATGACACATATGATTAGAATAAATTACACAGTTAACTTATTTTAATCCATCATGTAGCTAAACTGTATTAGCTAACTTGTCTTTTTTAAGTCATTTATTTATAAACATAATTTTATACTTATAACGTAATGTTAGAATTATATGGTAACGTAAATTAAAACAAATATTAAATCCAATTACTTACTAAGCTTAGTAAGCAACGTACTGACTGTATTTCACGTGCAACTTGTGGATGATAGAAGCAAAGATGAAACAGTAAGATATTGACAAACATCTTAGTCTCCCCTTTGACTGGGAGCACTGAATCCGATTAGATCAACACTACCGCAATTAGTATTAGTGAATGTACCTTTGAATATTGATAGACATTTACAATCAAATATTAATCTCGCTGTATGAGTTAAGTAGTATTCTATATCTGTATATGCATTATTAATAATTATTAAAATTTCTTATCAATTTTAATATATACATATATATATATATAAGATAAAGAATACCGCTTAACTTATGAAGAGAACACG
>JAKGSA010000005.1:434200-639302 GCA_033558755.1 Philaethria dido
TATATATATATATATATATATATATATATATATATATTAAATATTTCAATGGAGAAATTTGTATTTAAACCGAGTAGTACTTCTAGAAAATATGCAAGTTTTAAGATATACAAAAAATGGTTCATATTTTTTTACAAATACATTCCAGATATGCACTTAGTAAATATTTGTATACGAATGGATGAATCGTGTTAATTGCTTAAAAAATGAATGTAGGGAATAGAATTGTAATACGTGAATGTTTATATATTTTTCTCTAAAGAAACATAGTAACGTGTATTTTTTTAATTGGACAACTAACGCCGCCGCCGTGGAGAATGAAACAAAAACGAAATGAATTCAGAAAGTTTCTGTTTTAAAGCGGACTAAATCCATTATTTACTCTTATGCGTTTGAGTATAGTATGTTGGCAACAACTTTTCCCTTTTTTGCTTTGCATAGTTTTCCTTTCAATGTGGCGTTTTACGTAATTATTATTATGTAGTTTTAGATAAATATTGTTTATTCAACATGTTTTGCATCATTTAATCTTGTTCAGTTATTCCTCTTAATCTTGGCTTTCCCTTAAAATGAAAATGAAATAATGGGAAATGGTGAAATTCAAGCATATTAAGATTTTTGTGTTAAGTTAAAAACACACACTAATATGCTTGTGTATATTTTATGGTTTTTATACTATGATAATATAAGTGTGTACATTGAAAATATTTACCAAAATTGATGTTATTTTATGTATTATATTCTGATGTACTACTACTGGGCGGATTTGAACGAAACTTTTATGTTGTATAGTTAAAAGCCTGAGAATATTAAAAGGTATTCTATAACTAATTTTGAAACCGGGTTACTTCATGTAGAACCATAATCAAGTAGCTAAACTATAGAATGTACGGAAATGGTACCAGACGTTAACGTTATTGTAAACGTTATTATAAAGTTGTTATTAAGTTATAGTTTTGTAATTTTAAATATAACAATAAAAAATTTAGACAATGAAATCTTCTAATGTGGATCTCGAGAGACCGACTATATAGTGATATATAAAACAATAGTGTCGTAACAAAAAATATGCATAAAAAATATACATTCAGCGACCAGCTAAATTATAGCAAACATAAGTATATGAAAAAGGCGTCTTAGCAAAAATATTTCAGCGAGACGAAATATGATAATATAAGCTGGAAGTGCACCCGCAGCGTAAATGGTGGTAAAATTTTTGGCCTAATTTTCAATGTAACAAGTAAATGGAAATAATATGTCAAAGGTCAAAGTCTACGCAAATAAAGTTAAAGAAAGGAAACATGAATAATAATATGATTGTTCACAATTTTCTTAAATTATATCTCTGATAATGGTGATCATAATACTTTACTATAATATATGGCTGGAGAAATTGGAAACGTTATACACTGAACAAGAATTGAATTCTCCATGCTGAAGACTACCTTGTATGTGTGTTGCTGACATATTATATACGCAGTTTGTTACTTGCTAACAAAAGAAAATTGTATGAAGGGTATAAGGATATTGACGTAGTTGGAAGAAAAAAGTGTACATTAAGGGTGTGTAAGTACTAATAATGTTTTTCTTATTCTAAGTAACCACTTTATTAAGCAATTAAAAAAATATGTTATAAAAATCTATATAGTTTGCTGCTGCCTATAATTGGTATCTGTTGTGGGGTTACAGCTGTATGCAAATATAATTAAACATCATTTTTGTGAAGCAAATTATGCTTTACCATCTCGATAGGTTGATCAGAAATTTTAATTGGAGATGACATTTGCAATTAATCGAAAATTTTCGGTCATGTCATTTATAATAATCATTTTAATAATTTGGATGTCCGATGATTTCAACAGACATACAGTAGGTATGATAGGTATACCTTTAAAAAGTTTGCTGGAAGACAAGTGATCTGAAAACCGATTTTAAATATAATTGCAGATTTATTAATAATTTAATGGCACTTTATTTTGATGAAAACCTCATGATGAATATATAATATAATATGAATTTAATAGCTTTAACGTCTCTTCTTACTACTTACTTCTCATTTATGTTATATCTTCATTGTTGAATATTTTTCTCATCGTGTGGATATTTATTCACATGTTTTATTTTTCGTACATGATAAATTTGTGGCATTACCTACCGGTTCTCTATGTATTTTTTGGTTAGTTTAGTTTGTGTATATTTTAGATTATCGGCAGTAAATAGTTCTAAAAGGTTTTACATGCAAAATTCTGTAATAATTTTTAATAAATTTTACATTACCGATTTCAAAACTTATTTTTTTATGTGTGTTGCCGCATAATTTTTTACTAGGTGAACTAAGATTTTAATTTTTTTTTTATATTATAGCTAGTGCTTCTGAAGTGGTCCCAATTAAGCTTAGATAAGAGTTATTTGTAATAACTGAAGTTTTTAGTGCTTTTTCTTTGAAGTCGGTCTTTTTTGTTAAAATCTTAATTATTAACAAAGATAAAGGAAATCTGCATTTTCTATATATTGTAAATTCAGTTAGTAAATTACTATTACAATAATCTCTTAATAACAGTATTGAAACAAAAACATTTTGACATACAAATCATTCATAAAGATTTTTTTTTTATTTTTACATAATGATTAATTATTTATAAGGTCAAATCGCTTAGTAATGATTTCATCTAAATTTCTTTCACTATAATAATATACAACACAGTATTAAGCTTAAATTAACTAATTAAATTCACTTTATAAGGACAGAACGGAAGATTTCAGTTTTTACCACAAATTATGAGCAGGCGTTCTTCTACATGAAAAGCACTCTACGGCTTTTTTCAATGTTCAGCAATACTAGCGATCAAACTTAACGAGAAGTGTCTACGAGAGTATTTACTTTCATATATTTACTTTTATGTATTTACTATGTACGAAAAAATATATTTTAAGCAAAACATGCTATTATTTTCGTAGTTCAGCCTACTAAAGGCTGAACTACGATTATGATACGATTATTATGAAATGCCATTAACTTTTATCAACCTATGAAATTGATAATTAATGAATTAATTATTCAATACTAGCGGTGCCCGCGACTTCGTCCGCTATAAGCATAGGATTTTTCACTTATTTTCATGTTAAGTACTGCCATATTTGATTTTTGCGACCTTTCTGGTTACAGTTTACACTTTTACAATTATTAAGTCTGAATATTCTAATATATAAATAACCATTTGGCTCTAAGGCCTTGCATGTAATACCTACATTACATGCAAGACCTTAGTCTATCTCTACTACTATTCTTTGATCCGTTTAAAATGTGTGTATTAAATGATTATAAAACTTTACTTAACTCGTTATTTCATCATAGCGTATGTTCGTTTACACAAATATCATACTCAGTTAGTCACAATCAATAACATAATTCAAACTTTAGCACTTGCTACTAAGCTGAAATCGAGAATTTCAGTAAACAAGTATTTGAGCTGCATCAATATAACAAGCTTTTAGTTAAATATTACGTATTTAACAGCTTAATGAAATATAAATTGTGATTTGGTTTAAAACGTTTATGTTCAATTACAAGGTAACAAAAAGACGCACTAACGTCTTTTTTATTGGGACGTTTGAGGAATCTTTTATTGAGACACGTAGCAAAGATGACTGTCAAGTAATGATGAACACTCAATCAGAAAACCTAATTTTTTACATAATCAAAAAAATCTTTGTTGTTGGTTTAAAAAATTAAATCATCTTGATTTTTTTTCGATAGTGGATGAGTGGATTTTTTTTTCGAGAGTGTTGAATCTTGTTGCGGAGGGACATTTTGCTTTTGGTACAGATCAAAGGATAGAGCCGGCTTAGGACGAACGACGCTTTCTGTCGGACATAGTTGATATGTTCTCTGAAGAAGAGTTTACTGTCTAGGATGACAGCTAGGTATTTAGCGGATTTCTTTCGGATTTCCGGAATGGGGGAGCCTAACAATTTGACCTGAGTATCGTGTCTGCGTAGAGGGAAGTACACTGAAGTACTCTTCTCAGGGTTCAACTCTATACGCCATAAACCATCTTGAGAATAACCTTTACCTTTATACTACATCCATACCAATATGCAATAACTATAAACAAATAAAAAACTTAACAAGTTCTGGCAGCAACAAAATTAATATACATGTGTGTTGCACACAAGCTTAAAAAAAATCATTTTTTGGTGTATGTAACATAAATACTATAGGTATGTTAAGCATCATAAAGCTGTTGGCCGGATCTGAAAAGCGCCAATGTAGGATTAAGAGTATGCATAACGTATGTGTTGGCACAATGACTGCCGCTACCGATTTATTTTAAAGCCTTTATATATTTTTAAATTTATTTTTTATTATCGAAATACATGGACAAATTAAACTAAACCAACCAGACAAAATTTTAATTGCAAATTTTAAAAGAAACATGTAAAACAAATTTTCATGTAATATTATTTAGACATTTAAAATTTCACAATTTCCATTATGCCCTCAAATATTAGAAAACCATAATGTAAATAAGCAAGCATGATATAATTATGAACTGTATTCAAAGATTTATTATAACACATCTTATGATGGATGGAAAGATTATTCCTTATAATCATCTGTTTATTTTTTCACTCGTCATATTATTTAAAAAAAGGCTTTGCTTTACTCCACAACAGTGATCATGTTTTTACCCGACTGTCAGAGGAGGGTTATGTTTTTCGCTTGTATCATGTATATTTGTAATATTCTTTATTACCTCATATCTTCCAAACCCCTAGACCAAATTATATAATTAAGGTGACGTTAGATAGGTTTTGATTTTTCAAATTGGTTCAGTTGGGTTTTTTGCTTTTTATAATTACATACGTGCTTAACATCTCATCTAAATCCGGACATTACTCCATATACATTTTAAGTAACCTATACCCTATACATTTGATATCGATTATATAGTACAAATAACATAACATTAATAACAATAATGCGGTCGTTGCGCTGTAAACACGATTGGCTATGAATGACCCCTTAACTCTACATTTAAAATATTTTAAGAAAATGATCGCCCAATACGTTGCACTTGTACTCGAAATATAGTTTTGTTATAAAAACGTGTTGAAAATTTGCCCATGAAGTTGTAAAGCTCCGTATTTGTAAAGCTCTTGCATATCTTTTGAAAATCTGAAGTGTTAGTTTAGGTTACAAAACGATTAGCAGAATAAAACCTCGATAAAATTTATATTATTTTATATACTACAAGGCAGAAAGTAGCACTCTTTTGTTTCGATGAGAAAGGAATAATCATAAAAGAGCTTGATGGACGTCAACCTGTCTTGAAACTTAGTACGAGAGGCCCATCACACTACATCTGAAACAATGACTGGCGGGTCAATAATGCTTTTACAAAAGCATTACTCATTTTATTGTTTTTAAAAGAGAAGTCTTGAAGGCTACCTAGTATGATTTAATAAATTTTATTTTAAATATACTTAGCATAATAAGTTGCTGCAAGATAATGCACCCTGTCAAACCATACCATAGCAACCATGTAGTAATAATTTATATAAATTTCATCAAATATATTTGAAATTATTTCATAAGTTACGGACAAGAATTTATTAGTGCCTACTACACAAGAAGAATTGAAGACAAAATGTATAATATGAATATATGTAGAAACATCATATCGGGGAACGGCAGGTATCTGGACGGCGGGTAGCACCGAACACTTCAATTTCTAAGAAACTAAGCGCATTTGCTTAGACATAGAGTTATTGTAAAGATGCCTTTTCTAGAGTAGCAACAAATGTAACTTGATCGCGATGCGAACGCTGAGTAAAATAGTCGTGAGACTTATGAGCAGACAATGTAAACTACATATTTCAAATTAAGTTCAATTAAAATTATTTTTAAAAAAGCAATCTAACGTCAAACGTAAAAAAGTAAATTTTGTTGAATACAAAGTTGGAGGCCATCGTGGCGCAGGGAAGTGACCGGAATTGTTTGTAGGTCGATCCCCACTCAGGGATTAATTAGCTTCAGTTTCACGCTATATCCCGCACATAGCAGGGTAGGCAGAGGGACCTCGAGAACCTAGAGTTAAGACACTCCATTATCTTTCAACATTTTTCCGTTCCCTACTTTCCGCCGAGTTGAGGAATTGCGTGTTGAATGGCAGGACTCAACGCCGCGCTTTGCGTTGTTACCAGACCCAGGAAATAAAATTACTAAATATGATTTAAAATTTTCATTTCCTGGTGTGGGAATCGAATCCACAACCTGTCGCGTTTACAGTTGCACGCTTATGCTTCTGCGCCACGACGGGCGTTGGGATGAATTATACCTATTTAAATTATTTTCATTTCTTCTCTCTACGACAAAAGGACACGTGGCATGCATTGTCTTGAATTCTGGCGGAAAGCGGCAAACGGAGCGTCCTGACACCAGGTTCTCTCTGACTACCCTGTTATCAGGGATAAAGCGCTTTTTTTAGTAAATGATCAAATAATTTGGCCACATTTTAATTTATTTCTTTTGACACATTTTTTTAAATTATCATCTTAAAATCTGCTCTCTAAATTTACCCTTACTAAAGTGGGTATAATGTTATCATGTTCGTAAATATCAATCTCTATTCTAAATATAAATCAAATACAAATATAAATGTTTTAGTAGGAAAGCTTAGTTATCGTTTGCTGTAACTTATTGTTAGTTAAGTAAACACGGCAAAGTTTGAGGTACGTGGTGAAATTAATTACTGAGGACGTAAATGTCAAAGACAGTATGACATATGACATTTTATTTTTGCTTTTAAAACGATTAAGAGTAGCTTATTAAAATCATTACATCAACTAAATAAAATATTAATTTTCAATACAGAATGTAGCAAAATTTTTGCATGTCTCAATTTTCCACCCATTTCAGAGATATTGCATTCTAAGTGGCGAAACGCTTCGTTTTGCCTAAATAAAGCGAAAAAGCACTGTAAATATTCGCACGAGTGAAATTAATCTGCAAAGTATCCGTGGCAATAAAACCTCACGTTCTTTTTATTTATCTAAACACGCGGCCGCGTTCTCAGTCAAGTTCTACTTGCGACTTTCATTTTGAATCAATATTGAGCTATAATTATAGGTAAACGTTGAAAGTTAAAACTATCTGTATAAAATTTAGAAATTATCGATTTTTTTTTATTTTTTATACGTCTTAGCTGTCGTCTTACTTTGTTGGAACTTTGAGGATCCAGATGAAATCTAAAGGAATCTTCAATTTTTTATTTTTTTTTCACAAAAAGAAATATATCAACTATATATTTTAACCTTATCGTACATCTATATTATTTTATCAATAACTGTTCATTTTGTCGACATTGAACTTTACTTTCATTTTCACATTTATGCTTCTGATAGAATGTATTTCGTAGCAACTCAAATGAAACATCGATAAAGCTTGATATACCTACAGATTATACGTCTGTTGAACACAAGCAGCTTATCACGCGTATTTGAAAAGAGAAATATTTTATTGCAGGTAAAAATGTAAAATATTTGTTAATATTCACAATTTTCACTTTATTGAAATTTATAAAAGCAAATATAATTTTCCGCAACGAAGAGATACACTAAAAACACAGACTGGCGTAAGTGAGAATATTGTAGTGAAAATAAAGAAGAACGTGCTCAGGAGGTTTGGTCATGTCGAGAGAATGAGTGATGAAAGAATGGTAAGAAAGATATATGAAGGAAAGATGAGCGACAAGAGAAATAGCGGGAGACCTTGGTTGACCTTCCAAAACACTGTATAAAGAGACCACGTATGAAGAGTTTAATGACTGTGGACGAAGCGAGAGGAGCATGCATGAACCGTAACGTTTTGCGCTCCCTTCTCTCTGACTGCCTTGCTATTGACAAATCGTAATGCTAAATTAATTAAATATAATTTACAAAGTTTAGTACTTTATTTGAAACTTGGACTTTATGATCCTTGAAATAGAATTATCTATTTACTACCTGTTGACACTGGAAATTATAAGATATCCATCACGCTGAATATACGAGTATGTTACACATACATATATATGTATAATGTAGTATATTACCACATCTTATATTGTATTTCAACTCCACGCACATTCCTGTTTATATAAGTAGACAAAGAGAAACTATTCTTCTATTGCTATACTATTCTATAATTGACACTCCATTATTCGTACCATAAATTATCATATCTACAAATAATTTGCAATAATTAATTTGTCATTGACATCTGCTGACTATCTACTATCGAACAGTTCTGTTATCGAACAGTTTTTGCTAATGTTGCATTTACTATTTTTTTTTATTTAGCTGATCTATTATAGTTCGTCACCAAATTTTCTAGACTTCAACAGTATTATGTCAATGGAAAATACTTACCACGTTAAATAACTTTTTCTAAGGCGACAAGTCCTTATAAACTGCAGTATAGCTGAACTGTCGTGGTTAAAACCATGACAGTTGATGAAGCCATCAATGTTACAGAAATTTTTAATTTTTATGTCAACGTAAAATACTCATCATGCTGAACAACTTATATAGAGGAGGCTTTTTTTTATTTTTTATAGCTTAGATGTTCTGTTATGGTTATGCATCAAGCGTTCCAGTCGCCAAAATAAATCATGCAGACCTAAGTCTTGCACAGATTTAAACCAAACAGTAAAAACGTATCATTCAAATCTATCCAAAGGTTTCGCAGATAAGCGTGAAAAAACAAATAAACTCACAGACAAACATTTTAAAAAAACATTTTCTATTACTGTTTTGACATGTGTACGGATACACTTTTTTACTGTTTTATTATAAGTACTATATACATATCGCACCTTTAGAATTATAAGGACCTAATCAAAAAATCATCTTTATCGACTTTAATTAAAATAGGAATATAAATTAAAATATAATTAAAATTGAACGGGAAAGGAATTGTTGTAAGAGAACGGAGTGTCTTAACACTAGGTTCTAATGTGTCCTCTGCCTACCCTGCTATATGCGGAATACAGCGTGAAGTTAAAAAAAAAATTAAAGAATATATATCATTTCAAAAAACTTAAAAGTGCAAATTTTTATTTGACATTCCCAAAAAATGTTTTTTTTTTAAATAGGTCACCATAAGTCTAAAGGTGCGATATGTGCTAATTAGTGTAAGTATTATACATAGTACTACTTACACAACAGTGTAATAAATTGATGTACATTAAATAATTTAAAAGAAATTGATAAGATTCACACATTTTTATGTAGAATTATAAAAAGAGGTAAAAAATGTTTATTATAAGATACAGGAACAATATACGAAATCTAAATATTATCAAGAAAGCATTTTTCATGATAATTTTAATATATTTTTAGAATTAAGCTCTAAAACAATTTATTGCTGTTGCGTTAAGTAGCTTATTTCAACTTAATGAGGCTGATCTTTATTTCAAGTACAACATTTCATAGGAAACTTGAAGCATTTATCTTTTAAAATTAATAAAAAAATTAAACATTATTTTTATAACTCTTTATAAGTTTCATCAACAAAAATAGACAATTCTGTGGAAAAAAAAAACTATACTAAAATATATCAATGTAAATGTATACTAAAATATATCAATGTAAATTGTACGGGTATAACAAAATAATTTAAAAACACAATTTGCTTATGAATCCAATAATCAATTGAATCTATATAAATCTGTGCATATTTTACCAAATAAGCCTTGAATTTATACCTCGTATAAATTCAAGGCTTGTTTTCAAACATTTTTAGTCTATAAAAACTATTACATGGATACGGGGAATACTGGACACCAAATGCAATTATGGCTCTCGATCATAAGCAATTTTTTATAACTGTAATATTCTAAAAGTGATGGATACACACAGACTGTTGGACAGTTCGCTAATATTAAAGTATTTGGTAAAATGTATTTTAATATTTATTAAATTGCTGTTTACACATTCAGGTATTTCAGCTTAACGTTTCATAAGAACCTATAATTTAGTATAATTGTATAAATTTGAAGAGAAATACATTGGCCTAAAACCAATAAGGCAGCAGTTAAAAGATTTTTGCATTAACCCTTTTACGCAGTGCCTAGTAAACAAGTTGGTAAGGGATGACGAATATCCGTGCGAAATGATGGCTCCAAATAAGAAATGGAGTAGGTTGGCGCAGCGCCAGCCTTCTTGTCCTGTTTGTCTTTGCGTAGATACTACAGAGAATTCACTCCGTACAAAAAATATAATTCAAAAATATTTGGAGTAATTTATAAATTTATAATAACAATTTAATCGAAAAGTGAGTAATAACTTGTTAAAGAATAATTTTTATTTAAAAGAAATGTTTATCTTTTATATTTAATAAAGAGAGAAAAATGATACATTTTACATATACATATTTATGAAGTTGTGAAATGGGATTATTTTTTATACATTAACAAACAACTGCATTAACAAATTAATCCTAAGGTTCTCATTTTTAGGGCATTTAAGTAAAACAGAAAGTAAAATAAAATAACATAAAAGTAGATTGACATATACTAGCACTAATTAAACATTAACTAGAAATAAAGTCGATGGTTCTATTTACATAATTATTATAAATATGCTAATATTCAAAATTGCTACTTTTACATGTGATGTCACATAGCCTTATGTATGCCGTGACCTCTTTTTTAAATAAAAAGGCGAGATGGCTACGCTACGTTGTATGTACTCAGCAAGTCTATACAACACAAATACTACTAAAATTTTGTACTTTGTTTAACTATATTTGTTTTGTATGTTCGAATTAAAAAAACATATTTTTAATTCTAATTACTAATTAGCTTTATTCATTTTCAAATTGAAATATGTTTTAAATAATATGAATAATCCTTACTAATATTATAAATGCGAAAGTAACTCTGTCTGTTACGCTTTCACCCTAAACCACTGAACCGATTTTGATGAAATTCGGTATGAAGATAGAACTAAACTTGGGAAAGGACATAAGGATACTTTTTTGAAAAAAAATGATAGAGGGGGTTGAAATAGGGGATGAAAGTTTGTATGGAAGTTCCTTATAGTCAAACATAAAATCAAGTAAGATTGTTTAACTGTTTACAACTTCACCACATAAACCACTTAACCAATTTTGACAAATAGTCTAGACCTTGGGAAAGACTATATGATACTCCTTATCATATCGCGCGATATAACCGAATTTCACGCGGGCGAAGCCGCGGGCGGAAAGCTAGTGAATAATAAAAATGTTTGATGCGTGAAACTAGTACACAGATCTCCGTAAAATCTAAATTAAAACCATTATGCTTCTATAACAATAACAAATTTGTTCTTAAAAATGTTATTTAAAAACATTATAATTAATACTCAAAACGTATGAACCTAACTAATTATATAGTAAAACGCTACCAGAACGAACTTAATATGTTAAAATATTATTACAGTTTTATTTGAATGCGCATGAATATGCAGAATCAGAATGCAGAATCAGGCTTAGCATATTATATTAGTATAACAATCCTCGGAACATGTTATGCGATATTCAATAATAAGTATTAAATAACATATTTTGATTACTATTAATATTGAAAGCGGGGCTAAAATGTCTTACATTAAAAAGTTTGTATTAATTGATATATTTGAAGGGAATTATTTTAGCATCAACGTGATTTGTAAGTTAGTGTCACGAAAATACGTAACGATAAAGAATCAAACATAAATGTATAATAATTAAATCGAAGAGTCAGAAAAAAGAATAATTACATATTATTTTATAGTTTTGTTATATGTAATATTTAACAGTAAAGTAATGCGAATATCTTTTTCCAATTTTTTTGAATATAATTTTCCTAATATTCTATATACGTACATCCGATGACTACACACACACACTTTATATTAATCCTGGGGAAGGGCGGGTAGCCCCGGACACTTTAATTTCATAGAAATTAAACGTATTGCTTGGATAAAGAGTTTTTGTAAAGATAACTTCTCGAAACCCCATTTGTCGTATCGTAACACATAAGTAATAATAAAAGTAATTTGGTCGCGGTGCATAAGCAAAGTAAATAGAATTCATCGCTCCTGTTTTCAAAATTCATCTGAGGTTATTAAGTCTTCTATTAAGAGTTTTTAGTATTTAAAGATTGTAATAGTATTTATATTCAATTCTTGTACTTTTGGAGTTCTGTGTTTAAAAATGTTGCATAATGACGGTTGGGTAGCTCCGGGCACTATGCTTTTGGGTAGCCCCGGACACGATTTTAAGTGGTGGATATTGCAATTTTATTCAAACAAGCTGCTATTTAGTATTATTTTGCTTATTTATTGAAAGTACTTCAATAAAGATAAAAGATAAAGATATTTATTCAAAAAATATTTTACAAATTGAGCAGCCGAGACTTCCCAGTAAGTAGTCAAAGACACTTGTGTTGGGAATGTCTCGCTTCTCCGAATAGCTTAACAATAACATAATATATAACAATAACATGCATAAAACATATAACATAATACATATAACTAAATAGTAACAAAGCCGTGTGTGTGAGTGTGTGTGTGTCTGTGTGTGTGTGTGTTTGTGTGTTTACATGTGTATGTGCATGTGTGCGTGCGTACAATATGTGCGCAATAAGTAGAGGAATATATTTATAAGTGAATTTAGTGTGGTTGAAGGCAAATTTTCAGCAAGACAAGTGTATGTAACTTCTTATTTTGAATAAAATTATTTGACTTCGACTTTAATTTATGTACAATTTGATATATTTAGCACTAATCGAAGTTTGTTAGGACCTACTAAAAGTTCGTTTAGTTACGATTATAATAACTTTTCATTTTAATTCTAATAAATATGTTTTATGTGATTATCATCTACAACACACATTAATATCTGAAAAAAATATTTATACGAGTATATATAAAATTTGTCTTGTCGATAAAGTGAATTCCCATCTACGTATTTATCGATACGGGAAGGTAAACTTTTGAATTTTGAGAAAATTTTGAACTATGCAGGAAGCAGCTAGATATTTAGGGCAGTTAAAGTTTATATGAGGGCGAGTGCAGAAAAAGCACTCCATGGATTGTGACATATTGCTGGTGTCGGGGTCATAGTAATGCAGGAAGAAGACATCGGAGCAGTTTCTGAGGCCTGTTACCCAAGCATAGCTGCTCATTCAAATTTTATTATAATACTCGCTTTCGCAGTTCGAGCGCCTCTGTCTAGCTAAGCAAATATATGAGGACTCTTTAAAAAGACGCTTTTGATATAAAAATATATGCCGGGATCAGTTAGTAGATTAATAGAGAGATTGCGCTGTCATACTTCTCGCACTTACTTTTACGGTATATAAATGAACTCAAAACGTATCCTAGTCAATTCGTTGGTAGCCTTGGAGCACCTTGAAGGCGGCTGGCCTGCAATAAGGTCATCCACTGAGACGTCGTAATGGCATGCGCGATCCTGCGGTGTCTCATTTTGATGGAGAAGAGTAGTTTGCACTGTGGTTTAGTGGTAAATTCGTTGGTAAGCTCGAAGTTGTTATTTACTTTGAAAAGATGATCTTTAATAACATTTTTTACTAAAACAGTGCGTAACGGTAAATTCTACTATAAATTCTTTTGTAGATTGTTTAAGATATCGGAGTCTTGACTCGAGATCAAGGGTACTTCAGTTGTTTGTGAGTGATTAACACCTTGTAATTTCCCCAGGATAAGTGTTTTGACGACTCTTTTCTAAACGAACTTAGGACTTAGAACGGCAAACCGCACCAAAATATCAATGTTCTTACGTTAACATTACTAAGTAACTTAGATTATATTATAAGTTAGACTATATTTGTAAATAGAATACATTTTTATAATGATAACCACCTTTTACTAACTGTATAATAAAAATATTTCAAGAGCGAAAATGAGCTATTTAAAAGCATATTTCAGCTATTGTGGTTCAATCGTTCGTATTACAATATCATTAACGAATTTCGTTAATAATTTATAATTTATCTGAACACACCACAAACGTAAATCAATAACCAGTATAACAATTTGAAGTACATAAATAATGCTCAGTTTTAAAATAATTCGCAACTTATTTTATCATATAATAAATTTAAAAAAGTTAAGCTATTTACCGGACAGGAAACATCTTATGTTGATCTAATTTGTAAACTATCTGAGCAAAGCTTACGTGGTATGCAATAAACTAAGTCAGTTTAGCCGTTTTAGCGTATATCAGATAACTTAAACGTCTAAACACCCAATATTAATTAATTTGCAATCTAGTTGGACAATTGAATTACAAATTTTTATAAATTGGTTATAGAAGAAACAGGAGCAATTTTGAAAAACAAATAAATTCTATAGTGACAACTTTAATGATACCTTGCCTTGAATTGATTTGAATTATGCCTTAGGCCTATTTCGTGGTTGTTTATTGACAGTTTAATGTTATATTATTATAATTTTTTTTATTGATAAAGGATGGCAAACGAGCAGAAGGACCACCTGATGGTAAGTGGTGCTTCGCATGGGCGAAATACCACTGTATTCTAACCCCGTCCCCTCACAGGTATATCAGGTACAGTTTGAAATATTAACTGCAATCAATTCAGTTTGTGAAATGAGAGTCGTATAAAAAATTCACACTTAAGTCTTTACTGCATTTTAAAATCAGCTCCTGATTGGACTCTCATATTGGGCATGTATGAGAAACAATATAAAATTCCTGAGAATTTTGATGTTTCGTCATACAAGTTGGAAATTTTCCTTTACTCTAGAAGCTACAAAGGTATAATATTGGGAGAACTTACCTCGGGAACCCAATATGGAATATTTGCTAATGGCCGTCATTTTGCATGCATTTCAAACTTACCAATGAACTGATCAGGAACATGTTTAGAGTTAATTTCTCCGCGGTAGTAGTAGGAGCAAAAAGTATAGCAGCAAAATCTCTCTATAACCTAATAAGGGCCTGCCGTCGGATATTGGAGGCGAGCGTCTATGCATATTAGAGTTAATAATTGGGGCACAAGTTTAACAAGGCACCGCTTTGAGCCTCTTTTCCTGGAACATGATAGTCCCAGCACCCTGAAAGGATCTACAATCCACTGTGTAAAATGCTAAGAAGTTTCTCTTAAAAAATTTTTTATGACAGTTCTGGTTATGGTTTACACAACAACTTAAAGAGAACCTTACAAATATTTGTTCGTTGCCTTCTTTGCGCGATTTTCATGGAAATTTTAATACTTTTAGAGCATCTATATTTTACTATGCTCTCTTTTGGTGAAAGATCCTGATGTTAAGTGATGCGGCCTACAATAATACACGCTTGCCTAGAATATAAAGGTATTTATTCATTTAAAGATCCTCAATTTGTGCGACTTAAGAAAGACAGACGCCGGTAATGAGTTTCATTCTCTCGTTGTTCGAAAAAAAATATGGACTCAAAACACGTTATTCGTACACTAGGAATTTCCGCCATGTAGAGATGACGTGAAGTTGTTAGTCGTCCTAGATGTCCGACAGTGAAATGGATCAGGGAGAATGATATTATGTAATTCGACACCGTCCGAAATGTACGCAGAAAAAAATTGACAGCGAGGCAACCTTATGCCGATTACTAAGTCTCTGCAGCTGGGTATAAGAGAGGGTCTCGTCCAGTAGTTTTGCTGTCCGTTATCTGTCACTCAGTAGACGACGAATCAATTTTATATAAAAGATGAGTTAAACAGAAGACATTTTAAAGAACACCATAACATATTCTTACAAACCGATTTTTGTAAAAAAAAAAACGCGATAAAAAAGAATCTAGGGGCCATTACCACCCGCCCAGCCCTACAGAATTTATAATTCCTTATTTGAAATAGATCATAGATAATAATTTAATAATTTTTAATTGTTTAATACTTACAAATGTTTTAAAAAAATTATGTATGTATGAGATATTTAAAAGAGACCAACAGTAAAACAAAAAATCTTTTCGTAAGTCCCAGCAGCCAGTGACATAAGTAGGTCAAGGACGCACGCAATCCGCTGAGCAACCCCCTCCCCCAAAGCGTAAATCGAGCATGAAATACAACTGGAAATTTTTATGAGCAATCTAACTTTGAATATGTAGGAGACAATTAACCTTTTTAAGATATTTTTCAATCATTCTGTTTTAATAATAACTGTACTAAGCTTATATACTTTTTGATCATCTATGAATGTTGTAAATATCTGATTAAATTTAACAGATTCATGATCTCCAATTAACATAACTCCCTAATATTTGATAGATTTGAGTTATCTTTTATAAAAACTTTTATTCAAAGAAGTACAGGTGCTTGCCGAGACGGAAACGAAGATTACAAAAAAGATTCGGTAAACAATCAACAAAATTACAATGCAAATTCAGAATTAGTTCACCTACAAATTACTACAGATACTCATTAAGCAAATTGGTGTTGATACAAGTCACAAACATATTTTTACTATGTTATGCTTTTAAGCAAAAACGTCGCGTCGTGCCAGTTTTAGTATTTTTCGACATCTGAGTAGATGTCGATCTTTTGAGGTGACAATAGAAATGATAATTTATCCAGATATTTATTTTATTGAAATAGATACTATCTGTGATGTCTACTAATTATTCTCTACAAACAGGTTTATGTAATAATTACTGATTTCTATAATTTCAAAAAAATTGAATAATGCAAACGTTCTATTTTATAACAGTTTAAATTTTTCACATAATATCTTAAAATAGGTTGAAAACTTAAACTTCTCTAGAATACCTACAACTTCGTTAGGAAAATAATTTAATTACAGTGTTTTCTTATTAGCTAAACATTTATTGAAAGAAAACTGGGTTTTTGTTATTGCCTTTTAATGCTCATCTCTTATAAAATTATAATAAAAATTGTATAATAAGATCAGGCGTGTTTACAGAGTTTCCAGTTCAGCATTCAAACATTTATTTAAAAAAATAATTTTTATACTCTTTTGCCTAAACTTTATCACTATTGTCACACCATTTCCATTCACCGGCCATTATCATAAAAAGTGTGCCCCAAACTGTAAGCTACTTTCACCATGTGAAGTCACTTCTGGCTTATGTAATTAGATTAATACTGATTGAATAATTTATTTAGGTATCCATTTTTAAGTTCATGTATCCATTTCTTTATAATATTAGAATATTACGTTGAACAACTGCTAAGTGGTCATTTTCTTAACTATTTTAGCTGGTCTACTTTGTTTCTATATTAGGTATTCCAGACTTTCAGATTCATTATGTCCTGTACAACAAAAACAATTTCATCCTAAGCCGCCAAGTAGTTCTGGAGAAGAACGCGAGACAAACATTTTTTTTTTTGCTTTACTATATTACAAATTTAAAATATTTCAATACTTTAGTATATGTATCTTTTTATTGTTTTCTATTGAATCACATGAACTTCAATTTTCATTTCGACATTTTAACGATAACGAATAATGCACAGAAAAAAATATAAATATTCATACCCCAGTCAATATTCCACGACCGTTTAAAAAGGAAGCAATAAGGCATTGGTGCAACTTATCAGAAAATATTCCTTTGAGAAATGCTTGCATTTTTACGATCTCTTACATTCAAATATTTTTAAAATAAACTTAAGATTGCAGAGGATGTTTATTTCATAGTATAAAATGGTAGACATTTCTGAGGACTTCATTATATAAGTATATATAGACTAGTGGCTCGCTCGTGGCTTTGCTTACGTGAACTGTACGCTTATATTTCTGGGTATTTCGTTCTTTACCTGTCCGCGTTCCTGCTCAAATTAAAAATTATCCAAACTAATAATTTCATAATCTTACTACCAAATAGTACAGTCTTTGAAAATCACGTTAATAATAATATTCCTGTTTAGTGTAAAAACGAGCAGGCTACTTGAATGTATTAGTGACTTCAGAACAGGCAAGGTAATCGCACCGATATTTAAAACCCACGATATCTTCTTAGATATTCATTTTAAAAACGTGCTGTAAAAGATAATGGTGATTTTTATTAAATACACAATGCATATATTAGATATTTCATTATATTGGATAAGAAGTAATACTGCATTCTTTAAAATAGCTTCGTAGATAATCCATTATTTTTTTGTAAAATATAAAAGATAAAAAAGATAACAGTGAGACATGACTGTGTGGATGTGGTGATTTTTAAAATATACAATTCCATAGAATTTTATCTCAATCTATCTCGTAAGGCTTAGTCAGAGTTTTTTTAACGTAAGGGCATTAATTTATGGTTGGCGGTCAAAACAACAACAAATCCTTAAAACTCTCGATCTTATTTTAGTATAATTTGTATTTTTATACATATACATATCCTCATAAATCATTCTGTATATTAATGAAATCGCATTAAAATCTGTTACGTATTTTGAAAGAAAGCTTAGAGACAGACAGATTATCATGCGACATTTTTAAGCACAGCACTCAAAATTTATAAGGTTTGTTAAAAATATGATACAACCTTTAAATATATAAAATTTACTAAAACTCTGAAAAGCAGAAAAGTATAAAATCTTATTTATCGCACTAAATAACAATCGATGGAATTTGACAGGAGCGATGATTATTTTTGGAAGAAACAAAATATTGTCTCACAACTAATTTACCCTGCGTACGCAAGGGGATCAAAGTGCATTTGTTTCTACTCTAGAAAGATACCTCCATCTTTACAATAACTCTTTGTCTAACCTTAATTAATTTATTTACTTAAATATAAAATGAAAAGCTATGTTTTCCTTTATGGTTCTTAGACGTAATTGTTCACTCCTGCACAAGCTATTTATAGGACATCTACAGGACAGTCAACAATGAACTTATTGGTAACGAATCGCAAAAAAAAACAATGTAACATTGATGCACAATAGTGACATATTTTCCAGGAAACAGTTTTACACGCGAGTTATTATAATACTCGTGCATTTTATCTCGCATACGAATAAAATGTGGAATAAAATTTGATATTTGTTTATCGGAGTTACTTTTATATGTATCTAGTAGTGTTATTATGTTTTTGACATTTATCAGTGATATTTAAGGAGAGTTCTACAACGTACTTCGTCGACAATATGAATAATTAAGTGTTTTAATTATTAAATCTCCTATAAACTCAAGCAGTATCGGATTTTTCATAATTGGAAACTTTGTTCTTACAAAATATAATGTGACATTGAGTTTCATAGATTGCCAGGTGAATATTACATATATATATTTCGATATATATGGTCTTATCGGCACACTTAGTTACTAAAACGAAACGCACTTCGCTTTTATTTAAAGCGAAGTGTCGCTTTTCTTATATTTATTTTTTCATATAATAAGTACGTACGCTACAGTACGCGAAACAATTATTGAGTCAATGAGTTTAATTTATTTCGTATCCATTATTTTTTACTAAAAGGAAGAACTTATTTGTTACTAAAAATAAAGAAAAATCTTGAAAGTTTATTGAAAGCTGTCAAAAACTGTTAATAATAACTAAACACATATTAATAAGCGGTAATACATTTAGATGAGACGTACCTTATTGTTTTATGTACATAAAAAATATATATTTAGATGCAGGTTAAACTACGAGTATATATCTACTATCATATTATAAAAAAGTGACAATTATTGGAAGCAAATAATATTTTTTATAAATTCTATTATAATTACATCTCCGCTTCACTCAATGTACCGGATTATTATAATAAATACAAAATATAAGAATTCATAAAACGTAATTCTCAAAAAAAAATTATGTATATATATATATATATATATATATATATATATATATATATATATATTATAAGCACTTCTTTATAAAAATAGAAAGAAGCATCTTGAAAACCGATCATATTATAGCAACTAATAGGTTTAATGATCTAATAATAGGTTTAGTTCGTAACAAACTGAGGCTCGGATAAAAAGCTAATGTTGTTGCGATAGATTCTTTTAAGGATGCTATTAAGATAACTTATAACGCAAAGGGTAAAAACGTCAGCAAACGTCAGCTATTGCACTTAAAAATTGATACCCTCAATATACTAATCTTTATAAATTGAAAGATTTTTTTATACTTTGTCCTGTATTTTGTTATGTAGGTTAGTTTTCCATTTTACGTCAATTTTTAAGATATTATGAGTGGTATGTGGGTACAAACTAGATAGGATTAACAAATAGTTATACAAGAACTGAAGAAATAAAAATACTATAAAATACTTTTATAAAAATATTTTCATGTTATGTATGAAAAAAAGAATGTTCAAAATGGAATCCCAATCCTGGAATCAGGCCTGTATCCTGGCCTGTAAAGCATGACCCTAATGCAGTTCGATGACGTCAAGCTCTAACCAAAAATTTTTAAACTTATATTGTATAAGTTGTCCAATATATATTATTTAAAAATCCTGATATTTATTTATTTAATGATCCATTTATAACGTTCTAAACGAAAGTTTATGTATTGTATCATAATTTTTTTATTTTATTTTTTAAGAAAGTGTAACGTCGATGAAATTATATCCTTCATTTTTAATCGAAATAAAGTATGTAAAGAATTCATTTCAGACAGTGTTGAGGTATAGTATAGTCGTATTTTGATCAGCTGCAGACGAAGTTAAAAATTACTAAATTATTCGAGGGAAGAGACCGAGTGTTTAATCATATTTCCCTGGAGACCTGCGTGGCAGATCTGGATCGCGAGCTGTGGGGTCATCCCCCAACAGCTTATTACTGTTATATTTCTGGAACATTCCCTATGTATATATATATATATATATATATATATATATATATATATATATATATGCATAGAGCTTTCTAAATAGACTATAAATGTTTTAGTATACATCATGTCAGAATATCAGCTGAGAATTAAATTAATTCTAAATTAGTACACGGCTCTAAAATAGAGTTTGGATGTATTACTCGTAAAATATACTGGACATACTGGAGTTGGGTGATGATCCTAACAATGGGCGTAGCGAGATTTAGCGCTATAGTTGACACGACATGGTCGGCAAAATTTCTAGATTTACTATGCTGATTGAGCGTTGCCACCTCTTCGAGAATATAGCTCTGAAAGTAAATGGAACCTTTCAAAGAAAAAAAATGCATCAATATGCATTTTTTAAGTCATTTATGACGATTCATAAATTGCTTAACTGTAACTTTATTATACAATAATATTTTTTATTATCATAAATATTTTCACAGTTTGCAAAATATTCATAATAATCTTTAGAAACGTTTTCATATTTATACGGAATTAAACCATAAACCCCTTTCCTGTAATTGTAGTACTTACCGATATTGTTGCGGTAAGAGGAAACGCTTGCTGATCGTTAATGTTGCATTTTCATATTAAGCCGATTAAGATGAATATTATTATCGATGTGTAATAATGGGTTTAATGGATAGCACTACAGTTAATATTGAAAGTAAATTGCAGAGATATTTAAATGTTATTATTATTTGTTTCTATGTTATATTTGTAAATGTTGCAATGTTCAAGCCCATGTATTACTATTTTTATATAGCATAGAAAGAGTTTAATTAGACAAAGCATAGCAAAACAAACAAACAAATGGATAATATAAAATTACGCTACACGGATTTCAAAAAAAAGCGTATGACCCTTTGCAAAGTACTAGTATAACTTACATTTATATATTTCCTTATCCAACATTTGGCAATTTCCATCATTGATGTTTCTATATTTACAGCTAACTCGACACCACACCGTCGCTGAGAAGACTATTTTATTTGTATTTTTATAATATACCGGAAGGGGCACTGATTAAAGTTTAATCTATTTAAAAAAATGAATAGATATGAAAAAATGATACGGCAACCCTAGCAGGTGCCGTCCGCCATGTAAATTAAACGCGTATTAAAACATTTACGCCTAAAAGCTATTAATAAGCTGCAGCTTATAGCAAAGTGATTGAACTGCTATCAAATAACCCTCTGTATCTTGACTCTTATTGTCTGCCGTCTAACGGTACAATCAACGTGAACACTGTATGGATGAACAACAAATATTTGACTAGCTTCATCTATCTAGTACTATGGAAACTGTGCCCTGTGAGGTTAATCCTCGCATAGATGGACCGATTGGCTATTGACATTAATGGAACTTGACTGTATAAATCAAATCGAGACATTCACAAAGCTTCCTTTGAGTCTCCACTGTCTACTATCTCGTTACTTTCCACTAAATGTACAATGTTTTGATTATTTAAAATTGGAATTTAAGCATATTCAAAATTATAAAACATGCTATAGATAAAAGAGATATCACCAAATAATGGTAGTAAGACATATCTTATTTGGAAAAATTGTAAGATTGAGGAGGTATGTGTTGTATTTAAGAACAAATTACACAGTCTCTACTAGACTAGAATTTTTGTTGGTCAATATGTATATCAATTAAATTGCCTGTTTGTCACTTTGTGCAAAAACTATCAGACATAAGATGAGTTTTGGCCTGGTGATAACTTAGAGTGCATCTTTCAGAATTATTTTAATCTGGTTTTCATTCCTCTAAACAATACATTTATAATTTACTGGAGCTGTTTTTAGATGACCCACTGACCCCCTGGCATGACTGGATACTGTATCTTAGTTTTTTTTTGGGATTAATAATATGAAACGGACACAGGGTGTTCTATTTCAATCCCTTTCTATGTAAGTATTATATGTTTTACTTATTTAAATTTGTAATTTGACTTACATATCTTTCGAATTTAATTTCTAATATATCTAATTTTACTTATTTATTTATTTTTTTATAATCTAATATTTATTTCTGGATGGTTCTGGTTATTGACAAACTTTTACACAAAGCATTATTATATTTTATAATATAATCTGTACCAAATGAAGTTACAGTCAGCGAATCTCTATTTCATTCCATACTGTTAAGAGTAGTATAAGTATTCATAAGTTGATAAAACAGTACTATTTTGCTGTGGAGAATCGTGACTTAAAATACGACGTGCTCATCCTTACTAATATTATAAATATGAAAGTAACTCTGTCTGTCTGTCTGTCTGTTACGCTTTCACGCCTAAACCACCGAACCGATTTTGATGAAAGTCGGTATAAAGATAGCACTGAACTTGGGAAAGGACATAGGATACTTTTTATGGTGAAAAAAAGGGTTGAAGAGGTTGTATTAGGGGATAAAAGTTTGCATGGAAGTTCCTTATTGTCAAACATAAAATGTACATGATTGTTCCACTGTTTACAACTTTCCCACCTAAACCAATTAACCAATTTTGACAAATAGTCTAAACCTTCGGAAAGACTATAGGCTACTCCTTACCATGTCGCGCGATATAACCGAGTTCCACGCGGGCGAAGCCGTGGGCGGAAAGCTAGTATATTATATAGATCAATACGTGCAATATGAAGTAGAAGGGAAAACTGTTGACATACATATTAAACGTTATTTGTTAATTACGCTTAAATGTTGATTTTCCTTTTATTTAGAAAATTAATACAGATGGCTAGCTCTGAAAACACAACATTTTGACTACGAGCATATTTCATTACAAGTCACATTCTTGTTAAATCCTTTTGAAAAACATTGCGTTATTACTCAATATAGTGATTATAACGATCAAATGATCACTTTTAATTTGAAGGACTCTATTAAAAGAGGACCATTCAACGTGCAGGCAAAAATCAAATCAATAAGGTTATTCATCTGATCTGAGTGGAAGTCCACTATGATGCTCCTGATACACTTTACGTCAAACGATCGAACGATCATTCATCATGCTCATTTATTTAAGGACAACAACTGACCATCAGATTATGAACTGAATATTTATGTTACAATTACTTGCATGTATCCTATAGTATTTCATAAGGCCTAGACTATTTGTCAAAATTGGTTAAGTGGTTTATATGTCAAAGTTGTAAACAGTTAAACAATCTTACATGATTTTATGTTTGACAATAAGGAACTTCCATACAAACTTTCATCCCCTATTTCAACTCTCTCTATCATTTTTTTAGCGATAAAAAGTATCCTATGTCCTTTCCCAAGTTCAGTTCTATCTTTATGCCGAATTTCATCAAAATCGGTTCAGTGGATTAGGCGTGAAAGCGTAACAGACAGACACACAGAGTTACTTTCGAATTTATAATATTAGTAAGGATGAGCTCTACCAACATTATATAAATAGTGAGTAAAATATTGCAATCATACGGTGTCAGCAATACCGTGTACACGAAACATTCAACCATAGTATGCTACGATCGCGCTACGCTAAATATTTGTCTATCTAATAATTAGATTGTATTTCATATTCATGTATTTAGAAACTTAAACAGAAATCACACAGCACAAACCCAACCAAAGTATAGTAAATACTTTCGTTCAACGATATAAGAAAAATATAGCAACCTAATTAAAAGATTGGATCCTGTATATTGGAGCGTTCATTTTTCTTCATTTAATCCTTTATAACCCGACGTCGGTAAAAAATAGAGCGAAGCGATTGCGTGTATTATTGAGTTCGTTAAATATTTTTGAATTTGAACATTTTATAACTATAAGCCAGCGTTTTTTTTGCAATTTATCGCAGTTGCTTATATGTAAATTAAGTAATTTAGGTTGTATGTAGATAAATTTGGTAGATTTTTATTTTGTACTGAAATATTATTAGAAGCAATTTAAATGTCATAACACTTATTTTAATAGAGTAACTCATTCGATAACAGGCACTGTTTGCTACCAGAGAATTAATGTCGAAGCGCCGTAGCGACTATTTACCATGGCCATACAAATACCAATCTCGGTCCCTTCACGCTAAGAGCATGGAATTCCTGAACGGAATATTTAGAATAAGTTACATAGAAAAATATGAGAAATGTATATCACACACTGCACAAATCGGCCAATAAAGAATTTTTTAGGTATTCTACGACAATTTATTACGTCTATGCTAAGTACCATATTAAGTAACTTACGTTTTAATACGATATTACATGGCATACCCTCGAAGTTTATGCAGTAAATAATATATTGATAATTGTTTTACAAATAGCATTATTCGATATAAAATGATATCGAAGCGTACTAGAAATATCTTCAAGAAGCTCTCTCATAAGATTTTAAAAAAAGGAAATAAAAAATGAACGACTTGCACTGGAGGGAAGTTAAGAAAGTTCAACAGAGACTAAATAGCTGTGTAATTTATTAAGTTTGATGTTTAATCTGTATTTTTTAATTTTTTAAATGAAGTTTTCGCTTAGTATTACGTAAGCTACCGTATATTTAAAAAAAATGTTAAGTGATTTTAGAAGGTTTATATAAAACTAGGAACATATTTACATACGCATAATTAGTTTCTTTTTATATTTTGTTATTCGTCAAAATCAACCACTCTAATTTCATCTACTTGTCATTAATTCACACTCAGTGCAAAAACTTATAAGTAATATTTCGAAGAAAGAAATCAAATGATTAATTCATTCTTAATTTTTCCCTATTCCGTGCATTCAATATGACATGCTATTTAAATATATGTACACTTTAATAAACTATTTGAAACTAATAACTTTAAAAAAAGTATATATTTTCTTTAATATTTTAAATAATATTCTTTTATATAACTACTGGCAATTGAGAAGTAAAACAGACAGATAAGATGCGCCCTCAGCTTTTCCACGAGAAAAGCGTTTGACTAACACTTTTGTGTGTAATAAACATACATATTGCTAAGACAACGCGTTTAACAAATTGTGCAGACGGAAAAAGGAAAGGAAAAAGGAAAGTTTATATGGAGAAGAAATTCAGAATGCAAATATTTTTCATAATAATACATTATAAATACATAAAATTAGTAAAATAAATTATCAACACACTAGAATTCCTTTGATATATAATTTTATATAAAATGTAATACATTGTGCTAGGCAACTTTTATTTACGCGTCAGCGAGGATTCTTGTCTAAATTATTTTTTTTATTTTGTCAATGTATGTATTTATGTTAAAAAATATTTTTTTTTGTCACATAAACAAAGGTTAAAATAATGTCTGAACTTATACATTTAAAAGTGAACAAACACGCAAATACTGTTCAGACCAAGTTATAACCAAAATTCTATTAAACAGCAACACCTGAGGCGTCCGCCGAGTACTGAGAAACTGCAGAACGTGACCTTTCCATGACACTCACAACAACACTAAATGGCACTGCAATTTAGATAAGTATTTTAAACTGTCTTACTTTATAAAATGAGTTCATTTAACAGAAACTATTTAAAGTCCTTTAAAGTTTGTAAGACCACCAATTAACATACATATAAATCTCTTATTTTGTTTATTAATATCTTTGTATTCTTTTTTATTAAATTAAAAAAACTATGGATAAAATAGGAATAGTGATTAGTAATGTTTTTCTAAAAAAAACTTTTATTCAACAGGACTTTAATCTAAGCCCACAAAATATATATTTTCATGTGTTAAATAATTATATAAGTTCTTATCTATTCGAGTTAAAAACAAAGAAATTTATTAAACGTTCTAAAGTCTGCTTTAATATATTATATAATAAAACGACAACATAATATTATTCACTGAATATTAAATTGTTTTAGAAAGATTGTTAATTTTATTTAAAACGAAAAAATTAAATTCGACTTAATTTAATATTTACCTCAATATGATATTCAGGATTTTGTAACATTTATATCCAATTTACATCGATTTATAGTGAGATAAAAGGCCGTTGAGAGCAGATGGTTGTTATAAAACTTCAGGCAAACTCTTTAACAAAGCGGCTCTTAAAGATTGATCAATTTTAAAGGCTCGTTTATTACCGGCATCGGTATGACCAACGTGCTGTACCTTTTTTATTGTAAGCACGATAAATACCTACAGAAAAGTGTAATAACATTATTTTATTTTATTATTTTTATTTAATTTGTGGGATAATATTTTTTTAGTAAATGGTATAACATTTTCAGACGTACGTAAGATGTAGTAATAATTTTTATTTTTTCATTAAATAAGAAATAAGGAAAAGGTATGATCTCATACGAGCCACTTGAAACTGGTGCTTATGTATGTATTTATTATATCATGGGATTTTTTAATCAAAAATTGCTTGAATTTTTAAAATCTTATAACGGTATACTCGACCAAAAGCTTCTAATACAATAAATCGAAATAACACAGTGGTACGGACCAATCAGTGATATTAAATTTCACATTGGTAGGCAAATAGAAAGGTATTTCATTAATCAATATTTTCCTTTTATTTTTAGATGTTCGAGTCGATGTGGGACGTCTGCTATAAAAATCTGTATATTGTTGGAAATCTCCCGGAACTGTTTTATATTTAGTTACTATACGAAGAATTTAACGAAAAGAATAATATATTAAGTAAATAAATTAATTTAATTTACCTTCAGTAGGAGTAGTTTGCTGACTAGAATTAATGCGAGGACGCTCTTCCCCAGCTGCGATATGCTTGCCGGTCCTACGGGCGATGGGCCGCAACTCTCTGTCAACATCGCTCCCTTCTTCTTCTTCATAGCCATACTCCATTTCTGTTGATAAAAAAATATTATGCGTAAACAAATAACGATACCATGAAAATTATACTGTGTACGAGTATTTAATATTTAAAGGGTGCTTAGGGTATAAAAAAAAATTATAAAAGATTTTAAAGTTAAGTTAGAAATATTCATTAAGTACTTCAGCTCAACATCAAATAGAAATAGCTTTTAAACTAACTAAGCTGTCAAGCTCACACTAACATTAATTAATAGAACAAGGAACAAAAATAACAACAAACTAAACATTTCATCGATTTAGCGCGTTGCTAAATCTTTGTTGCTCTTAGAGACGTAGGATATTAAGGCTTCATTGTGCATTCAACTACATTAGTAGTGGTAGTGTGTGTATCATTTATTTTATTAATTTAATAATTTTTTTTATGCATTATTTTAAAAAGACATTATCATTTGCACTCCTTCGCTATATAAACTATAAGTGATATAGAAGTTTCGTTTTCCTCCGTCCACTTAATTTTCGTAAAAAGGGATCCAAAGTTTCTGATCCATTTATAAATATATATGTTATATGATAGATATGCTAAAAGAAAAAAAAAATACTTCATTAATTACAGTCTGCCTAAATAACGATCATTTTGCAATAATTTTAATTATATTAGGAGTACAAATAAGTTTCCACCGTTTTTTAACACAAATTAAATATTTATTATAGAAGAACGGTAATATAAATTTATTTCAACCACTTTTTCCCATCTTTCAGGCAGCATTCGAATCCCACGTGTGAGGAACTACTTGTCTTTTGAGGCTATCCACGAATGAACCCAATTTTTGGTATCCTCATAAGGACCCCAATCCCAAAACCCAAACCCAATTTTTGGTATCTTCCTAATTAAGTGTTTCCAAGTAATTTTTCACGGGAGCTGCAACGTGTGGACGAGCATTGTCATGAAGAAGAATAATTTTTTCGTGTCTAGAGTAGTATTGACGGCGTTTTTCCTTCAGAGCTCGGCTCAATCTCATCCATTGTCTTCGATAGAGGGCTCCAGTAATTGTTTCGCTCGGATTAAGCAACTCATAATACACTACACCTAGCTGATCCCACCAAACACACAGCATAAGTTTTTTTCCGTGAATATTCGGTTTTGCTGTTGACGCGTGACTAGGTAATCCCCATGATTTTCTTCTTTTTTGATCATCACCAGTTATGATACGATGTAAAAATCCCTTTTTTATGTCTAGCTAGCAGCATTTCACTTAAGCATAGGCGGCGTTCAATATCTCTCGGCTTTAATTCGTACGCAACCCAATTTCCTTGCTTATGAATCATTTCTAATGATTTTAAACGATGTGAGACTTATTTGTACTCCTATATATCATTGGTCTTAGGCAAATTTTTATTCTACGTCCTTAAAGTAGGTATAAATACGATTCACGTGGTATTTTTTACCAACACATTAATGCTGGTTATTTTACTTTATTTGGGTATGTTGTATGTTAACGTATACATAGTTTTTTCCAATTCAGACTTCATACTATAAATATATATAAATATATTTCAATATAAATAAATATATAAAGTACGTAGGTACTTGTGTATTTTAATTTTCGAAAAAAATATTGGTAATGCTTAAGATAAAATTTAGGTGAGTGCATAAATTTCAGTAATTTAAAGTTTTATTCACGTTTTGTATACATCAATAATTCACGCATGAATATAACATATTTTGTTTTTATGATTAGATGAATCTTGCCTCGTTTGAATCATGCATTTAGATGTAAATTGCTGTTCAATTAAACGAAATATATACAGTACAAGCCACTTATAGGGTATTATTGAAAATTAAATAATTCTTAACATTTTAGTAAAGCTATTTCATTTTGAGTGTTTGAAGTACCTAACTAATTAAATACCTTATGAAATAAATGCTATAATTGCTAGTATAGGAAACAAAATGTGAAAAGTTATCTCATAATAAACAGCTAATCTTGGTTTTAGTTTTTAAAACAAGATTAAAATTATATTATTTTCTAATTAAAATGCACATGTAGTTACCATATTTAGTATATGGATAACATTTTATGTATGCAATACTGAAAACGTAAATTCTGAATATGTGATATAAACCAGTATAATTAATGAAGCAACACGTACCACGTCATATATGTGCCGCCCATAATTATGAAACTGTTCTAAGTCAAAATAAAACAAAATGATTTTATCACTTATTTCACACCATATTATTTTAAAATAAATTTAGTCACTGTAATTTTGACGATACGTTATAATTAAAAATGAACATTTCGATAGTGGTTGTTTTTTAACTATATACGGAATTCATTTAATTTACAATATTAATTATGAAAGTGTTCTAAGTCACAATTATAAAGAAATTATTTCTAAATTCCACGCATTGAAACTTTCACCTACAAGAGGATGATCAAAAATATATGGTAATTTTATATTATTTATTACAATGAACTCCCCAGGAATTAGTATAGAGTTAATTTACATGTAGTGGAGGTACGCGCGAGAGCGCTGTTATACAGCGAAATCTCTCTATAATCTTCTAAAAGATCTCGCCCTTTTTAGAACTATCATCTGTTCATTTTTAACACGTATTTCGAATAGAAACGCAGATAGTGGAGGTGAACGTCAACGTGCCTTTTTAAGAGGCACCTTAAACTTAAACCTATATTTGGATCGTAAGCCCTAGGTACTCTCCAAGCTCCTCTCTCTACAACTTTACACCCGCATAGTGAATCCATAGCTTGCTAAGAAGTTTCTTCTTTACACTACCATTTAACAAATAAAGAATTGTTTCTGAACGATCCTTAGGAAGAAAAGATGTATCACACATCCCTCCAATTTTTTAGGAATAGTTTAGAAATCTTAAAATCTCAAAATGATAAAAATGCATAACTTTTTTAAAATACTTAATAAATGTTCATGAATTATTTCATCAAAATTATTGTTTCAAGTAAAACGTATTTATAAGATATTTATTTAATTTTGAGAATGGTGCAAGTCACTTCTAGCTTTAAAAAGAACGTTTTCATATTAAATTCAAACAAAATTCCATACTCATAATAAATTTCCATTAACTGAGATTAATAAAAGTATAAATTGAAATGTCGTATAATGCAAAAATATTTTTTCAAATGCATTTCAGAAATACACATATCGACAAGAAATATATGACTTAGACCACTTTCATAATTATGGGCATATATATTTATGACACACAAAAATTGCTTTTAACCAAAATACAGGCAGCCACGATGAATTTTGGCATAATTAATTCTTCGATTACGTTATATAATATGTTAATAGGATACTCATTTAAATATCGAATAAAAAAAAGCTGGTTGAATGAACAAGAAAGCCTTATGTGAAATAATTAGAGTACAGTATTACAATATTTTTCATAATAACTGTGAAACTAAGTGATATCGTTACAATTTAAGTAGTAGTATATTTAATTGAGGAAATTTTAGATATATAAATTCAAACATTAGCTATTTCTAATATGAAAGTTATTCAGCATATTTGTATAAATTTGATATAATTAATTATTTAATTCTTATTATTCTAGTGGTTACTTAATTATTCCACGCGATTTCCGATTCCCTTATAAAATAAAAGGTTTTTTTAGAATTAACCTTAGGTACATATGATTATATAGCAATGCTGAATATTTTTTCTAACGCCTGTCGTGGCGCAAGTAAGTAAGCAAGTTCGATTCCCACTCCAGGAAATGGAATTTTTCATTTCCTGGGTTTGGTAACAAGACAAAGCGCGGCGTCGAGTACCGCCACTCAGCACGCAATGCCTCAATTGGGCGGAAAGTGGGGAACGGAGTGTCTTAACACCAGGTTCCCTCTGCCTACCCTGCTATATGCGGGATACAGCGTGAAGCTACGTATGTATGTACTGAATGCGTTAAAAACAGATATTATTTTAGTCATTTGTGCTTGTAATTCCTTAACAACGTTATATTTTAAAATATCTTTGACAGATATAGAGGTAATATAAAGATGGAGGGATAACAGGTGATAAATATGTATAAAAAATATGAGCAACGTGTGAACGTCAGGGTAAATATACAGATAAAAGCAATACGATACGAAGTATCGTCGTATGAGCATTGTTTTCTGGTTATGTATTCAAATAAATAGTTTATTTTACTCTTAGTTAACGTTTCCGTCAAATTTGAAATGAAAATAATAATTATAAAGAGTTGAATAATCGTTACGTAACGTTTAAATTACGTAAAAAACATAGATTTGTGTCATTTTATATTATCTTCTAACGTTTGTGAGTTAGAACAAACTTAGTTGGTAGAGTATATAGAGAATGTGTACGTAGGTATTTAGTATGTTGAGAGTAGGTATGCTAAGTATTGGAATGCCTGAGGTTCTGCTGAGTATTTGAACATTGTTGCAGGATGGCCAAGTGTTGGAATGGCTGATACGTATGCATGTAATATGAAAAATGTGAGTGACGAATGAATGCCAGGTGAATAACAACTTATCGTGGACATTTCTCTTGCCATAAATTAAAATAAAAAATATATTTTGCTACTGATGGACGTTTTCTTGAAATCCCGGATGCCAATTGGAGTCCTTAAATGTGAAATCTAAAATAATACATTTCTATAATGCCAAGGCTCAATGTCTTTTCACATTATAGGTTTGGACTTAGCTAGATGTAATCGCTTTATCAATGCATATTCATAGTTAATGAATCGTTTAAATAATGAATCTATTAAATAAAATTAATGAAATAACTATAATAAATCCTTTGAATAATGAAATAATTAAAATCTTAGGAACCTTTAAATGGATCTCCTGTAAAGTTGTGCCTTTGCACTAGTACCAGTGTATGTATGGAGCCGTCGGTAGCAAATATCCGTAACAGATTGCTCGTAGATTACGTCTGAATAGCTTTTAGATGATACGCTTTGATTTGATATTTAGCTTGTTAACATTGATTGTTACGATTAATTTCAATTCAGAAATAAACTATTAAAGATTCTTTAGTGCAGTTATAAGTAAATTATTTATCGTGTCACTAAGACAATCATCATGTCACGTCGGTCTAAAAGCAAATTATAAAAGATATTACTAAAAATGTAGTCTAAATATATTTTATGCAATGTGTATTTGCAATTTTGAACATCAAAACTTCATCCGTAGACGGAAAAGTGCGAAGCTTAGATGCACTTAAACATTTACACGTCGCTGACTTGCGATTCTGGCATCTCTTCACATGATTTGGCTGACTAAGAATTGTTCACTAGGTGGTTGTTTGTAATATTAGAAGGATAAGCGCTATATTTCAAATAGATTTATAATATTGTTGTCACCACTAGCAGCTTTATCTTTTTGGTATATTATATAAAGTCGTAACGTATTATGACATATTAAATTCATCTTAGATTTAATGTTTAGTCTTGTCATATATCGCCTTGAAAATTTCTAATTAGCACTAGTAGTAAAAAAATATTTATTAACAACTAAGAAATTAATTTCTGAATAATATCAAGAAGTACCTTTAAACATTCGCTTATATCTACAAATTCTATTTTCTCTTAAACATATTTGTGTCATCCAGAAAAGGTAATAATTATGAGTACATTATATAAAATATGATAACTTAGTGTTCATAAAGGACTTATGGCATTTATATAGTACGTGTCTAGGTTTTCGCTTATACTGTACTTATTTACTGTCAGCATATTGAGGCGCAGATATCAGAGTAAGCATCGATCGCGTTCTCTAACTTCTCGTCGCTTATTCGTGTCGTCATTTTTGTGTAGTAACATTACAACGTGGTTGGTTTGACCCACTAAATCATTTAGTTTGGGCTACTTATTTTTAATGGTGATTTAAGAAGAAATTGATACAAATATCATATACGTATTAGTATATATATGTACTAATGGAGGTTACACAAGTTTCTATTTTAAACTTTGGAATATAAGAATAAGGAGCTGATTAAATTGAATTATTTTGTTATGCATGAATTCTAAACATGTATGATTAGTTAAAATTCACCTAACAAGTACGCTATTAAATATATTATTATCCATTATAATAATACGTGTATCAAAAACTGGATCCGTTTTTATTGAAACTAGCCGGATAGTAGAATATTACATGGAAAAGAAGTGCAGAAAACCAATATTATTTATAATAATGTATCAGAAATACATTAAATTACAAAAATAAATATTACTCACACTTCCATGTGATTGATATAGAGTTTTGTATTGATTTCCCCTAATGTCCCCTATGTAACGTGTATTTAAGACATTAATGGGAGCCACATTAAATATAAATACACAAATACTAAACCTAATTTAGTTATTACAAAAACAAGGTAAATTATGACATTAATAAAACATAGATTTATTCTCATTTCTAGAATATAAATGTCAATGTTGAAAACAATCAGTCGTTCTTCCACATAACTTCCGACACAGGTCGACGTAGCTAGCTAACGAGCCACAGAAACCATTTGTATTGACGCCCTATCAGAGTAGCTATAATATAGCTTCCAGGTTTGTTTGAATACAAATAGAATTTCAAATATCCGACGATGCATCATGAATGCTATTTATGATTTTTGGTTTTAACGTTTTCTAATGAACTACTTAAAAACTTTGTTATAAGATGTTCAAATATTATACTCTGAAATAAAGTTGTGACAGAGACGATTTCTCCCAACCTATAATATTTAGCAAGCTAGCAACAAAGCTCGTTTGTTTCTCTAGAGTTGTGCTACTTGACTCAGTACCGCAGAAGTCACAAAAGAGGCAGTTTCGTAATTACGACTTAAGCATGCAAAAATGCAGATATTAAGTTTTTATTAAAACTTTGGTTGAGCTTATTATATGTGCCTTGTTGTTATTTTTTAAGCACTATGTCTAATAATAATTTCTCTAATTTCCCTGAGTGAGGACCGAACCCGCGAACCGACCGAACCGAACCGACGACCAACACACTTACTATCAGACGCTGTCCCATTGCGCCATGTTGACTCCAATTTCCATTGATTTAAATTATTATTCGAGAACTGTTCATCCTATTGATCAACATAAGCCAATGCACCATTTACACATATGTTATAATTTAGTTGATCTACAATAGTTTTTCATCATAATTTCTAGATCTTCAATTATTATATGTCAATTTTAAATGTCCAACACATCAATAAACTTTTTCTAAGTCGAATTTTCTGTGCCAGTCTACAAAAACAATGGTTTGCCTAACTAGTTTAGATATTTTCTCTAATTTGTTTAATGTCTATAGACATGACTTGAGACTTGAGACTTGAGATATATCTCAAGTTTAAATAAAAAATATACTATTCAAAAGTGTTATTAATCTATATATAAATACGTGAAGCAAAAACTTTGTATCCTTTTTAATGAAAATTACGCGGACGGAGGATCATGAAATTTGGCACACTTATAGTTTATATAGAGAAGGAGTGCAGAATGCTAACATTTTTTTTAAAATAATGCCTAAAAAGTATATTAAATTAACACAATACATGTTACACACACTACCATGGTTTGACATCCATGTTTATATAAAGTGACATACATACATTGCTAAAGTCAACGCGTTGTTAACGCGTCAACGGAGACACTAGTTTGTATAAATACAAGAACTGTTTTAAACGTCTAATCCTGTCATCCTAAGAGGTTTTCTGAAACGAAAGAAATAAAGCATAAAATTGAAAAAGTACATTTAAAAGTGCTAATAACACTTAAGTTCAGGTGCTGGATTTACTTTTATTAAAAATTTTACAAGATTATTTATTGGACAATTATTTTAAGCTTTCCCCTCTTTTCTAAAGAAATTCAAGTATTTTACAAGGTACATATTTCTCAGAAAAATAAGACCTCAAATCCTTAAGTATTATGAATGTAGGTTTAATTTGCAGTAAAAATAAGTTTTTATATACCATAGCATATAATCATTCACCTGAGTGGATACCGAAAGCATAATCATGCTTACAGTCAGACACCACCAATAGAAAAAATCCATCACGCTGGAAAGGAATGCCGAAATTTTGCAATTTGTTATTCCTTTTAGCTTAGCTGGACGGTTATAGTTCCCCGTCAGATGTTTTATATATATAGAAACAGGCCATCAAGCAGAACAAAATTTGCTAAGGCGCCATTTCAATGTTCCTTGTAGTTTTAGTTGGTCAACTATGATGCTGCATCAGGTGTTTCATTCTTAAAAATCAGTTATATCCTGAGTCCTGCTCAGGCTCAAAAGGAAATTCATTCTAACAAGTATAATGATTACGAGGATGTGTGTGTACAAATATTGTTTTTCCTGTTTTGTTATATTATAGTAGATTAGTAAATTGAGTTTTTGAGAAAGTTTTAAGTTCCTGATATTATTGTTAGAAAGAAATATAGTGATTGACGTTTGAATTTTATTTACACTTGGTTTTGTGATCAAAATGTTGGTTCCAACTTCCAAGGTCGATAAGCTATTTATGCAAATATCGCTCTACAATTTTCTAATAAAGGGTAACTTTTAGTAATAAATTTCTTTAGAGACATAATTAATATCCCCAATTTCAAAGATTATGATATGTAATAAATGTATTTCACTAAATGAAAGAAAGGCATCAACCTTGTGTCCCAATTCTCATTATCGATTGTAAACCCAATCTATGACAAGGCGGAAATAGAATGTACAAACAGCTGCTAAAACAGCTACAGTCAATATTATTATGAGTTATATATTTAAGTTATTATTATGAATTATTAAATATCTTAACAATTATATATATTGTATATATTTTAAATATATCTACTGTCAAAGGAATATACGCAAACGTACACATAGTGAAGTTTCTGGCAAGAGAAAAATCAAGGGAATCTCCATAACTTCGTAGTGAAGAAATTACAGTTTATGTTAAAACAGAGTAAAAGTTTTGCACTGAACAAATTGAAAAGCTGCGCGTGGGGCTCCTAGGATAAAGCGAAATCCAAATCAACAATTTTAGAACTTTCACCTGTATGTTTCTATAAAGTTGAATTGCGAACAAACTTTTGCACAGGTATAAGTCTGAATCAAATCGTAGCAGTTTTATTTTAATCGATCGACTAGTTTTCAAGTCATATGTCTAAATTCCCACATCTAATTTAAAAATAAGTAAATTATTTTTAATGAAATAAATAATTAAATAGAAATTAAAAATGAGACCAAATAAAGAAATTATATTTAAATTTACGTATAATACCCGGGCTATATTTTTTTTCTGTAATAGCTAACCCATAGCTTATCAAATATTCAACCGGTAAATATTATGCAGAACATGTTGCGTCAAATATCGCAATGTAATTATATACATATAATATTTTATTATTTTAGCTACGAAATTACAATCGGTGAACTAATAGCTATTATAATTATATAATCATAAATTCTTAGTTTGCTGCCTTTTCATCCAGGCTCTTGGCCTTACAGTCAAGCGATAGCCTCTTGAGATCTTGTTTGAGGCTTTTCTCGATTAAACTATTAATTGAAATAACTATAGGTACAATGTTGCATGGACACACCACTCTACCCCTCAATCTCGTGGAGCACTATGAATTGGATAATTTGTTGGACATATACATGTTCAGAAATTAAATAAAAAAAAAATAGTTTTGAGGTAACGCCCAAGTAAAATAGATAGTCCCTTGCACAATACATAAGAGAAGGCAAAAATTAATAAAGCTCTTGGTAACTGCTCTCTCATTTTATATCTACGTAACGGTACTTTAGGAAAAATTATAAAAAAGATAACATATCTTCTCTTTACATTATATCAATGATGAGACGACTCTCCCATATTAAGTTACTTTTGCGTATAGTCAACTTAAGCAAACGTACAAAATATTCGATAAATATATCGAAATCATTCGAAATTCTGAAGAAATTTGTATCTAAAACATAACTTTTATGTTTTAGTTTAGCGCTCACCGCCTTATATTTATAGACTAGAAACCTCAAATACTTTTAACCTAAATATTTTTCTTTTATTTTTTTCTTTTCGATCTTTTATCGGCATGTAGATGCATTCTATATATGTTATGCTTTCAAATTGCAGCAACGTAGAAAAGGTTCAATAAAAATGCTCTATGTCAGTACAAAAACAATATAACGCATTTGCGTACTTGCTATTGAAAATAAACACTACCTTATTAAAAAATGTAGACAAAATACTATATATACTAAACTGCATTGTGTAAAAATGCAATGTTACGTTTTATTGCCCGGTGTATCTTTTACTATTTATACACAACTCTTATTCACGCAGCAATCTACCTATTAATAAAAATATAAAATAGGACTTCATCGTTGATAACAAAGGCGTTGTTAGATATATTTCTATTTAACTTCACAATATAACCTTAAAATTCATATATACACATAAAACACTTTGAGTTAATAAAGGTTAAATTTCTTCATTCACTTTTCAAATTCACTTTTAGGTTCTATTTCTTCAATACGAACATAAGTGATATGTTTATTGAAAAAATATATGATAGTGAAAGCGTAGTTTGCTTGCGTAGTGTAACAATGATTGTAGTACATATGTATAACACATCGATCGATGATAAACTATAAAAACTACAACTAGAACAAATTCTATATAAATATTTGCAAGTATTTTATGATATATTCTTATTTAAATTGAAAATGTATTGTTAACTTATTCGTCAAATCTTATTTTCTTCTTTTTAGACTAGAGTTAACATTTAAACATTAATTGTTTATCAATCGGTCCATATTACGTTCAAACCGTAATAAATAGGTGTTTTTAACCGACTCCCAAATAAAAAAAAGATTCTCAATTTGACTGTATTTTTTATGTGTTACCGCGTAACTTTTTGCTACGAAATTTAAACTTTTAATATGACATTTTAATAGTCAAGTTAAATTGTAACAAATATCAATAATATAAAAGTTATAAATTGTGACCATCAATATTGACAAAGCTGCCTAAAATATTATGATTGTATAAATAAATGAAATATGTATGTTGTATAAACAATAAACACTCATATAACGTAATATTGTAGCTACATTTTCGATATAAACTCAATATTCCCAAACATGTATTTAGTGGTAATCAATGATGCACCGCAAATATGCTCATAATTTAAGTAAGTATGGTAGACTAATTACATACATGCCACGCTGATTGATATATGAGCGAATATTATCCCATTATACTATTTGTTTTAATAATGTTTTCCTTCAACTTTAACAATGGCTTGAAGTAACTTAAATTCAGTACAAATGTTCATCATCATCTAATGTCATTTTAACTGTTAATGTCAAATTCTTTGTCACATGTTTTATTACGTACATTTTCTTTCAAGATCTATATTATAATTCTGTACCAGAATTGAATGAATTGATAACTCGAAAATGCATACTTACATACATACATAGCGTCACGCTATATCTCGCATATAGCAGGGTAGGTACAGGGAACCTAGTGTTAAGACACTCCGTTCCCCACTTTCCGCCCAATTGAGGCATTGCGTGCTGAGTGCTGAGTGAAATTATAATCATGTGCACATAAAAATGTAGCCTGTAGGCACATATTTCAAGCATGTAGAAATTAACATACGACTTCTATTAATAAATATATTAATCTAAATAAAATATACTTCAAACAATATCCTGAAATTTTTAACAAAACATGGAATAATATAGGACGATAGATAGAATTTATCAACGTCATAGAGAATAAACACGGTTAACGGGTTGTTACACAACAACAATTGCGAAAGCCGCGGTCAGGTAAGCACTAAACATGTTGCACTCCCTACTTACAACTACTTAGATACAATATTGTACTTTGTACGTCTTAGTTTATAAACTAATTACTTTGCCTTGTGTTAGGGGCACCTAGACGGAGAACATATATTAAAACGTGAAGAAAAAACTTTGGATCCCTTTTTACGAAAATTATGTGGACAGAGGAGAATGAAACTTGGTACACTTATAGTTTATATAGCGAAGAAGTGCTCAATGATAATATCTTTTTAAAATAATGCATAAAACATATATTATATTAATAAAATAAATGTTACACACACTACCATAGTTCGACATGCGTGTTTATATAAACATATACATTGATAGACCACGCGTTGTTAACGCGTTATCGGGAACTCTATTTAAATGTAACTTCTTTAAATATCTGCCTGTCAATATAATATTTAATATGATTTTAAATTTCAAACAAATTGCACAAAGATTAGTAAATGCTAAGCGCATTTACTTTTTTTAATATTTATGAATTTAAATGCTAAAATATGTCTATGCTTATATTTTTATTACAATCTGTGAAGCATATCTAACTGGAAAATCTATTATTATAACTGCAGTATAAAGGCCGACGCGTCGCGACGGTCAGGTCGGTATGGTGCATTTCCATCGCGTTGCAGACGACTTCCGACCTGCATTGTATTTAGCTTTCGATTTATTTTTAAACGTATGCATCAGGATTTGAGCATATTTTTGTTAATATATTATTCTAATAAAGGGCGAATGGCATTATTTATGGTAAAGGATAATTTAAATTGTTATGTTATATTTTTTTATAGCAAAACCTCTATGCTAGAGGTTAAAAATATTGAAAAAAAAAAAGCAAGGAATACAAACTATTATAAAACAATTTATTTTTAGTTTACATTTTGTTGAAATTATTTTAAACAGTTTAAATTTATTTGTATTAAAATTTGCTTCCAGTAAATTTATATTTTCTATACATAAATCAATAAGCAGCACATATTATGTACGTATTTTGTATAGGTACATATATTTTTTCATAGTGAAGTTTATAATTATTAATATTTAGCTACTATAACTTAGTTGTAGATAATGGAAAGAGCATAAATTATATTATAATAAATGCATTTTTGAAGTCCCAAAATCACAAAATGTATGATTTATATAATAAAAATAGATTAAAAATATAATTGACGATACCATATCCAGTCTTTTCAGTTAGATAAAGCAAAACTTGCCAGTAAAGTTGCTGTACTTTATTGCTGACATCAAAGCCCTAAGTGGTCTCAAGGTGCAGAGACGTAACTTTTATTGATACTACTGAAAGTAGTCTATTTTTTATTTAAACTTCAAAGTTTGTCGTTGGAGTCCTGATTTGAACCACGTGTAAATATCATGCTTACTTACTATTATAAAATTATTTTTTACACAAAAAAGATTTTTAAGGATATGCTGTTTTTATTTTATGCTGAAACTAACATTTAATTGCTTGTTGTTTATTTGTTTTTATTACAACAACTAAATAATGACGATCAAAATTCAAATATTTCTTTGAGCCTGAGTTATTTTTTTGTTTTATATTTATTTTTTAATTATTAGAAGTTATGCTCAATATGTAAAGTCAAAAAATTACATTGATTTTATGGCATTTTTTTATAATGTAAACCATATAGCCCGCAATTTTACTTCCCTCACTAATTTTACATGTCATCCGCTTTCTTTACCATAGCATATAGTCTTTAGTATTTGTCCGAGTGAAGACCAAACTCATAAATATCGCGTTTACAGTCCACTGTAACAACAGAAATTGCTCGACACTGAAATACTTTCGTTAAGGTGACTTTCCTTAATTCCTTATAGGTTATCTGGTCTATAATAGTACAGCAGCAGGTGTTCCACTTTTCAAAATAAATTATACTCTAAGTCTTGCCTAGATTTATTAGATAAGTATTTGACAAAAAATATTTCATTCAAATCCGTCTAGTACGTTCAAAGATGTGCGCATACAAACAGACATACAGATAAAATTTCAAATTCTATGACTGTTTTTACATCACACTAAACTATATTTTTCATAAAGATATCTTCAATGTACAGACATACGTTTTTTTTTCTTTTTCTCTACGTATAATACTACATATAAGAATCTACGATTTCTTAATTTTTTATCGGCTCGTCAGTTTGACATAATATAATCCGCCTTCACTTGGTAAAGAATTTTGAAAAATTTTGAGCTCAATTCTGTGAGGCGACAATCAGAAATCCTATAACCAATTTCGATGAACTGCTGTAAATATATCTAGACACCTGTCGCCGTTAGACGCCGTGAATTTTGTTGAAGTCAACAGATTAAAAAAACAAAAATATTGAAATATTCAGTAGAGTATTTCCATATTTATAATGTAATATATATGAGAGGTATAATTTCTTTTAGTATCAATAAAATACTGACACAAGACAAGCATATATTTATTTTATTCTTCATGCATTAATGGTTGTCCATATAAGTATTAGTATGTGTTCTTTTTTATGTTACTATTATATTATTGCGATAGATTATATTTATATAAAATTTACAAATAATGAAGAAAAATGCCTAAACTTTATTTTACCCGGCGGTCACAGGAAGGATTTCTAACATTTTTCAAAGTATTTTTAAACCGTGTCACATAAATGATAAATATTACCAATCTGCTTATCATCTTTTTGAATTAGGTACTTGTATAAAATTATTTCCTATCACAACGACACAGAAAAAGTAATAAAGTTAATGGACTTTAATAGTAATTAAAGCAAGAACTGAGGAGAATATATTAGATTTCGCTACCAGAGTAGCTTAATTCAATGACAGATAAATTGAATGTAATACGGGTAAGCTGTACGTCGACTCTATATGCCATTGATTAGTTCAGTACCTGGGAACTAATGAAAGCTAACGTGTAGCGCTAAGTATACGAGTACAAGGAGATTATATAACCCTAACCTTGTGAAATCATAATCCAATATTGTGTACTTCCAGTTTTAATACCACTACGACACTACTTTATTACGTGTATATTATGTAAAGCAAAAACTATTCGAAACGATAAGTAGACGCTAATTACATCTACGAGTATATTAGAGAGTACTAATTGTTTTAGTCTAAATCAGTACATGCTGACATATTAAACAAAAGCGCCTAATGATTTAATGATTTAATGTGGAGTACAACATATGTACTCCACAGTGAATTCGAAATCCTATCCTTCACTTGAAATTAACATCGCTTCACCCGGGTCCATTATCAAATTAGGACACATACTTTAGCGTGAACCTAGTATTCATTGTGACAGATGTCGTTAGCAGTGTACTCTCATCAAGGTTCATCCTCTCCATTTTCTGTATTTTCTTTCTTAAATCCAATATTAGAGATTTTAAAATCAATATTAGCACTGAAAACATCTATCTTTTTAAATTTAATTAATATTTGAAATTCATATCGCTATTATAATTTAATTTGAAATCGTTAAATACATTTTAATATATCTGTTAAACTTATAACTGTCAATGCTTCGTGTGGGCAAAGTTTCAGATAACTTTGTCTAAACTTCCACACGTTTAAAAGCAATACAGCTACTAGCTACCGAGATGCGATATAAACCGCTACTAACTAGAAGCCTCCTTCGTTAATTTAAGTAATTATATTTTATTGTTAAATCTAAACATATATATTTATTTACATTTACCTTTGGGCTATATTATCTCAAAAAGTATGGATGTAAGATATACTTATAATAAATTTAATAGTTTTACAAAATATTTTTATTGTTCTTTGGAAAAACATATAATAGATTAATTTGGAAATTTTTTAACGTTAAGTTGGAACCATTGGAATAGACATTAATTTGAAACTTACCTCTGCTTTAAACATAGTAGGTAATGACAGCTAAAGGAGAATATATAAACCACATGTCCTCATATTTGCAGTTGTAGAAAAGTAGGACGATCTAGACAAAGAACACCAAAATACGAGATCCCTCAATACGCAGTTTTCTTGTAAGAATATACGTAAAGTATAGGTTTTATTTTAATATTTCGAAATGTTTACCTCAATAATGAAAAAATATATATTCGAATAGATAATTGAATTTTATGTAAAAGTTACTTAGTGCTGCACATAAGTATTTCATATATTATAGAAGTGAAATCCTTAAATATACCTCTATTATGTATGAAAATTGTATTTACGATTAATATTTTGATTCATTTTTAGTCAATTCTAGCTCAATATTTACTCGGCTTTCGTAAAAAGCATATGGACTTTACCTTGACAAAGTACTTAATATATTATAAACGTTATATTTTTTTAGCTATAATAAAATATTTTGTTGAATGATAAAAGGTTAACACTGAGAAATACTTTAAATTCCAAGGAGTTTCAACCAATGTTTAACTATAATCTTCGAAAAAATTGTTAAATATTTATAAAATTCTTAGCTTTGAGTAGAGTATGGGAACACGATGGATATTTTCGAAATTCCTATAAAAACTGAATATATAAAATAGGTCAGGAAGTTAGAAATGGAAATAACTGGCAAAGCTCAAATACTCCACGCAAGGGAAGCTGCGAGCACTATCACTTATTATATAATATAGTAACATATTACATCACATAATCGAGCTTCTAGATTAAAAAATATTTTGACAGCTTTAGTTAAAGATATCTAAAAACCTAAGTAACTTACTTTGCTTTAAAAGGCGAAAGTAAGCAAATTCGTGTCGACTATTGCTCAGCTTATTTCTAAATTTTATGATTCTTATATCTAACGATACAAACAACGATTTTCGAATAAATTATAATATTTTTATAGCATTATTAACAAAATATGACAATATAGACGCATAAAAGATATTCAAAGCTAGTTAAGTGTTTTTTTAATTTATACGGAAATTGCTTCAGTGCTTATAAATATAAGCATAAAGGCCTTTTTTTTATAAAAAAAATGATAAGTTATGATTAAGGCACTGATAAAGAAATTGACATAATATAAATCATAAGATGGTAGGTAAATATGTAAGTAATTATTAATTACACATTATGCTATTTACTTAATTAAGTTGGCACGGCACAGAGAGACAGCGGCTGACTGTAAAGGCAATGATTGATTATAATTCATTTTTCTCCTTTCTCCACTTCACCTCCTCTCACTCGTTTCGCCGTCATTTTCTTGTCAGAAAGCTCTCTCTCTGCTTTCACTGCCATGTGACGAAAATAGTAAAGGTGAGCAAAGTGTGAAGCTTTATTATGGATGTAATTATACATTCGGCAAAATGACTGTAGTGTTGTGTTGGATTTCACAAAAGTTTGTACTCGTATCCTGTTCGTAATTGAAGAGCTTTTAAAATTCGAACAGTGAAGCGCCGAAAAAGCACACCAGTGCCCCTTTTATTGAATACCATAACACCGGACCATCGCGTTTACTTTTGGATTGAAAAAAAGTTTCGGATTAAAAGAGCTTACTCAGTTATTTTTATGTCAGAAAGTTCAAAACACAACTGTAAAAAATTAGCTAATGGGAATCTCTTATACCGCTATCTTAAATCTATACTAGCCCCTCTTATATTATAATTTATATCTATAGCACCTACATGAATAGTAAATTTTGGCTAGGAATGGATTATGTTAATCATATAACAGAACAAAATAATTTACATAACAAAATAAATAGAATTTATTCGATTAATATAATTGAAAAACTAAATTGTTTGTTGAAACATTAAATACAAGTTCCTATTTACGCATTTTACTTTATAAATTAAAAGACATTGCACGTATAAAAGCAACTGTAAATAAACATTCAGTTCTTTTTTTTAATTGGCTGAGAATTCTTGTTCATTTGTCGTGAAAATATACGCTGCATATTTTATAACGTTCTATTGTCTTTGTAGCTTTAACCAGATGTAATTGAAGCAAATAACATACAAATTAACGTTGGTATTTCTCTAAACAGCTACCTTTGAAAGAAAGGGTTTTATTTTACATGTCATTTCATTACCTTTGTGGAACTGTACCTGGACGCCATACCTGGATGCGACCAATCTAGATCAGTGATGAACTCGTTTCGTTTGATTCGTGAAACGTTAAAAGCTAACGCTCATCGTTGACGATGTAACTTGCTCTGTTAGCTTGAAAATTGAACTTTCAATTTACATTGTTATTATGAAATGGAATTAATTTCCGCCGTCCGTTCAACTTTACGCTCTACTAATATCATTCTTTAAATTAGGAACAATTTTGTCATTATAACTTTTAAGCATCTATACTAATTGGCAGTAAATCATATTTTCTTTTTATTACGCGGTTTAGGCAAACCTGTGCAGCTTCCGCACAAACACATTGTGTGGCTGGGTGGTTACCTTTACTAACTATACATATACTCGTATATTGTATATGCTTGAACTGTCTAGCTGGGTACATTAAGCTTATACTTTTAGAAATATCATTAAAATGGAATTCAATTAAAATACGTTACCCTAACTTTTCTTTGGCAATCTAGTAAAATAAGAAGGATACTTACATCAAAGTATAATTTCAAAATAAATTTCAAAAGTAATTTTTACATTCGTTTGAATTGATATCGAACTTATGTTAAACAAATACAATTTGTACATTAAAAATAATTTAAAAACTCTTTTGGGCTACTAAATTAATCTTTTTTTTTTAACCACTTCCGTTGGGTAAAACTATAATTATTTTATTCACGACAGCCCTTGAAAAAGCCTATCAATATTACATTTCCTACGATATAATATATACAACTGGCATAGTGCATATATTTACAGTATACTTTTCTACTTTAAAAATCCAACTAGGATGATTAGATTAACATTCAATAAATATTTTTAAAGCATACTCAACGTTTAGCTATTTATTTTTAAAGTGCTGCAAGGGTACAACACAGGGTTGCTGACACGATACGAGCGCCCTGTATGGGCGACGCTCCGCAACGACTTACCGACTATTTTTAAGCGTATCACCTAAAGGCTTAAAGCTCAAAGTAAAGCTTAAAAGTAGTTGTATAGCAAAATTATAGCAAAACCTACATTCCCTTTTGCACCTCCACTGAAAACAGAAACAAGTGGAGTATCCCGTAGCATTACCACACATTCATTAAGATTCTTTTTTATTTAACTGAAGATCAAAAATCTGTTAAAAATTAGAACTTGTAAAATAATACGTTACTGTTTTTAATTTCGTACGCCATACGCATTTTCGTTATTTCACATGTTTGGTGCACATGAAATGTATACATACAGTATACCATAGTATTCACGGGGTGTGTTTATTCAGAGCGCGTCCATTCTACCCAGCTGAATAAAGAGTACATGGCGCAAGCGCGGAAAAACCGAAACAGACCTGCGATCATAAAATCTGTTAAAATTGTTTTCTACATAATATCTTTGTTTTTTACAAATATTTAGATATTTTATTTTAGCTACGCACATTTTAGGGTTAATATAATTAATGACCACATGTCTTCTCAAGTGCTACACACTTCAATAGGCATTTAAGTCGATTAAATGCCATCATAGTTTAAAGTTTTAATTAGAACAATTTCCTTTTTTTATTAATTACTTCTCCTTTGTTACCAAATTATAAGAAGAGTATACTATTTATGTACCATAATCTCCAAAAAGGTCGCGCATGCGATATATTGTAACTCACGTATTGGCGCCAAGGCATGGCAAACCGACGTCATAATGTTTAGACGAACACGTTAATCGTCACGAACAAAAGAGCTCAGTTCCGATCAAAAGAAGTGAAGTCTTACCGATCAAAATTTTATGTTTTTAAGAAAAATATTGTATAAACATGACCTGAATCTAACTATATTCTTTTTTTATGAATTATATTTGTAAATATTAACGCAAACAAAAATTCGAGAAGATCCTTTAACAATAGTCAATAATAATATCTTTTTTTTGCAATATCATGCTTAGAAATAAAAGAAGCTGCGACAAAATTCAGTTTTATCTATTTCAGAACGTTGCCCCGTTATACGGTCACCTTATACGTAAAAGTTCGATGACTCCAACGAGTGAACTGAACTTCAAGCGAGACAACAAAATGAGTATGACCTTAAAGTATTTAAATGTTTAGATATTATTGATTATGAAATGCTAGAGACGTCTTAATACAACTGACAAATCATAGAAAAGACTGAATTTAAATTAGGGCAACTTTTAAAGATAAATAGATTATAAATAATTACTATTAATCATAATAGGTAAAGCAAAGAAAGCTTATTTTTACAGTTTCAGCTTATTTTCAGCACACTTTTAGTTTATATTTTAGAAAAAAGTGTAATTACAGGTCAGTGTCGTAAATAAATATAATGGGCTTGGAATGTGTTATTAAGTTGAATTTATATCCATGTGTATGATAAAAATGTTTTGCAAATGGACGTGCAAAAAACAATTGTTTACATGGAAAGGTAAAAAATAATTGGTAATAAATATTTAAAATACAAATATTAATGATATATAAACATTTACCTTTGTGAAAATCCTAAACCTGCATGCACCACGTGTGTAGTCGAACTATTTCAAACACAAAAACGTCATCAAAAGCTGCATTTGCTTACAATATTAATAACAAACAAATGTAAATATTTGTCGGCTAATACAAATTCTATATGTGCAAGAAATTTTCATCCAAGTTTGTTTTTCTAAGCTTAAAATTAGTAGTTACTACTTTTACGTACTTTTACTAAAAAATATGCTATATTTTTTAGTAGTTACTAAAAAATATAGCATATTTTTTAGTAATAGTACGTAAGTACATTTATAAATCAAATGTATTTTTATACTATATTTTTCGTAATAGTACAAAGGCTGATGAACTTATAGTTAACAATAATTTTTCATACAGAATAATGAAAAAATAATTGCTATTTTTGTTAAGACTTCATGTTAGTCAACCATAATATAATGAAAAAAAAAAACAGTTTTGATCTTGGCATACTTCAATAAAAACAATCAATTAGTCATCATTATTATCTCGGTTTGAGTTTATCTGAATTGTGTTAACAAAATATAATGTTGGAGATTCTTAAAAGTTCACTTCATAATGAACAATTTTCCTTTGCCTTTGATGGACTCTACACACCTGCTTTCTCTGTAATACGCAACGGTCAGACGTCCATTTTAAATATTATATATATGTATTACGTAGATGTAAAGCTGGTCGAATCTGAATAACTACAGCTAGTTAAAAGTAGTCTAAGAGGTTCTTATGGAATGCTCGAGGAGATTTTAAGCTTTCAAAAGGATATAGGTATGTATTACATCTTTCCCTCTGCAAGATACTTGAAAAGCTAGAATATTTAAATTACGCTTTGTATGTTTTTGAAGATTTAGAAGGGATTGCTTTAGATAGGGTTACGTAAGCTTCGTGGCCATAAATAGAAAAGAGATTTTGCATGACAAAGAAAGATTTTTATGTTTAAATTGTTTGAGTTGACTCAAAGTAAACATAACCACGCATTTAACTGTTGATACATTGATTGTTTGTCATAAGGCAGTAGTACCAACAATTTTATACATTAGTTTAGCGTCAAAAAGGTAAAAAAAAGTAACGTACTCCGGGAGTGCTGACAAAAATGAAAACTTCAACAATTACTAGGTCTGTTTATTATATAGTCATGAAATAAGTTTTGTAATCATCAGAGAGATTTCACATCAAATTAAGCAGATTAAGCAGTTCCGTATATTCTTTCACTAGACAGAATATAACAAAAATCGACTTCAAAAGAAATGCACTGAAAAGTGAAATTATTACTAATAATAACTCACCAATCACATTTTAACTAAATTTAAAATTATAGAAAAATCTAAATTGGTTTTACCAGAAAAATGTCATACATTACACATAGCAAAATATAAGTATCTTTTTTGAAGTCGGTTAAAAATACGTAAAACGTTGGCACCAAAATAACAAAAATAATAGTATGTACACAACATATGTTCATACATGTACATATACAAAGGTGTCAGGTTCACTTCAAAAAAAATAGATAAATTAAAAAGCAAAAGTATAATTTCTATGAATATAATTTTGTTTCTAAAAACGTTTTGCGTTTCGAGAATAAAAAAAAACTAGATAAAACAAAAATTTTAGAAGGTACAGTCGTCGTTGGTATACATTGTGTAGGCTAGTATATAAGTATTTCAATTAATAATTAAATATCTTGCTATATTGTTGAGTTTTATTTCATTTTCAAGCTTTTGGCCGACAATGATGCTGTAATATACGTCTATTGAGACAGATAATAACCGTCAAAAGCAGTAATTATCGATTCCATTTGCTACGAATATGAATGCCATTCGGACTATTCCGCATGATTGTCGGACGTTGGCGTTTAGAATTATCTAGATTTTATCACAAGTAAATAAGCATATGATGTTTAATATTCATAAATATAAGGAAATGTTTATATGAATCGCTAGAATTTTTAAGAAGCTCTTTACTGTGTGTGTCATGAAGCCTATTGTTTTATTATATACTACTAGGCTTCCGCCCGCGGCTTCGCCCGCGTCTTTCCCAAGGTCTAGACTATTTGTCAAAATTACTTAAGTGGTTTAGGTGTGAAAGTTGTAAACTGTTGAATAATCTTACATGATTTTATGCTCGACAGTAAGGAACTTCCATACAAACTTTCATCCCCTATTTCAACCCCTTACTATTTTTTCACAATAAAAAGTATCCTATGTCCTTTCCTAAGTTCAGTTCTATCTTCATACCGAATTTTATCAAAATCGGTTCAGTGGCTTAGGCGTGAAAGCGTAACAGACAGACAGACAGAGTTACTTTCGCATTTATAATATTAGTAAGGATTTTCAGATCGCTACTGTGCCCGCGCTACTGGGCATGTTGATAAAAAGTAGCTTATGTCGTCCCCCAGGTTTCAGATTATCCATATGAAATTCCACTATGACGACTTATTATTTTGAAATTCTATCTGATATTATATATCTATCTGATATCTGATACAATAAAAAACAAAAGACTTGCATTTTTGTATTATTCACCGGTTTTTTTTGCTATACTATGTCTAAGCAGACTTTCTGTTTATACTATAATAATATACTAAGTAAGTGTGTCTCCATATATTTACGAATAATTAAAGACAGTGAAATATAAGATACAACGAAGCTGCGGTGATCAGCTAATTACTGTAACTAACATCTTTTGTTATTATTAAACTGATTGAACATCATTGTATATACAGCTCGAGTTGATTTATCTCATTAATACATAAATAGGTGAGAGTTAACGAGTATAACTTATTTTTCACTTATCATTTTTTTTATTGGAAGATATTACAAAAGATTTATTCTCAATTATTTTTCTTAGCTATTAAATGTCTGATGGATTGTTTTTTTTTTAATTGTTATAGGACAACGTACACATCTTTATGATACCTGCACAGGTGGAGAAGTTTCTTTAAAAATAAAAATATACCGAACATATCTTGGTAGACATATCTATTTTGATCTTTAATAAATTATACAGGAAATGTACGACTCCCTAAAAAAGTACATAATAAATATTTCAGCAACCATTGTTTCAATATATTGTTTTAATTACCGCGTTGAAACTAACTGTCTGGAAATGTTTTTGTTTTAATTAACATATCTGATGTATTCAGTTGTCTGGTAGCATTCGATCATGAAGAAATTAAATTGGCAATTTGTTGGACAGCTCAGCGTGCGAACGTTGCAAGTTAACAAGGTTATACGCTCAACACCCGTTAACACAATTTCCATTCTTACACAGTAACGAACTAAACTGGCTCGCTTCAAAACATACCCCCGAACTTTACGTTTAGGAACTTCATTACTATTTTTTTCTGAAAGACCTTTAGATACATTTTGAAATTCTTTTTTAAAAGGAGAATTTTGATAAAGTGATGAAGTGTTTATCTCAGTTTCATTTTCGATAAGCTATTACATTTTTTGCAGATATATTTGTCCAATTTATGAATTGAATGTCCAAGTTAGACAAAAGTAGCAATATGAATAGTCACGAAACTTGAAACATATTACCACGATACGTATTGTTGGCCATTGTGCGCAGACGCCCGCCTGGAAAAGAGGTCAATCGTCAAGAAGTTCAGGGAAATTCTCGCTACCGCACTATAAACGACTACTGCTCCCACTTAGACGCCACTTTCCTTTAAATTTTATATTTTACAACATTTCATTGTAAGAATATATATTCAAGAGTCTTCATCATCAATCCTACTTTAATTTACTTAATTTGATTTATAATAACTAACCTAGACTGCTTTGAGCTTTTTTATTTATTTTTATATAGATAGAGCCCTGAGCTGCTTATAAATAATACACATGTTTTAGAATAAAAAACTAATTATATTTTTTTTTAAATCTTAATGCTTATAACTCAATAATTAAGATTTCAACAAAAAAGAAAACCTACTTCAAAGAAGATGTACTAAAAAGTACCATAATTGCGAATAACACAAAAACAGTAATTAAATGAGAAAATTTAAATGCAAGCTATCATATAATAAAAGAATCATGAAAATTGGCTTACCCAGTAAAAAGTTGTGGATTATAAAAAATATAGTCGAGTTGATAATTTCCCCACTTGTTTAAGCCAGTTAAAAATATCAAATAGTGATCAATACACTTGAAACTCATGTATTACGAATTTATTTGAGTGTAAATTGAAAAGCACATTTTTTTAATAATATTAAACAAGCGGTATTTATTTTTTGCAAAAGAATCCGCAACGTTGATTACAGTAAAAAATTCCGTACAGTTTTTTAGTTGTTATTTTATCAGTATGATTAATATTTATAAGAGTCATACACATAACAACGTTTTTGGTATTTTTTGTAGCGTCTTGACTTGATTAATAAAAATAGAATCCAAAACATATGAACTAAGTATCTATGTAATTTATATTTACTTTGTCTGTCTAGTGCCGTCTGTGTTTTGTAAAGCAAAAATAATACTAATTTATGTAGGATTAACAACAAAATTACATTTTTAAATGATAATAGGAGTGACATAAACTTTAATGTCTTTTTAGTAGTGTTTTTGTCAGTATCTTATTATAAACTTTTGTGTTATTTGAATAACATGTCCATATATAGATCTATACTGTAATAAAATAGTAAAAAAAGTAAAAAAAATTACGAATGATATATTTACTAAAAAATAATTTAGGGTGATGAAAAAATTTTAATATCCGTTGTATATGAATTTACGATTTTATGAAATTTGTATCTGATTACCGATGTGTCTGTACGTGCACATCTTTAGAACCACTGAATGGATTTGAATAAAACTTTTTTTTAAAGCTGAAACGTATTCGGTAACTATCCGATATCCGGACTTATTTTGACTATCCGGCGGGATATCGGATACTGTTTAGTATCCGCGCAATTTAGATAATAATATTTAAAAAATTCTCATAGTTTTACACCAGGGAAATCATACCACAATAGGTTACGGACACCATTTATTTATATAATCGCACATTAAAATAGCGTTAAAATGTTGGTTTTATCAATTAGTTTAAGTGGCAAATTGTGGTGAATAAATTACAAATTTTTCGCATTTGTTAATGAGAGACGACGAGAGGCTTGCTGAAAATAGCCTTTCGCTGTAATCGTCACTGCCAGATGCAGGAAGATAAATTCTAGCAAACCCCGAAAACCCTTTAAGAAACAAACAATCTTGCTGGCTATTGGATTTTAATCACCAAAAAGTGTCATGAGCTTTACGTGTGAAGTTGGACCCAGTTTAATCTTTTTCATTCGCCTATCAGGTGTTAAGGATGGTGATGATCTGTTACTGTCAGAAAACGATTCGTCGTAAAAGGTTATTTATATACTCTATTATAATTTTCTATCGGGCTTTTTAATTTTAAAGAACTCATAAATAGCTTGATTTGTTTGAAAAGTAGGAATTAGGTCCATGAATTCTCTCCTAAGGATTTAAAACAACTTTCCAATTCAACTTTCAAAGAAGCTTTCATTCAGTAAGTCCGGTGTTCTTTGTGCAGTCTCGTTTTTGTCTAAATACTTTTTTAATGCTGAAACGTGCGGAATCGCCTTGCATATAATGTAGAGTTATTTCTTTAAATGATTTTAAAAGATTTAAGCACTGCTTCATCGGCCACAAGTGTTACGACAGTCATCAAATTAGTGTGTTTGTCATGTTCAGTGACATAAAGAGAGATAGCCAATTTTTGTTTCAACAAACGTTCTGTCATATAGAAGGTAGAGTTTCACTTCGTGCTGCTGTCGTGTACTAGCCGGAACTCCGGCGCTCTAGTCTCGTAGCTTGTTGAGTATCCGGTATTCGACAAACCACTATCAGTCTCATCTCTACCTCCTTGTTTTATAGTTATTGGGTCTGGCCAGGACTTAGAGAATTATTGATTTTAAAAAGTGAAGCACCTATTGTAGAATTCTTACATACAAGCTAAACCTAAGCTAAGGCATTTGGTAAAGGCACCATAGTAATAGTTCAGCGTGATGAACAATATCCGTTGATATATAAAAATTAAAGATCTGAGACAACTCAGGAAAAATCATTATGGCCCAACTAAATCATATAGGAGCAATTCCCATTGACATGACATTAAAGATTTATTGACATAAAAGATTTAAAATATGTGATAAAGAACGATATTAGTCCAGCTAAACCATGACATTTAAGGAAACGCCGCTTTAGGAAATTGAAATTTTCGGGTTTCATTCTTGTCGCGGGAGTGATTATTTTATCAATAGTTTTTATTTTCCCGTTCTCAAAAATAAAGCACAACATTAAGTTTCGCAACTTTCTCTGATTTCAGATGGAAAGTGGAGATCAAGAAAAATCCAATACAATTTCCAATGTCAATTTCAATGTCGAGTATAAATGAAAGTAGTGCAGCGAAGATCATAAAGTCCACACAAACGGAGTTGCGGGATGCAACTAGTATAAAATATTAACGAAAATAATGTTTTCTTAACCGTAATATAAATATTTGGATGCCATAGTAGAATAGTATTACAAAGCAATGCGGCTAAATATTACTAATAAATATATCTAAAATTTTATATTAAAGAAATCTTCTATAAGTCATTTCTTGAAGAAAAAACTTTATTTGAAAATAATATATTAGAGGTTCATATAGACAAAAAAGTAACAAATTTTGCGCTTACTATTAGAGGTATTGTTACTGTTTACACATTTTTCTTTCAAATATATTAGTGTTAATAAAACGATTTTAAATATGCAATTGATATAATATATTTTGCTATAATATAATAGTTTTTATTGGCACATAATAATGCATTAAGTTTTCTTACTATCACCAGACTTTTGAAATTATTTTATATCCAACAACGTGTCTACCATCATGATTAAAAATATCGAATTGTGTTTCGTGTTATTACATTACTTCCCTTCATAATTATAGTATATATTTTGACCCATAAATATTATACATAAGGCCATTGTAATTAATTAAGAGCATTGCTGATGTTTTCGCTGTTGCCGCTTATGTAACGAATGGTGACGAATACAAAAATAGTAATTATGAAGCGTTTTTAGGTTCGCTATGCATATATAAAAAGTCGCATTAGCTTCTATTACTCATTATATTTTATAATTAAGCCAGATATAAATATAAGATATAAAAGAAGGAAAAATTTACATTAATTACATATACTGTAAAATAAATATATTATAAGGCTTCACCCTTAAAGCTCGTATTTCATGAGTATCCTGGATACAGGGCCTACCCTGTTGCTGTACATCTCATATGTTACCTATAACATATGAGATGTACAGCAGAGCATGCTTAAATAATGATATGAAATAGAAATATGAGATATATTGAGAACAAGGCCGGCCATATGGCGGCCGTCCTTGGCAAGGACATAGCTGACTCACCGAGCGGCTGATGAATTGTTGTATGTGCGTCGCAGTCCGCACAAACAGTAGAGCGTAACATCCTTTCTCGTTGAAGTCTTCTAAGAAGTTGTAAATGCTGCGGGGTGAATACTGTTCCTGAGCGTTCTCCAACCAGAACGACGTCTCCAGCTTCCCACCACGCTTGTTCTCGTAGAGTTCCATCTCGATTGAAAAGCCCCATGTCTTTATATCCCTCGGGCGGGCTGAGAGCACCAGGCTCGGGCTCCTGGAAGCGCTCACAAGCTCCGCATCCTGAACATTCCTCGGATTCTCCTTCATCAGAGTACCCACACTCATCTCTGACAACAATAATATAATCAGCCTCAAAAAATTCATTCGCGCTCTCGTCAAAGACGACTCTATGTTTTTTAGTCTTCGCTCCTTTTTTGAGCGACGACTTTAAATTCTCATGATCCTTGTTGTGTCGCGTGTCACGACCGGCGCGATCACCGCGCATCGTCGCGTGTTTTCCCGACGTTTACGGTCGCCGTAGTGGCAAGTACCGGACGACGCGGACGACGGCAACGACTGGCGTACTGAGGTCTGAGGAGCGACTGCAGCGCCGCGCCCGCCTATCGATCGGAGCGGTCGCCTCTTCGGCATAACGGCTTCAATTCCATCGCCGTCGTCACCATGCTGTCACCGCCTCGTCAATGAAAACTGATGATGAAAAACAATAACCTTGTGATCATGAAGTATTAGCTTCCATTTTATATTTTACACGATACAATATTTTTCTTAAAAATATTTGGTTTAATTAACTTATTATTAAACGTTATTTTATGTAACCTAAAATAGCACCAAAATATTAATATATAATAGAAAATTTAAATAAACTAGACCCGAATTTTCTTTATACACCTGCATACTTTCAACTTTCGCTTTACGTTACTGTGTAAGTATTATCATCTGAAAGTACGCTAAAAATTATTAAACATACGAGAAATTCAATTATGGGTGTTCCTTATAACATTACATTGGTCTGTGCTCTACTGGCACGCTTGAGCCTATTTACGAAAAAATTGAGTAATTTGATTTACGATATACACCTATTTATTTTCCTAATAACATTAAGAAACTGAAAATCAATTTTTATTTTCGAAATATGATACATTTACTAACATTAGTAAAACGAATAGTCCGTACCTGAATTAAATAACTAAAAAAAATCGAATGTACATATACATGAAATTTAAATACGATTTGTTTACCTCGCCGAGTTTATATTCACTCAGCAAGGCTATGCGACTATACCACGCTCCTATACGACTCCGTGCTGAATCAAATAAAACTAAAATGCATAGGCACCTGTTTTCACAAAACGTATCTGACAAAAAGGTAATACATATGATGTTGAAAACACATATTCTAGTTTTTGCAATCCGGTTTGAAACCACAAGCATGGTGGCATTTAACTTTAATTAAAAAAACAACATGAAATAAATGTGATTTAAAATGTTAAGTTATTTTAAGTGATGGACACAACAGCAGCAAGTGGAAAGACGATTAATTTATAATTTAGAAATTGTTTGCAGAAATAACTTTGAAGTGTCAATAAAAGAAACAAAATAAAATGATGTGTTTAATGCATCTAATATCTAGCATAAATATATTTTTTTGGAGTTAAATCTAATATAATAGTACTAGAAATATTCAGATATACCTAGTAATTACCTTTTATTTGATCAGCATCAATTACATATAACCGCCTTAAATTTACACATGTAACATTGAATATACATTAATAAAATAAATCTCGTGTGAAAATTTATTAAATTCATAATAATAATATTTACTTTAAAGGAAGATTACGTTTTTTAACAGTAAAAATGCTTTGACCTTGAAAAATTTCAAATTGTAAATCTTTGCCTCCATCCTCAGATACTTATAAAATAGTAAATCCCAGAGTAAATGTAAATGAACGGAACTGAGGCCCCAGACAAAAGCTGCAGACGTTGCAAAAAGCCATTGGAATCAAACCACATTTAAATCTATTACTAACTATCGAGAAATTTACTAACTTTTGAATATTGTAATATTGTTATTAATAAAAATGTTATAGCTAGTATAACTATATTAGTAGTAAAACTATAACGCTACGGTTAATAATACTACGATGTCACTTACGAATGCGTATTTATATACAGTTTCTGTAAGAAAATAATTATTTTAGTAAAATTTTAAGTGTCACAAGTCATAAAATAGATATTTGTTTTTATATCTATATCGCGCATGTACTAGGTATATTTTATTTAATGACGTGATTATTTCACAGATTTGATTATTAACATCAATATTGTGGATCTTTTTAATTTTTCTTTATAGAATTATACAGAATAATTAAAAAGTTGATACTGAAAAAAGAAAATTTTCACTTTTGACTTGAACTCACTCACTCTTGATTTTTGTTACGACACCATTTCTATATAGTAAAACCCATTTTAATTGTCTTCATAAGGAGCTGAGTATTAGAAAGCTATGTTATAATCTTTAAACAATACTAATTATCATTAGATTTAGTTTGACAAAAATGTTTGATTCATTATCAATAAGACGGAACGAATTTAAATTAAAAAAAAACCCAAAGTTAAGCTAAAATGACTAGGCGGGAAATTAATTCAAAGACGGCGTTCATCTTTATCACTTAAATCTCTTTTTATGAATTATTCACATCTTTAATAAGACCTTCTATTAAATAGATTTAGTTTACGTCCCATTTCCATTCGAATAGATCATATTTAGAAGAATATTCATTCCAACTTCCAATACGATGTCCACTTCGCTGACATGAACGTGGCTCTTGCGGCAAGTTAGTCGTTAGCTGCCGTTTCCACAGCTTCCTAGACGTTGGCTTAATGGGATGACGAAAAGGAATCAGCGTTAAGAAATTGTGCGAAAACATGCTCAAAGTTGCATGAGCCGACGTAAAATAGCGTATTACAATGAAACAGCGCATACACGAGAAATCGTATTAAGCCAGATCAGAGGTACATTACATCTCTTAACTTTACACAGGTGTTTCAGATCTTCGTATTTATATGTCGACAATAAATGTTGATCAAGCTCAACTATTTTTGTAAAGAGATTTTTAAAAATACATTAAATATACATCTCTTTTTGTTACAATTTTGATACCGTATGTATTTTTATAGTATTCTACTGTATATTTCCTATCTATTTTATTTCAAATTTACCTATACTAGTGTCCCCATTGACGCGTTAAAAACGCGTTGTCTTTAGTAATGTATACGTACACTTTATATAAACATGAATGTCAAACCATGTTAGTGTGTGTAACATTTATTTTATTAATTTAATATACTCTTCATGCATAATTTTAAAAAAATATTAGCATTCTGCACTCCTTCTCTATATAAACTATAAGTGTGCCAAATTTCATGCTCCTCCGTCCGTGTAATTTACGTAAAAAGGGATCCAAAGTTTTTGCTTTACGTATTTATATATAGATATGTACCTACATAAAACTATTAGTTTAAATTAACTCTGAGCACACCTGTACACTTTTTTCCCCTGATAATTTTGGCTGATAAAGAATGCTTTTCAGCGTTAATCCAATTTTGTGCATCATTTACATTGTGTGCAATAAAGTATAATAAAATTGATAAATAATTTTTAAAAATGATACTTTCATTTTTTTAATTATAGTCTCTTTTAATTATATCTAGATAAATCACGTAGAAGTTACTTGTAGAACAAATGCAAATGGAAGTACTTGGAAAAATAAAAATTTATAGAAAAAGCACAATTTAGCATGATTTATTTTTAGAACGATTTATCTAATTTATTAAAATTTGAAAGCATTCTGTTTAAGAACTAATTATATTGAAATATATTTACTGTCGAAAGAGAACGGAGTGTCTTAACACTAGGTTCTCTGGTTTCCACTGCCTACCCCGCTATGTACGGAATACAGCCACAGAAGCTAAAAAAATATTACATATGTACCTATCTTTGCAACTTTATAAAATATGATTTGACTGCAAATTGTATTTGTAAGCAATATGTCAAGCCATAAAAGTATTATAAAATGTTCAACGCAACGAATATTTTTTTTTCAAATATTGTCAACTTGATAATCGACAAGGATTTCATAAAACTTCAAATAACCATCACAGATAGTCAAATCTTAAACTGTCGTTTTTCTAACCGACTTCTAAAAAGGAAGTGGCTATTAATTCGACTGTATTTTTTATATGTTACATACACAACTTTTTGCCTAACTTTACTACATAACTTTTCACTTTTTTTTGTGACGCTGGGAAGTGAAGTGTTTACGCAGACCGTTCGCGCGCAAGGTAGAAAATGCCTTGTGGGAACGAACGATACTGTGGGGCTCACTGGCTACCCCGGTACTACCCACTAAAACCCAGCGGAAACCCTCCACCATCAGGAAACCATCCACAAATGTGACGAGTAATTTTTGAGTAGTGAGAAAATATATAGTAGGTATATATTTTTTTAGAAAAAGTATCCTATGTCCCTTTAAATACCTCTAAGAACATGTTTACTAAGTTTAAGTTTCTTAATAACCGATTGAGTAGTTTTGGCGTGAAAACATAACAAATTGAGGCATTGCGTGTTGAGTGGCAGAACTCAACGCCGCGCTTTGCCTTGTTACCAAACCGAGGAAATGAAAATACTAACATTTCCTGGAGTGTGACTCGAACCCACAACCTGTCGTGTTTACAGTCGCACGCTTGAGTCTCTGCGACGAAAAAAATTATTAATATTATATTACTGGAAAGTTACAACAAATAATATAACTTTACTACTCCAAAGTTTCAACTCGCAACAACACAAGAGTCGCAACTCGCCATTGTTATCTTGTGGTTTTCTTCGATTTTTTTTTCCTTCTTTTGTGCGCACATGGAATAGAAAAATTTTATGTGTAAATATTAGTATGAACGTGTGAAGCCAACTCGTAGATAGATAATACTACACGGTAGAACTGGAAATCCGACAGCAATCTTCGTTAATCATTATTCGTTTTATAAGTTGATTAACGTAATAAATGTTCAATTTCATATTTTTTTTTTATGGAAAAGGACAAGGCAAACGAGCGTTCGGGTCACCTGATGGTAAGTCATCCCCGTCGCCCACGGCCCCGTGTAACAGAGGAGCTACAGGTGCGTTGCCGGCCTTGAAGGTAGGAGAGGCGCGCTTTTTGAAGGTACCTATTTCGTACCGACCTGGAAAAGCTGCCGCAGGTAGGCCATTCCACAGTTCAGTGACACGTGGAAGGAAATTCCTTCGAAACCACACAGTACTGGAGTGCCACGCATCCAGGTGCTGTGGACGGTATTTAAGCTTGTGGCGTACTGTGCTGTTTGAAAATCCTGCGGCAGGAATCAGGTCAAACAGTTCCCCAGAACACTCCCCGTGATATATGCGGTAGAGAACGCACAACGAGGACACGTCTCTACGCAACGCCAAAGTGTCAAGCCCTGCACAAATTACTGGGTCCCCAACAATTCGAATGGCTCTGCGTTGTATGCGATCAAATGGTTCAAGCTGATACTGGGGTGCACCAGTCTAGAGGTGAGAACAGTACTCCATATAAGGCCGAACCTGAGCCCTATACAGAGCCAAACGGTATAAAAGTTTTCCAGGAACGAAGTTGCCCCGCGTATTTTGGGACATTTACCATAGTTGTCTATTAAGACTGAACTTCTCTACTATTAGAGCCAGCTTAAAATTATTCTCAAATAGTTAATAATTCTGCTTTCAAGTGACTTCAATTAAAATTTGTAAATCCTATTCATTCTACCCAGCAAAAAATACTTTTATTCTGAGATCAATAGTTTATCAGATAAACTATAAAAAACAATCGGCATTAATTTTTCTTAAGAGATGCGTCATACGACCCATATATTTTAAATTATTAGTTTCTTGCAAATGTAACATTTATTTTCATGGAAAATTTTATTGTTGCCTTAATCTAACTTGAATTAAATAATAACATTAGCAATTATCTTCTATCGCTTTTATGAACAAATATTTATTCAATAAATCAAAAATTTTATATTGGTAGTCAAAGTAACATTTTGTTGTCGGTTATAAAGTTTGCACCTTTTCCCGCATAGTAGAGTATATAGACAACACGTAAGTTTTATCAAGACTCCGTTTTCTACTTTCCACCCGAATTCGAAACATTAAGTGATTGAACCCAACGCAATGTCGCGCTATACCTTACCAGAACAGAGAAATTAAATTATTTTAAATATATGCAGTTACATAAGTACCTAACTATAAAATTTATTATAATGTATATATTAATACGTGAAGCAAAAACTTTGGACCCTTTTTTACGAAAAATACGTGAACGTGACGCGCTATTAACGCGTGAACGGGAACAATAGTATGTATAGTACCTTATATTAGATATGGAAATTTTAGCTTATGCTAGTACATACATTATTCCATAGATGGCATTACTGTCAACATTGAAACCACAGATAAGAATGAATTACATATTTTTGACGTCAACAGATGATTAAAAAATATAGTTAATGTGTTTTATATATAAATAATATGAAATTTTTAATAATTTGATAAATTTCACATTTATAATTACACATTTTACAACTTTAGTAACATTCAATAAATAAATTTGAAAAAAATATATATTACATTTTGGCTGCTGCTATTACATTATTTTTTCTCTGTTAGATGTCACTTATTCTTTGTAACAATAAATAAGCCTTGATCTTCCCATATGTATTATTTTGGTAATGAATATTTTAGGAATATTTTTATTTTAAAGAATGAACATTCTTATATGAAAAAAACTGCATGTTGCATTTTTTTAATACGATTAAAAAATATAGTTAGTCACTGTCACAATGTCAAACTTACGGCTCATCATTCATTAGTTTGTCAAGTTGTTTGTCAGCCACTAGTCAGTGCAGTGTGCACACTGCAGTTGTTATGTCTTTATATTTACATGTCTTAGTGTCCTGTGAAGTTTTTTGTGAGCGTGTATACAATTTTTGAAATTAACAAATTGTATCTAGTACATTGACCATAGTACTCTTTATTTATTTATGTTGAGAGAAATGTGCCAAAAGTAACGGTAAGTTCTAAACATAATACAATCTGTTCAAATATGAGCTAGGCACTTTGTAATGTTACTGTCGCAAAAAAGCAAATATATTTTTTATTGTTTATTTCGTTAACAAAATTAAGATTTATGGCTAAATATATATGTATGTATCACTATTATGACGCGTGGGCATGTGAGTTATGAATAATATTATTAACAGTCCACTTTTACATGCCGACAATTATTATATACAAGTACTTTATTTTTATTATTATTTTGCAATCCTTAAGAAGCATTTAATATATATTTTTAAAATATATATTGTATTAACATTGAAACATTTGCAATTGTAGACTATAAATTGTGAAATATTTCTTGGTCTTCAAGAACCATTATATCATTAATAGTTTTAATAAAGAAAATTGGCATGGTAGCAATATAAGAGAGATGATTTACAGAACATACATAATTAAAAAAATAATAAAATGCAAACAATGCTTATTTATGTTTTACAAAGCCTAATAACAAATTTAATAAATAATAAAATGCATACATGAGTAAAATTAAAAATATGCAAAACCTACTGACTCACCATTTTATTAATATAAGCGTATTCTCAGGTATCATTTAATAATTAAGGTTGGAAAATATTTACCATTGTACAATTATGGAAGAATAACAGGAAAAGTATTAAATAGTATATCTGTCTCTAGTTATTTTGTATTAAAATAGTATTAAGGTCATGTACTGCATTGTATTTGTGTGATACATTTTTATTTATTTTCATAAAACATAACATTACATAAAATTATTGATGTTTTCATTAAACCTATAATGCTTCTTTTATGATAGTAATGGGTGACTGTTGCTGTAAAGAAAAGGAAGATGATGAGCCGAATTATGTTCCCACAACTACACCAGCTTTATCTGCCATGATTTTGGAATCACACCTTCGCATACCTAAAGTTGTAGATCCCAAAGTTATAGACCAGTTAATACTCGAAATGCTTACTGTTGCAGTTACCCGTGTTGATACGTAAGTTATTTCTATATCTAACTAAAATTGTTAACATTTATTAAAACAATGAATTTCTTAGTATTTAATGAAACTTCTTAATAATTTCTATAGCAATTTGTAAATAATAAATGCAATAATTATTGTAAAATTAAATAAACCATAAATTATTATGTTATTGCTTTGCAAATTAATAAATTTATTATAATTTGCTATGCTGTATGATTATTTTATAAACAAATAGACAATTTGCTAAGTTTATTTGTATTTATGCACTCTTTATTATAAATTTGCTAAAATGTACTTGTGCACTGCAAATTCTATATTATTTATCAATTACAAATATTATGTAATTGATAAATTACCAATGTAATTAAATTACAAGCAACAAAAGCTAATTATGTAATATTGAAAATAAACAAAACAGTGTATATACCAATTGCAATGTGACTATTGATTGCTTTGTCTCAACCTTAAACTTTGCGTGACAACATTTTGCATCAATTTTTTATATCATTCTGCCTGTGCCATTACAATTACCCCTTTGATGGTGAGTTGGCCAGTACTTTCACAGGCACATTACATATTTATAGGCTGCAACAAGAAACTTTTTCTCTTTTACCTTGACCGTCTGAACTTGAAATATATTAATCTTTACAATAAATGCTTGGCTATATTTGTTAAAATTTAACTAGAGATCAATAAGCAATATTATTTCAATTTGTGACTTGGAAATTATGATATTTGTAATTAAAACCTCATATTGCTAATAGGTCTGTTGTATGCTCATTGGTTTATGAAGACCTTTATAGTCATATAGCATGTCCAACTCATTGTCAGTTTATATTAACTAGTATAATTATAATTATTGTGTTAAGGAACACAAAGAACTTCATTTGTAATAAAAAATATTTTAAAATAAATTATATGATATAATAATATATTAAAAAAATATTGCTTAATTTCATTTTGTTGGCTTTAACTTGTGTGAATTGTTTTGATGAATTGTGTAAGCAAAAGCGACTTGTTTATCTATCTAATTTATTATTTACAAAATAGACATAGCTATTTTATACAATTATATTACTTATAGTGATGAAGAATCACCAGTATCTCTTGTGAGGCTGCATGCGATAGCTGATAAGGAAGATGGATGGATTCAAATGGTATCATCTATGGTCAATGTTATACCACTAGAAGATCCCTTCGGACCTACAGCTATATCCATACTTATAGACGATTGCCCTTTACCATCCAGAGAATCAGTAATTAAAGTAAGTTATTATTTTAAGACTATCACATTATTTATTTTTATTGTTTTTATTTTGAATCTACTATAATATAAGAAAATTCAAGTTTTACAACATACGTCTTGACTATATATAAAATAAAACTTTTTTTTTTTTCAACTTCACGCTGTATCCCGCATGTAGCGGGGTAGGCCGAGGGAACCAGAGAACCTAGTGTTAAGACTCATATCAGACGTGTTAAGAGGCGGAACACAACACCGCGCTTTGCCTTATTACCAAACCCAAGAAATGAAAATACTAAATTTTACATTTCCTGGAGTAGGAATCGAACCCACAACCTGTCGCGTTTACAGTCGCGCGCTTGTTCGGCCCTCGGTTGACGTTCAAGAACACAGTATCAATGAAACTGGAGGAAAGTCACATAAAAAGCATGAGGACCCCCCGGAGGGCATGCATGAAGAGGTTAATGACTGAACGAGGCGAATGAGGTATGCAGGGACCGTAGCGTTTGGTGCTCCGTTCTCTGTGACTACCCCGCTAGGGATAAAGCGTGAAGTTAGGTAGGTAGGTAATATTCAGAAATTGTAACCTGTATTTAATTATTATATTGGTATATTTAATAAATGGGTATATTTACGTTTCATATCAATACTAAAATCGATCGATTTGGTACATTATTTGTATGAAATAAAAAGTACAAGCTCAGCTATCTGGTGTGAATAATAAGTGAGCGTGGCTGGCAAAATGCCAGTGTGCAATGCAATTGAAGAAATATATATATTATTTATTTTTCAGGTGACACATCTATTCAGGTTGTCAGAAGAACGAGCGACAATTGGCGAAGTAAATGTTCGGGTGGAAAGGAACCTGTGTGTGGCTTTGGGTTGCATTGCCGAAAAACTGGTAGGGCCCAACAGTGTCGCTATATTAACGAATAACACCCTCGATTATTTACTAGCATTTCTGGTAAGTTTAACCGTTTTATAATAAAATTGTTTTACATAAAACTGTCTACTGTGTAGAAATGTTCTACTGTGTAGAAGTATTTACCTATATACATATTGATTATTATGAGCTCTTTGGTTTTCGCGATTATTACACATATTAAATGAAACTATTATAACCGGATTAATCGTGTATATTTTAGTATTCGGAAATACATTTTTGGAAACCTGACGTTTCGAACACTTTAAAGTCAAAAAAAATCTTTAAAGTGTCAAACCCACCACACTAGAGGGCCAGATACAGTCAGCTCATCCTGCAAGAATCCAGGGCAGTACGCGAGGCAACTAAGAAATCGTTGGCGGTTGTTTGATATAATAATTGTATCGAATGACAGACGAATGCCACCTCAGTCTACCAGTGACCACGGACTACTGTAAAGTGTTCGAAACGTCGGGTTTCCAAAAATGTATTTCCGAATACTAAAATATACGCGATTAATCCGGTTAAAATGGTTTCATTTAATATTGACTATTACCTGTATAAAGCTTGCCATGAGTATTTGCAGATACAACATTTTTATTTCAATCTATATATATATTTTTGTTGATTGTATTCTAATCAAATATGCTACGTATTTTTATAAAGTAGTTGACCCCGTTCTGCAGACATACATAGTTATGTCTCATTATAGAGGCAAAGACCTTTTCTTGATCTAATTTCCTTTGCTTAATCATCACTTTTGTCGCGTTCTTTGGATTAGTGCACAGAAAATGCAGTCGTATTTTAATAGAATATAATGTTCTTTTCAGCGTCCTCGCTGTGAGCCTTGTATAGTTTTATTTGCACTCATTGCATTAGAGAAATTTGCTCATACTACTGAGAATAAATTGACAATAAAAAATCGTCTAGAACGCTTAAAACAACACCCCTTATTAGAATTAGAAAAGTATGCAGAAGCCGAAGATTGTATGTGGAGACAGGTTGGGTTTTGTGCGAAGTGGGCTTTAGATAATCTTTGTAAGTATTGCGGCTACGTGCCTATAGTTGTTTAAACTAATTTCAATGAAAAACTTTAAACTATATTTATTAAATTATTATTATTCCCTTTTTTACACACCTTAATGAAACTCTTATATTTCATATAAATGTTGTAAATTTTGTAACATGTCAGTTTTAAAAGCTTCATTTCCATACACGTTGTATTTTACTTATTAGTATCTGATTTTTCAACCAACAAAAAGTACTAAAATGGTAAAAGTACACTCATTAATATTTAAGTGCTACACATCGTCCACATTATTTATATGAGTAAATTGGATAATATAGTAAATTATATGCAATACAGAATAAAATATAAGGTCAGTGGATTGCATGTGGCAAATGATTAGAGCATTTTATACTTTATTGATTTTTAAATGTAAATTGGAATACTTTTCTATGATGACCACAGTTATCGTCGAGGGACGAAAGTTGTCTTACGAAGTAGTTGACATGACAGATATAAATGCATTGCTAAATTCTCACGATGTTAGCGAATATTTACAAATATCTTGCAATGGCTTGGAGGCGCGATGCGATTCCTATTCGTTTGAGAGTGTGAGGTGTACTTTCCAAGTGGATGAAGGCTGTTGGTACTATGAATCGATTATAGTGACACCCGGCGTCATGCAAATCGGCTGGGCTACTAAAAACAGCCATTTTCTTAATGATGTAAGTATATACCATTATACCTGCTAGTTGTCATACGTTAAACATTATAATTTTTTATCTCCACGTCTTTTGAAAATTATGTAGTTGGAACGTCGTGTTAAATAAGAATGTTGTTTATATTATACTTTTTTTTTTAAATTAAATAAACATGAATCAAATTCTAATTTAACGAACCATCGAGCGGACTTAAATCGATAATTAGGTAACACTGGTGTCAGCCTGTCTATTCTTTATTTATTTCAATAGGTAAAACAAATTTAGGCTTAAACCCCATATTAAATGTGTCCGTGTTTATTACGATGAAGCTTGTTCTAGCAGGAGTATTCATAGATAGGTCATATACAAAAATATATGTTTACGACGCTGTACAACACTATTTAGTAAGACAAGACATAATATAAATCATTCAAGATAAAATTAAGCTAATTTCAAATAACAACTTCCATTCAATAATACAATAACCATTTGTAACAGACGCCGATTCAATAACCAAACTTATATAGGTTTAACTATTTAATAGGTCTTATTTGATCTCCATCATTATGCAGCACGCCGTGATCACTTTATAGGGATGTGTACAAATTTTAAAATTATACATAAACACCAAAAAAAAAAATATCAAATACAATTTTTTTTTTAACTTCACGCTATATCCCGCATATAGCGGAGTAGGCAGAGGGAACCAGAGAACCTAGTGTTAAGACACTCTATTCTCTTTCAACATTTCCGTTCCCCACTTTCCACCAAATTAAGGCATTGCGTGCTGAGTGCCGGAACTCAACGCCGCGCTTTGCCTTGTTACCAAACCCAAGAAATGAAAATACTAAATTTTACATTTCCTGGAGTGGGAATCGAACCCACAACCTGTCGCGTTTACAGTCGCACGCTTGTGCCTCTGCGCCACGACAGGCGTAGAGGCACAAGCGCATGCTGCACATACTATATTTATTTCGGAGTACTTTTATGAATATAACCGATTACTGGTTACTAAAGTCAATTGCAGAACACATTAAAAACAGTTTTTTAATATGCCCTGACAAGAACTTTATGAATTATCGAAGGTACATGATTTTTTGTATGTGTTACGCATAACTTTTATTGGCATAATCAAATTTGATGTTTTTTTTATATGATAAATAAATCATGCTTCTCATTTGATATTTAATTTTTAGTTAGGGTCTGACAAGTAGATTTTGAATTATTCGTAATATTTTCCTCTTTAATGCATTTTGTTTTTTTTTTTTTTTTTAACTTCACGCTGTATCCCGCATATAGCAGGGTAGGCAGAGGGAACCAGAGAACCTAATGTTAAGACACTCCATTCTCTTTCAACAATTACGTTCCCCACTTTCCGCCGAATTGAGGCATTGCGTGTTGAGTGGCGGAACTCAACGCCGCGCTTTGCCTTGTTACCAAACCCAAGAAATGAAAATACTAAATTTTAAATTTCCTGGATTTCCTTTTTCATTTTATATGTAGTCGGTCTTTTTTTGTTAATATTCTAATTGTTTAATTTAGGAAGGTTACGGCATTGGTGATGATTTGTACTCGCTGTCGTACGATGGGTGTCGCAAGTTAATCTGGTACAACGCTAAGCCCACGCCGGTTACGAACGTGCCTACCTGGCGACCCGGCGACATACTCGGCTGCCTTATTGATCTCAATACTAAAGAACTTATATTTTCTCTTAACGGACATCGGCTCACCCCTTGCAGACATATATTTGAAACAACAAGGTAATAATAAAAAGAGGTATTCATTTCAAATAATTTAAGTTGCTGTAATAGAAGCAAAAGCCGTTTATCATAATATATTATATTTTTTTGGTAAAAAAAAGGAATAGAATTATATTTTACGCAATGAAATTTTTCATTATTTTTTTTTATATTTTTTAAATAATCATTTAAAAATTTTATAACTAAAGAACAGATGATAAAAAAGATATTTAGGGTTGCTAATAGGGTACAGAAAATGTGATAATTATGTCATCTTCATGTCTGTCACTAACACTGACAATAAGACAGTTACGAACTTAAAATATTATGATAGTTAATTTTCGTAATAATATTACTTATTTCATTTTTTTGTGTTTTGTGATACAATCATATTATTTATTTTTTATATAGAAAATTTATTATCTTTTTATTAAATTTTCAATATTAAATATTAAGCAACAATCAGTTTGAATTTCAATGTATGTACCCTGAGCATATGAGCATAGCATGTATACTGAGCGTACTTTTATAGAAATTGAAATATCGTAAATTTAAATAATAGACAAATGACTTTACGTTTTTAAGTTATTTTAAATCAATTATGCTTAATTATTTATTTCTTCGTTTTACAAGATACGTGCTTCAAAAAAAAATATTTTTTTAGATACGGTTTTTTCGCGGCTGCAAGCTTTATGGCGTATCAACAGTGTCGGTTCAATTTCGGTAACAGACCGTTCCAATTTCCACCCACCGATAGGGAGTATTCTACCTTCAATGAGCATGGAGTGTTGACAGAGGAACAAAAAATGGTGGGTAAATTTCCATCTATTGTAATGTTAAATTAAAAAATATAGTTTATTATTGTTCTCGTTGTACTCGTCTGTACTGCTGAGTGTTGAGGCGCGTGCGCGGAGCGGGGAGTGAATGACAACTATTGCGCATTGCGTTGGTTTGGTTTGGTTCTTATCATATGGCGTTTCGAGCGTGCCAGTTGAGCACTAATCATTTCGCCAATGTCACGTGTATTTAGTATTATAATAGCGATCATTGCTTTTCTATTCGTTCTTTGAATATAAGAAATAAAAGATAGCCGCCGCTACAAAATGGCGTGTCCGCCATCTTGTAGCGGCGATTATCCCGCGCATTGCGTTGTGTTGCCAGCAGCAGATTGTCAAATATACAATGTCACAAAACAGCTCAAAAAGTAACACTTTTACAAAAAAGTAACACTACCATTTTTACATGGAATATGATACTAATACTTCGCACTTTATTGCAATTAAACTTGTACTCCTGCGTCTTGCAAACTTTAAAACTTACTTTCTAATCAATTTCTGCACACAAAAAGTCATCATCAGTTAAGATAACATTCGAGTCTTGTGACATATAGGTAACATAAGAGGGTCAAAGGGAACGTAAATTGTAACAAAAGTATCATTCTGGCAACACTGACTGCGCACGCGTGAGATCTTAGCGTTTCCTCGCCACCCCGACATCGCCCAATCCTCTCCTGCTTGGTCTCATACCCCTAAAGAGACTTGTAAATCGTCTTCTGCGCACGCTAAACCACGTGGTGCGTCAAATATCTTCATGGCACTTACTATACCACTTTTTTTAACTACACTCTGTATCCCCCATATAGTAGAGGGAACCCGAGAACCTAGTGTTAAAATACTCCGTTCTCTTAAGGTTTCCGTTACGTGTTGAGTGGCGGAACTCAACGCCGCGCTTTGCCTTATTACCAAAGCTAGGAAATAAAAATACTAAATATTAATTATGATAAATATTAATATTTTCATTACCTGGAGTGGGAGTTGCAGGCTTGTGCCTCTGTGCCCAAGACTGGCTTCTTTTATTGTTTATTTATTTATCCTTTGTTACTTTCTCATTCATAATAAGAAAAATAATTAATGATTATATAACATACGCAGGTTATACCGCGAAGGATATATTTAGAGCAATTAAGATGCTCTAGTGTGAAAGAGGATTCATGCACATTATGTTTCGACGACTCGCCATGTTGCATCCTGGAGCCTTGTGGACATCGGTATTACTTTTATATCATTTATTTCGACCATTTACAATTAGCCAGAATTATGATAATATAGTTGTAGTACATAGATACACATATATTTATTTACTTTTGCCTTCTTTTCTGGAAAGACCTTTTTTAGATTTTGAATATTAACATTTCTCCCAGCGATTTTAATTTAAATAACGCAGAATAGATTCGTACCAACTACCTTATAAGACTTATTTATTTCTTCTCGTTACGTTAAATTTACTGTGTAAACTTTACTTGAATAGATATTAAATTGAAATTCTGTCGTAACACACAATATCTGTACGTTCTCTTTATTTTAAGCTTAAGTCCTTATATACTTGTAGTGTATGTGTATTGCATTCCTTGACATTGTCGCATATTCAAAATAAATAAAACAGCATCAGAATTGAGAATCGTAAATAAGGATTTTTATATAAACTTTTTGATAAAAAATTTAAATTAGAAACTTGCATTTAAAGAATATGGCTTAAAAACAACTTGTATAAGAAAAGGCGGGACAAATGTACTTATTATTTTGAAGTAAAAACTATTATTACTAACTTTAATTTAAGACATAAAACTTAAAATTTATCTTGATTATTACCAGACAATACCACATACATTATATAATACAATTTATTTTCAGCGGCTTCTGTTCTATATGTACGTCACAGCTTAAAGAATGTCCTATGTGCAGAGCTAATATACTTAATGTGAAGAAAGAAAATACTTGACGCGAAGGCCGCTACAAGTATATATATCATAGAAGGAAAATCCCTCCTCGCCCCGCTTTCCTCACTGTTTCAATCGCGAGTCTCAGAAAATTGAAACCAAAAATTAAAACGAACAGAGTTAATAATGTCCCCATACTATATGGGATTATATAAAATTAACCTCTTTGATTGATTGAGGAGAAGTATTGATTATTTATTTACTTTTTTGTTTTTAAATGACAGCTTACAGTATTAAATATGTAATGTTTCTATAATATACTAACTTACGCTTTTGGTTGTTTGACTCATATTCATAAAAAAAAATATCAGAAATTTATAATTTATATTAAGGAATATCTCAGCTTTCTTTAAGATAAAGCACACAGACAATAGTATATGTTTTTGTGTATAATTTAGGTTTTTTTTATATGAAAACGCTTATTGATTGTGCTATAATTTTTATGTTAGTGTAGAAATATTCTTTAATTTTTACAATTACAAAGTATTTGATTACTTTTGAAATCTTTAGAAACTACTAAACAAACAATCTCTTCGGAGCTCTGAAGTTCCAAAGCATTTAATTAAGATTCGCCATTCCATTTTCGGTCTTAAAAGATCTCTTACAAACATATTTTGAAATTAACAATAAACATATATGAAATTGAAATCATCGTTAAAATTATAATTACATACATTTTTCACATATATATATATAATAAAACCTTTGAAGGGATAACATATAATATAGATAGCCCTAGATTTCCAACAAACCTATTTAATATATAATAAAATATTTATATTAAAGAAATTAAAATATTTTTACACGTTTCAACAGTACATAGATTTTGGTGCAGTCAAACTTATACTTCATTGTATCCCTTATATTAGTTTTTTATTTATAATTATACAGTTATTTTTAAAACAAACTCAACAATTATTAGCACAAAGTGTTACACACAAGTATTATTTTGTATTTCTTTTAAAATATTATATATAATTGTAAACAGATTTGTGATCCAACATGTGTGGACCGATATTTTTAATATTACTCTTATATGTACAGGAATGTTTTCTGTAATAGTACTTAAGAACATAATATTATTATATGTATTAATAATTCAAAATAAAATCATATTTGATACGTTACACGAAGTTGGATCACATTGCATGTGTTAATTGAATTCAATAAAACTTAGTTTATAATAACAGAAATTAAACATATTTTTTCACTTGTAGCAAATTAATATATAAAAGCCTATTTCATGCCTTAAATATTAAATTTGAGTATCGAGTGACAAGTATCTTATTATTCTTCAACGAACTTTACCTCGAAAGAGGCTTTATTAAGATTTTAATTTTGAATTTATTTCAGTATTCTTATTTATAAATAAATTTTAATGACGATATCAATTATATAGTGACTTCTATACTAGTTTTAAAATTACTTAGTTTATCAATGCATTTTGTATCAACTGATTAGTTTGAGATCCGACGTTAGAGTACTTTTAACATTGGCTACCATACATTATAAGCTAACTGTGAATTTGATTATTTAGTGAAATAAGGCAAAATAAAAAATAAACAATGCTCCTATATTAGTTTTTTTTTTGTTTCTTATACTTATATTAGCATGCTTTGAGAATGTTGCCATGGAGTGGTGAAGTTGTCACATTTTTCTATTCCATTCATTTTTTTTACTATTGATTGAGAAATTTTCTGATAAAGTATTCTTTCAAATTTTATTTTCAATTTCATTGTGAAAAAATGATGTATGTTTAGTTATTTAGCAATATACCTCTAAAATTACAACATAATTTAGCTCTTCTGCCTAAAATATTCAGTTTACGTTGTCTAAAATCCTTCCAAAATTTTGACATAATTTTCTAGAAATCCAATTCTTGTGACATTCTTCTTCCATACATGACTTCTATTATAAAAACACCTTTTGATGTTTTGAGTCATTTCCATTAGATTTAGAGAAAGCTTCCTAAAAGAAAACAAAATTGAGCTTTTACTTTTAAATGTTAATATTATCAAACAAAATTTGAATAATCATTAACTAAAGTTTCATATTATAGTCTAAAGTTGGATCCGCACTAAGATGTTTCATATACACATACATATATAACTGTAGTTAGACTTAAGATTTATTTTTTTATTACAGGTTTCTTAATCATACTTATAATATTAAAAGCAATGTATATTTATTATTTACATTAAACTTCTTATTATAGAAAATGTGCAGGGTATAGAAAAAACCTTATTGCCCCATTATATTAAAGTTTAAATATGGACTAATTAAATATTTAGCGAAGCTTTAGACTTAGCTCTTAAATAGCACCTTACATTGTAAATTAGTATAGTCGTCTGAAATTGTTGCTTTTTATTTCAAGTATATATATAATTTAATTTCAATATTTAATATTAAATTAAAATTCATTATTGATTTAATAACGGCATTTCATGGTAAAATATTGGTCAAATAGTATGCTATTAATTTAAAATAAATAAATGAATAACCTCCGCTATATTTCATATTTTTTATATCAATACAATTTAATTAATGTCAATATTGAGTAAACACAAAACATTTTATTCCAATATAACTATAATATACAAGTGTATATCTTTAAATAACTCACTAAATAGTATTAATGTAGAATAAATTACAGTCCGTCAATGTAGTTGCTAAAACCAACATGGAATTAAAAGTTAAGGTAACAATGATCACCTTACCGACGGCTTCTACGCTCACTAAAAAATACAGGTGCAAAAACACAAATTTAAAAAGTTGATTGAAAATATATCTGATTGAAATAATGATTTGAGTAATTCTTAAATAACTCCATTAAATTTGTGTGTATGTACTTCTACCAGTGTATATAGGACCCGTCGTCATAAAAGTATACATAGATAAATTAAGGTACTAGTTTGGAGTATATTAGCTATAAATTAATATGTAAGCGCTTTATTTATTTCCGGCGCTTAAAAAGGTTTAACTCGATTATGTATAGAAAGGGGAGGAAATCTAATAGTTTCAGCCCTGCATTGCTCTGAAAGTGACAGGCACCCCTTTTACGCTCCAAGGCATGAAAGTTCGCTCGAAAAATAAACACGCAACTCGCTTGAATCGCTTCTGGCTAATCTTTACTGTTAATAAAAGTTAAGCTCTTGTGTCTGAACAATTACTAACTCATCTGCGTAAAGTTTAGGTTAGATTTCTTGTGTCTTAACCATGAATATATTTTCAGTGAAGTAATCTGTCTATCATAGTGTTTTGACGCGGCTGCTGTTTTAGTATCATGTCTTATGTCCTTTCATATTTGATGCTTTTTATATTTATCAATATTAAATGTACGAATATGCTTAATATGTATAGGATAAATAAAAAAATTATGTGAAATTTACTTACAAAAAATATTAGGAACTAGCTTTCCGCCCGCGGCTTCGCCTGCGTGAAATTCGGTTATATCGCGTGATATGATAAGGAGTATCCTATAGTCTTTCGCAAGGTCTAGACTATTTATAAAAATTGGTTAAGTGGTTTATATGGTGAAGTTGTAAACAGTTAAACAATCTTACATGATTTTATGTTTGACAATAAGGAACTTCCATACAAACTTTCATCCCCTATTTCAACCCCCTCTATCATTTTTTTCGCGATAAAAAGTATCCTATGTCCTTTCCCAAGTTTAGTTCTATCTTCATACCGTTCTATTTCATCAAAATCGGTTCAGTGGTTTAGGCGTGAAAGCGTAACAGACAGACAGACAGACAGACAGACAGAGTTACTTTCGCATTTATAATATTAGTAACGATTATGGGCCTCCCGAGATTAGACTTAAGGAAAACTTCTAATGGGGAAAATAATATTTTCTTTCAATATTGTATTCCTTTAACGTCACTAAAAGATATATTATATCGTTGTAGTCATAAATAGAATTTCCTTTTCCTCTTAGTTTCTAAATTTAAGACTAATTATATACATAGATTGTACAAAGGACTTAAAGATGACTAAACCTTTGCTTTACTTAGGATCGCTGTGACTGATTAAAATATCAAATATTAGATTTATTTCAAGTATAGTATATGTATTTTCAATTATTTTGTATTGGCACGCTAAACTCTCTTAACATAGGCTAGTACCTAGACGTTTAATAAATAGAATAAAGTTAGTTCATTCAATCTCTAAAAGCTCAAAGTTAACATTTATTATACAACTATTGTTAAATTGCATTTAACTTTGATTTTTGATGTTTTTTAAATAAAAATGTGCTTCAAACCTTCAATAAATGAAATGCGTCAAAATTTCAAGTGAATATTTTGAACAACTATAAAAATGATTTTATTTGTGCAATAACAGTGATCTTACCTGTACGTTACAACGCGTAACAATAATGAAATCTTCCTGAATTAGGATTTTATGATGATTCTAAATCAATATTTTCTAGGGCTCATATCACTTACAATAGTCGCTTGCGTTAGCGCCGCTATTTCGGTGCTTACTATATTAAGTAGTTTTAAAAAATAAAATCAATTTCTCTAAATAATCTGTGATCTCATTCTTACTGTAGGAAAGAGGGTTAGGCTTTTTCTATGGAGAGATTATATTTGTCGATTAAAATGAATTCGTTGTCACAAAATATTCAGCATAATTATTATATATATGGTTTATTCTATTCTACTTTATCGTGTCAGACTCTTATTTACAAATAATGCTAATAATAATATATGCTATAAATTAGTTAATTGTGTAAAATTTGATTAAGTACTTACATTTAAATTGACGAATTAAAGATGTCCTAATATGTACAAATGCATTCTTGAATATTAAAATGTAAAATACTATAAAAAATATTTTAGATTGAGAAAATTGTTGCTACTGAAACATTTAACTATGTAAAGATTTTTATAATGTACCATCAATAAACTTCTATTAAATACTGAACCCCTCCTGAAGTCATTTGTCCTAAATGTCCTAATTTTATTATTAAAAATAATTTGTCCTAATATGAATGATATTACTATTGTTCTTATTTAATTACTTTGAGTTGTTACCTAACATGTCGTTCGCACCTTCAACTATTCTAAAGTAATAGACTCAGAATAAAGATAAATATACCTTTAATCTGCTTCTCATTATTAGGTGATTCATAAATATTTCCTCGAACAGCATTTCTATCGATATATCGATCGATTGAACGATGGCGTCAGTGTTATAAAGGCATCATATATCTGAATCGTCTAAGATTTTCAATGTGAATCTCATGTGTGTAGCGTAGTTGTTAACGTACATGCTAAGTTGAGTATAAACGACACTACACGGTACTTATTTTTAATGATGTACTGTGCTTTTTACTTCAAAAGAAGTGTGAATATTTTATAAACGTACGTACTTTTCTTACTAGTTACTTGCTAGTAGACGTGTCGTATCGATCAATAATATTTAAAAGCTACCTAAAAATTTAGTTTAAATACATTTTTCATTATAAAAATCTTATAATTAATTGTTTTGTATAAAAATGTGAATTACGTGTACATATGTCGCTTGCGTTAGATACAAACACCCGCGCTCCTTTTTCTAAACCTCTTCGACCTTTCGACCCTCTAAGACGTCTGGCCCCCTCAAGACACCGTTTGCCTCCCCATTCGTCAATATCGTCTGCTCGAATTCATGCTATAATCGAAATTTATAAATATAACTAAGTCGCGGATGTTAAACAAATCTAACATAGGTCTATACCTATGTTAGATTTCCTATGTAGAGTCTGACACTATTGTAAGACTACTAAGTCGTTCATTATAGAACTTTATAATATAAATAAAGCTACCCATGATAGTGTAACTTGACTTATCAGTCACATCTGTATGTGATCTATATTATATTAAAAACTTTTACTTAAAGCTGTACCTACACCGCTGTAATTCACAATTATGCTTATTTACAAACTTGGTAATATGTAAAGTTTGGTTTGAACTCACAATAAAGTATTTCACAATATAGTTGTTTTTATTTACTTTGTCTCATTCCATACCTTTCAGATACTAGATAATCAATAAGTACTTATACACCATGCTGACACCATTATTGACACAATCGTCTATTTTCGTCAGAAATAATAAAATGTTTCAGTTTATAAAAACAATTACAAGAAATAATTACAAAATAAACTTTTAACACCTATGTATTTTCCTTCTCTGAAAATATATTCAATTTGTGTAAAATTATAATAGCCAAAAAAAAGAGATTTCTCAATATAGACATCAAGCCCCACCTATCAACGACCAGTAATCGATAGTTAATAATTTGTAATAATATAAAAACAAACATATTTTTTGTGCAATAAATGCCATATTTTTGCCTAATATTTATAATTATTGCAAAACTTGTACTTGCTGTAATGTACTAAGTGTGTAAGTATTAAATTCAATAGAGGTAATTGTAGTTTGCAACTTGTATTGTCTGATGTCTAAATCAATGTTCTATTTGCTATACCGGCAACATTTTGTCCGTTCCCGATATTAGTCATTTGGTTCCGGAAATATTTTTTATTGTCGCCGACAATATTACATGTCGATACTTTCTATCTAATAGATATACATTGAGTTTCTTTATTGAAGTAATTAGAAAAAAAATAGGCGGAATGAGTGGATTATTATAAATTTATTCGGAAGATATCTCTTTATCAATTCATAATACAAACTTAAATTTAAATAACTAGAAGAAAAAAGTTATAAGCTCAACAATAATTGTTAATTATTACCTTAACGTTTATGGGTGTTCAAGCAAAAATGTTGCTTAATGAACGAGATTACTTGCAAAGTTTGCATGGATTAATTGATTATGTACTAAGTATTTATTTGACTATCTATTTGTTTTATTTTCTTCGTTACGGTCGGATGTGACGGTCATCATTATTTGAAAAGTTATTCATATTATTCATGTTCCATCATCTTCAAATATGCTATAAATAATTATTTACACCCTTTCAAACGGTAGTAGTAGTTGTTTTTATTATTCAAGATATACTTTATAGTAACGCCAGTCGTGGCGCAGAGGCACAAGCGTGCGACTGTAAACGCGACAGGTTGTTGGTTCGATTCCCACTCCAGGAAATGTAAAATTTACTATTTTCATTTCATGGGTTTGGTAACAAGGCAAAGCGCGGCGTTGAGTTCCGCCACTCAACCCGCAATGCTTCAATTCGGCGGAAAGTGGGGAACGGATTTGTTGAAAGAGAACCGAGTGTCTTGACACTAGGTTCTCTGGTTCCCTCTGCCTACCCCGCTATAGCTATACCCCGCATATATGCGGGATACAGTGTGAAGTTTAAAAAAAAAATTATAGTAATATGTAATATTATATGTATCTATTATATGTATTATACATTTCGTTTGTGTGTATACAAATTCAAATATTAAAAATATCAGATTGCGACGATAACTTTGCACATTTGTAATTTACTTTACGTGGTTAACAAAGGAGAAAACTGATTGTTATATACATCTACAGTGCTACACCAGGAGATCAACAATATTTAAATAAAAACTTGAAAATCCAAGCAGATAATTTTTTTGAGAGCATCTTACTCAATTAACGCCTGTCGTGGCGCAAATGCACAAGTGTGCGACTGTAAACAGGTTGTGGGTTCGAACACTCAACACGCAATGCCTCAATCGGGGAACGGATTTGTTGAAACAGAACGTAGTGTCTTAACACTAGGTTCTCAGGTTCTCTCTGCCTATTTTTTTAACTTCATGCTGTATCCCGTAGGATACAGCATGAAGTTAAAAAAAAAATAATAATAATCTAACTCAATAAGTGCCTACTGTAACGCAATGGTTGTTGGTTCAGGGGAATGATTCTGTTTATCTCATTTTCATTTGTCTAACCAACTTACGTTTTGCCATTCAACACGCAAAGTCAATTTGGGCACTCTCATTACATTCAGGATATTGGTATTCGAGAATTTTAGGGGTGGAACATGTATATGCATTCACGTCTCGATTTCGGGCGGAAAGTGAAGTACTGTAAGTATGTGCTTCAATATTTACAACAGCAGAATCAAAATAAAAAAACTACAAACATCTGTTTCAAATTATTTATTTGCAATTCGAATAAATTTTTAATTTTCTTAACAAAAAATTGCTTAAAATTTAAACGGAGGGGCGCCGACGACTCTCTGCTACAATGGTTCGTGTATCTGAAAATTGAAATTATATTTTATTAGTAAATAAACTATATTAATAATAAATGTAATCTTTTACAATATTGAGTATCTAATGATTATTTGTTATATAGAAATTTTAAGCTTCTTGTAGGTAATCAGATTATGAAGACATTACTTAATATAAGAAACTAGAATAAAATAATATATCATTTATAGAAATAACAGATGCCTTAATAATTAAAAAGATATAATGAAAATCCGAATTGAATTCCTACAATGAATTTAGGCAAGTTCGTATAAACTATACATACCGAATTGAATGCCATGATTATAATGTAATAAAGGACAATATTAACAAATTGCTACTACATAATTACTATGTTCACGCGTGAATTTGCAGCTTAAGTGGCAACAATGAAGTCAACAAAGCTGGCTGTGATATGCGGATATAGAACATTCCACAACCACTTTGTCGGCTCCCTAATTGCTCTTCGATAGTTCCTCGTGTGAAGTCCCTTTATATTGCACCGCAGTTGTTTATTCGCCAATTATCGCTCATCAAAGCTGGCTGTGATATGGAGTGGTGACATAGCACAACCACTTCGTGAGCGACACTCGACCAGTGCTCGATGATTATGCGCTTGTTTACACTACTATAAGATGTCAGAGAATTGGCCCACAGCCCAACTCGTCAAAAATGGCTGTGATATGAATGTTTACCATGGCACAGCCATTTTTACGAATGGGCCACAGACTCTCTAAACACGTATCTCAAGCATAAAGCACTCCTTCTCGATACGCTAAGTGGTCTCCGTAAACCGACCACATCAAAGTGGCTGTGATATGAAGACAAAAAGACATTTCACGGCCTCTTTGACAGGCTAGGCCCGAAAACATACAAACTTTTTGAGTACTATTTAAGTTCACTACAGCGTTGCTCAAGTGTTGCTGTGATTTCACAAATGCAGTCATGCTCATCAAAGCTGGCTGTGATAGTTACGTGATGACCTATGACAGACCGACTTTGATGACAAAACCACATTCAATCCAGATATCTGAAAACTGCCAAAAGTAATACACTCTTAAATACATAACTCTTAAACTATCATGGCAAAGAAATATATAGGTAAATTGTACACATTAAGAAGAAATATTAACTTTCCTACTTTGATTTTATTAACAGTAGAAACGAATAATATTTCTAGTATCAAAACGCCATATTTTTTTAATTACAATAACATAATAATATACAAGATAAAAATTCCCATAACTAATATTAAAATAAGAAAATTAATATAAAAACAACTACATTAATTATCATAATGTACATGATACCCCTTATTTCTGGATGAATCAAGCAAGGTGGCTCACCTGAAGGTCTGATATTCAACAATTATAAAAAAAATAATCAATTTATTTCATTATTTACCATATTTGTGTAATCTTTAAGTATCTCATCTAGTTATATAGTTTTATTTTCATATATAATAAATTAATAGATTTTGAAGAAGTAAAATGGAGAACATACTAATATTAATAAGGTAATTTTTACCTAACAGCTTCAGTCACTTAAATAAATGACAGAAGATCACTTATTCGACATCGATATTGTTAAAGAGCTTTATGAAAATATTCCTTAAATTTTATTCATTACAAAAATAATACTTTTATGAAATAATATTACTTAGGCAACTAATAGGATTATAAGTTTAGATATTGACGACGTATATAAAAATAACTTAAATGTAATGTTGAGAAAATCCGGTAAATAGTCCGTTAAAAGAAAAAAGACAATGTTGAAAATGTTATCAATAAATTAATTCCATTTTACGTTTAAATATATTTAAATGCTGATTCATTTGGACGACGTATACAGGCTTAGTACTCGTATAGTTTGAGTAAATTATATTAATTGCTTTATGATTAACAAATGTGGCAAACAATTTCGAAAATTGTTTCTCAATTATTGTTTGATCCCATTAAACCGATTGGTAGCATAGTTCATAACGCGGTGCAATTGACAAACATCATGTAAATCCGATTGTGGATGCGAGGCGGGGATCAGGATTCAATAGGCTTTTAGCGCCGATAAATTTGGGCACTCACGTTTGATTCAGGATATTGGTATTTGTGAACTTTAGGGGTGGAACATGTATGCACGTCCTTCAGCCATATCTAAAACAGTACAAGCTACATTATGTAATATTTAAAATGTTTTAGAAATTGTAATTAGCCTATTCGATAACTATTTCGTCATAGAGATTTTTTAGTAATTAGAAAACATATAGCTAAGATTTAAAAAAAGCACAAAGAAACCGATTTTAGATAAAATGCACTATATAATAAAATTATAATTGTAATTAGATTCGAACTAAACTTAAATGGGGCCACAAGAAAATCACTATCTTTTATATAAAAAAAAATCATCAAAATTGGTTCACCCAGCCGAAAGGTATGTGGTTAACATACATAGAAAATACAGTTGATTTGAGAACTTCCTCCTTTGAGGTCTATTAAAAAGCAACTGCATATTAGATTTTAAAAAAGAATTACCTACTATGAAAAACATCATTAATCTAGTACCTACCATTATTTATTTATATCCCACCATTATTCTATATAAATTTATTGTAATTGTTTTTATAGGAAATAAACTAGATTAAAAGCTTTTAATCACTTTTCTCTATTCGCATTACGTTTGGCGCTCGCTTTACGATATTCTTATAGAAAAATGTAAGAACGATCATGAAACAAATGACCATTTAATCAATGTAAATCCAACTATTTTATTTTTAAATTAATAACGCATATTACCGATTATCCTCTCTATTCATTCTATATATTAATTGTTTAAGGACTTAATAATATCGATATGTTAATTTATATTTCTTACGTATAGAATATGTAATATAAAAGCTGCCACTGTGAAATTGAAATTTAAGGCTAAGCAGAAATTACGAAATTAATTGTAAGCAAATAATATAAACATATACTAATATATATTTTTAATATTATATGATATGTGGTCATTTAAACTACATTTATATCACTCCTTGTTATTTCATGTAACCGTTACACAAAATCATAACGGGCGAGAACGTCATATAGATAATTGTGAATATAATCACACATAATAATTGATAAATCAATTTAATTCTATTGAATTAATAGTCATAATTTCACATACCTGTGACGAGGACAAGGATTAGCGTACACTACAATTTATTGCAGTTAAATTTGATATTATATTTAATAAAAAATACTATTTCAGTTCAATTCAAATATCTTAAGAAAAAATAAAATTTAATATGTCTGAGGAAGCGCTACTCCCGACCGCGCTGCATTCAATACTGCGAAACCCGGCAAAGCTCATTCCTATCAAGCCCACACACATATATACCTCCTGAAAGTATATAACAGAGCCTGCACCTAGGTGTGCCCGGTACATACATAGGTTACCCGTATAGTGCGCGCTTCCGTTCTCACACGAAATACATAAGCTCTCTCGTTTCTTACCTTATCATGTAAACGAATTGTAATCTGATATTAAAGTTTAATCAGTTGCAGTTTTATAAAAAAATATATATTTTACATTTTATATTAGCAGTTCGGTGGCACGCTTAAATAGCATAAGGGAGGTAAATACATTCGTGTGTCAAAAGAAACGTGTCGCCAACTCAAAAAGAAAAGATTGTTAAAGATTTTCTTTTTCTTGTTATTTGAAAATTATAAAATCAGTATATAATAGGGACTTAAAATGATGGAACCTGTTGTTAATAACATTCGAACCTTCTTAATTCTATTTAAACTTGCCACATTGTGATGTTTAGTTTCAGATTATACAAAAACATGTATTTATCTTTATTTTACTAACATTTCTCTATAATCGCATTTTATGATAATTATATTGGGTAAGATACAAATGCAATACATAATTTATTCTTAGCTGCTACAGTACTAAGTAAAGCTTTATATTACACTTTTGCGAATTCGATTAAATGATAAAAGCTGATAAGTCATTTAATTTAATTCGTAACATATCAAATTAAGTTAACATAAATATTTTTAAATTAAAAAGCTAATACATATGAGAGTCGCTAGATAGGAATTTTATGAATTGTTCATAGGACTATTTTTTAACAATTTTCTAAAAGAATTCAGTGCCTCACAAAAACACTAAACAAAAAACAAAGCCGCAACAAAAATAATATAAGCCACTATAAACAAAAGCTTACATAACTGATATATTTAGAACATAACAAAAAAATATTTTACTTCAAAAGAAAAAAAACCGCATAAACAAGTAATTAATCCGCTAAAATAATAAATAAATTATGTTTTCAATTATTTACATACATGTTTTAATGGAATAAATACTGCGTAAATATAAAAACTGGATATGAATGTAGTACATACAAATATTTATAACTTAAAAAAATACCTTTCTTTTTTAGTTGCAAAAATATATCTGGTATCTGACGTAACACAGTCATCTCAAAAATATTAGATATTATAAACAATAGTAAGGTGGAATATTACATAACATATTATATTAATTATTAAAATTAAATTATATTAATATTATAACAAAAAGTTTTGTAAATAAATAAGTAGAGTCTCGCGTAGTTTAGAAAACTAACGAGTACAATAATTTTGACCTCATTAGGACTGCTATTTATATAATCGAAAAAAAATCTATTTTATTTAACTTTTGAACACTCAATACATATATTTATATAGATATATTTCCAAATATTTATATGACATACGCAATCGAATACATTTTGAAATACATAAGAAATATGAAATTAATAGACAATTTTATTCTTTAAGTAATGAATCCGTAAATTTTATTCTTTAAGAAAAAGTCCGTAATTTCGCGGTAATTGTAAAAATAAAAAAATATATTTTGATCTATTTGGATAAGACTGAAAATGATTTAATTGTACAAATATTTATAACTAATACCTCATTCCATGTTCGCTTCGCACGCGTATTTCATAGTTATAAAATCTATATGACTATATATCTTTTTATTTATTTAATAATAATTAAACACAAATAAGTTCTTCAAGGCAAATATTTTAACCAGAGCAAACGAACAGAATGTAACAGATCATTCGATACTTTTATTAATACATATTCGCAAAATGTTGTGTTTCGATAGTCAATTAATTTTAAAATATCAGTGTGAAATGAAAAAGCACTTGTATCATTTAAAAATATCGGATTAATAAATGACGGCTCGTATTTATGTGAACCGTTGTGTTTAATTATTCACTTTGAAGCACTTGTCGATGGCGTTTATTTATCTACAGGTCATTCTCTTATTTATACGAATATTTTTTTAGTAACTATAATGCGCCATGCTACAGTGCGATCTTATTGAATAAACGCGTGTTTTATAATTGGTAGCTATTTCTTATTAATTTCATATTTTATCATATTATCTATACACATTTTAAATTATGCTGTTTGAAGATAAATATTTAAAAATATATCTTTTTTCATGAATTTCTATTTCTTTCAAGTATAGTAATTCAGATATTTCATTATATTTGAAAAATATTATTTTAATTAAAGATACATTAAATACTAAGACCTCTCTTCGTAGCAAGTATCTTCATAATGGAAAACGAAGAACGTGCTCTATCCGCATGAAAGACAAGGTAGTGAGAATTTGATGTGCAGGGACATCTCGCTACCCAAGTCTTTCGTGAGGCAAAGAGCTACTTAGCAGCGGTCGACTGGAACTCCTGGTGTACACTTTGTTCGCCATGATAGCGTGTTCTTATATTAAGATATACTAATATAAATATGAGAGTTTTATGAAATTAATTCAATGATTTCTATAGACGTACTTTTGTACGCCCCGCGTTTACAAAGAGTGGGGATGATATGCAAGTGACGACGCGCTTAATGGAACGACGACGGTCTACCGCTAGACTCTACGCCTTGAAACGTAAAAATAAGCAATAAACATCTTACATAAATATACAAATAAATATATTATTCTAATATAAAAACAAAAAAACAAATGTGTAATAAAATCTTCTATTTCTGTATATCTAAATGTATATGTTCATAACAGCGTAAATTATAAAATTAATGCACTTTTATATAACGTACAAAATTATGGTTCTAAATTACTTGCAAATTGATATTTATGTATACTAGTGTCCCGTTGACGCGTTAACAACGCGTTCTCTTTAGTAACGTATGTCACTTTGTATAAACATGTATGTCAAACCATGGTAGTGTGTGTAACATTTATTTTATTAATTTAATATACTTTTTATGCATTATTTAAAAAAAATGTTAGCATTCTGCACTGATTCTCTATATAAACTATAAGTGTGCCGAGTTTCATGCTCCTCCGTCCGCGTAATTTTCGTAAAAAGGGATCCAAAGTTTTTGCTTCACGTATTTATATATAGATATCCTATAAAAACTGTGTAAACGGAAGTATAGATTGAAATTCTTAATAAGTGTATTAAGATTAGTGATTTATAAAGAATTGTTGTTTCTCCACCATCACATAATTTTTAATTGAAATTCACAAATGTATTCATAAGTTAATAAATGACTTCAAGCTCACATTATCCTTGGCATGTTATTTGATAATAATAGTAATAAAAAATAAAAAAATCATTATTTATTATTCATATTATATATTTAGATAATTCACTTATCTTCCTTATGTTCGCAAGTTATTGTGTTAGTGTAAGTTAGCACGTATAAACAGATATACGTTAGCCAGCCAGTAAGTAAAATACTGAATTTTAAACGTTACTGTCTAAATAGCTTTTAATCCTTTTATCTATAGAATTCTAGTTAATCTAACAGATTTTAATATAAATTAGCCAACTTCATATAATATGTTAAATAGATTGAAAAGGGTAATGTGCAAATGTTCGGTAATGTATGCTAGGCTGCTATGTCGCAAGTTGAACTTGCCTGGCCTAGCTGCCACGTGTCTAGGTATATGTTATGTAAATACAACACTATATTGAAACTAATTTTAGCACTTGCATGCAAATTCTGTCTGTACATGAAACCTCTAAAAAGCATCTATATCAGCTAAGCACTCTCATGCATAAGGGATTTTTTATGAATGAACACTTTATTTATGAAAAGAGAATGTCAGTTTATTATTATGATATAAAATATGTTTATATAACATTTAATTTAAAGAATAACATAGTTATTTGTAAAATACATTTATTAGTAACTTTATAACTTCATTGTAAACAAAATGTAGTATTTACATACATATTATTGTCGACGTAATATCTGCCAGCTATGATGTATACATATATCAGAATATTTTGAATAGAACAACTTGAGTCAGTATTACTAATTCATTTCATATACTCGTATTATGCAGTTGACAAAGATAACTCATTCAATTCAAGTATTGTAAAATAGGGCAGCTGCATCCCATATTGTAATCAAGATTCAAAACTGGTAGGGTCATTATAACCGTTAATATTATTAATTACCGTTAAGAAATTCTGTCTACGTACATCAAAGTACCTGATTTACAATTACTTTTTATAACATTTTATTTCTAATATTCTGAAACTGTCTACTTGAGTCAAATGAGTTAGCAACGATTAGCAATTACGTCTTGGAATATTTAAGTAAATTCGTATGGTATCGTATGTAGACGTAATAATAGATAAAGGGCGTACCTTCGAGGAGCATACAATACTTATGCATAAAGCATAGTGCCTACATATGATTGATGTTGAACACTGAAACCTTTGAAAAATAGAATTTATGATTTTTGTGAACTTTAAAATTATCTTTCTATGAAAGTTATAACGCTATTAGGTTTAGAAAATACAATATTATACTATTGATGAATAATAATAAAACATATACTTGTTAAAATTGTAAAATATACTAATGATTAAATTACAATACATGAATGGTTTACCGATATTTTAATATGATATAAATATAATATATTTATATATTATATATCATACTATTACAGTATTTTACATTTAACAGAGGCACAAGCGTGCGATTGTAAACAGGAAATGTAAAATTTAGTATTTTCATTTCTTGGGTTTGGTAACAAAGCAAAGCGCGGCGTTGAGTTCCGCCACTCAACACGCAATGCCTCAATTCGGCGGAAAGTGGGGAACGGAATTGTTGAAAGAGAATGGAGTGTCTTAACACTAGGTTCTCTGGTTCCGTCTGCCTACCCCGCTATGTGCGGGTTACAGCGTGAAGTTAAAAAAAAATGATTAACGACATAAAATTTCCCTCGTGACTTGTTTGTTTTGTTTGCATTTCATTTCTATATATTTCACTTTATGAAAAATAAATATACCTATAGATTTGTGAATTTTAGTAGCGTCAAGAAAAAAAAATAATGTTTTGGAAATATTAGTTTCACTAATTATTAATTTCATGAAAATATAATAAGCGGACACCTAATATTATATAACTCCAAATTGATAATCTATATTTTAATTTTATGTTTTCTATGTTAGACTGATCCTAATTGTATTAAACCTTGAATTTCAATTATTTCAATAGCAATAAAAAGGAAATATGTAATGGAGTAACGACTAACTAATTGGAACAAGCTTCAGTTTAAATTTTTAAATATATTAATGTATAGTGTATACAATTCTATAATATATATCGTATACTCCATAACGAATTCTAGAAGACTTTTAGAAAAGTTGTTTAAACCGATTATAGTAGACTAATGACTATGAATAAGAAATGAAGGTTAGTTAAAGCGATTAATATTTAATTAGCCTGAGTCCGGAGCAATCATTTCAATGAACATTTAAATTATTGTTACATGAAAATGAACAGTGATGTTCTAAATTGGAATAATTGATTTTATTTTTTCAATTCTGAGGATAGTCGACGATTAAATAAAAATCCTAGAGGCACCGCTGATGCGTTGACAACGCATTGCTTTAGCAATGTGTATGCCATTTTATACGAAAGTGTATGTCAAATGAATAATAGTGTGTATGTCATTTATTTTATGTAATACTAATGCATTATTATGAAACATTAGCTTTCTGCACTTCTTCTTCATATAAACTTTAAGTATGCCAAATGCCGTAACGTTTGGCGTCCCGTTCTCTCAGACTACCCCGTTAGGAATAAAGCGTGAAGCTAATTATGCCAAATTTTGTACCCCTCTCGCACAATTTCGTAAAAAGAGATACAAAGATTTGCACTAACATATTAATGTACACCACCATGTGACCGTCTAAAATATAGGGGAACGGCAGGTAGCCCTGGACACCTCAATTTGTAAAAAAACTAAAGGGATTGCTTAGACAAAGAGTTATTGAAAAGATACCTTTTCTACAGTAGAAACAAATGTAGTTTGATCGCGGTGCGGACGCTGAGTAAATTAATCGTGAGAGAATGTTTTATGTTGTTTCGTCGCTCCTGTCAAATGTCATCGTTAGCTATTAAGTACAATAAGTATTGCATCTATAGTAATAACATAGGTGAAGTACCCATGTTATTAATATCGTTGCAGGAATACTAAGATATTATGCCAAAATTCATAGGGAGAACCAGTGAAAGAGGGAAATAAGTGGAAAATCAAATAACAGAAACATTTACAAGCAAAATTAGTATGATCGAATACAAGTTTTCAGCGAGGCAAGTGACAGAGAGATATAATGTATCTCCAAGTTTACTTCACGATTGACGCGGTCGCAAAAGTTCAAGAAAGCGAGATTATAACATCTTCGCCATATAAAAAAGTGAAGGAAAAACAGAAGAAAAAACGTAATAAAAAATATCAAATAGAAATACAACAACATGACGGAGCAAAAAGATTTTAAAACCATATAAAAATATCCAAAATCTTTTTTAGAGAAAAAGAGACTGAATGAATTGTTCCAGAAGAAATATTTGATGAAACTCTGATTGCCTTGTCAGAAATACCAAGACAGTGCCTGTGAAGACTGTGTTCATCCAATATTTGTTTACTGTGATGTTTGCAGGGCCAAAGAGCAGTCGATCCATCATCGAATAAAGTGTCCGGGGCTACCCGCCTTTTTTGACGGCAAAAACTAGACGTTATTTTAAACAGTATATTTTTATAATTCAGTTTTAGTAATATTTAATTATAGTACAAAGTTTAATTAATATAAATAATTAAATTCCCAATTTAATATTAAATATAAAATAACACAGAAATATCCTGTACTTTTATTTTTATTTGCGTTTCATTTAAGTGTCCGGGGCTACCTCCCCTTCCCCTACCTAAAAAAAATTTTTTACATTGTAATAAATATAAATAAAAGAAAGACAATGAATGAGGTTGTATTTTATTAATAAAATAATCCAGTTTAAAATAACAGTTTCAATACCGGCTTTAAAGAGATCAGATTTTTTTGTATTCATGTCAGTAATCTAACTACAGTTGAACGCATCGCACTCCACCCGATCATACAAAGTGGATAATTCAATAGTCTAGCTCCAAAGTTAATAGCGTTAGCGCCGTCCATTACTCGTACATTGTAATATTGGTGGGTGATCGGCAACACTTTAGGCATTTTAATTGAATAAAATTTTGAAACATTTATTTTACTTACTTGTTGCGTGCTATTTTCCTTCGTGTAATAATTGCACGCGTTTATTTAAATATTCAATATGCAAAAATGTGGTACTTTTCACAGAGATTAAACTTAATTCCACAATTAAGTTACATCTTCTCTTTAGTCAGTTTCTTTTGTTTGGTATTACCGAACCTATGTTAGATCTATCTACTAAGCTAGCGTCTAATAACTAACTCAAATGGAGACTATGGCAGTAAAAGTACACAAGTGTTTAATGTAAGATTTATAAGGAATATTTTTAATTCTATTTTTAAAAAATATTATGGACCAGACTGCAACTAAAGTCTTAGTCGTGTCTGTACACACACATACGAAGTACATCGTGATATAAACAAAAAATATGATTACTATATTTCACACTTTATTACACCAAAGAGCATACAACAATAATAAATACAAAAAAGGGGAGTGCAATTTTGATGTAAGGCGCCCTTATCACACACATGTGATCTCTTTCAATCAACCCTTACTATACAAAAGATTAGTGGATGCAGGGATATTGGTTAGTGAACAAATGATTTAAGTGTTCTTATAGCGTGATAAACTTGCTCAAAATTTACTAGCTTATAAATTACTATATAAATATATCATTATACTCGTATGTATATTTCAATGAATATAAATAAAAAAGCAATAATATTGCTTAAACGATCATTATATATGTATAGATTTTATTAAAATAGGACGCAGCTTTAAGAGTGAGAGCTATGTTTGGGTACAACTCAGCGCCTCTACTAATTTACGATCACTTTATGAACTCATATTGAAAAGATGGTTGGTACCGAAGAAATGGAATATTGACTAGGTATTGTGTGAAGATGGCAGAAAAAGATGTGTAATCAAGTGGAGATTACGATCATACACCTCATGGTGAGCCATTCAAATATATACCCTGAATTCTGTGATATAGTTGAATTTCAAAATAGAATCGAACGGCCACATTTTGCAGACAGACTAATTAACAAATAGATTTTGAGGTAGTTCATAATAGCTCACCTCAGCGTAATGAATATGTTAAGGAGAATCCGTTATATTTTAGCTATTTTGGTTTTTCCCATCTTCGCAATCGAAAAATAGTAAAAAAGATTTAGTGCTCATCTCAAATATATGGAAAGACCAAGAAAATGTGTTGTCCATAGTGAGACCTAAGTTTTTATCTGTGTAACTTTAATTGAATTCCACCGAACACTATGGGCGATAGGGATAACAAAGATATTTTTAATGCTTGTTGAATAAAGAGAGAGATTGGCCAAATGGTTTAGCCCATGTATGAAAAAAGGATAGGATTTATATTATAGATATCAGATATATAATATTATAAAATTCATCAATGGGATGCATAGATTTGTAGATTGTCGGCATAAAGAACAAAAGTTAATAATTAAAAGACTTGGTAATGGAATTATTGAAAAATTAAGAAACAGAATGGCGTCTTAAGGAACACAAGTCAAATAGTGCAATAATATTAATTTTCTAATTGTCGATTCCGTATGTGTCTTATAAGATTTCAATTAGGCAGTAGTCACGTTGTAAAAGAACAGAATATATGACATTTGAACTTTTGAAAGAAAAGTTAAATTTAAGATAAGTCGATAATGAGATAAGGAAACAGGGATTGCATAGGCCGTTCACCAGCAGGTAGGAAGAGAGTCAGATGAAAAAGAATAAATAATTAATGACATGGCTAAAATAGTCATGATATGAGCAAATAGCCAGACAAATCAAAAAAGTTTTAAATTAAATTGTATTGATATGAATATACATTTAATCTTTTTAAATATTTATAATAATTTTTCGCTAGTATTTAATATCATTGCACGATAGTTTTAGTATATCAAGTGTATTTTAAGTTACTTTATCTACATACCCTAAAACTTTTAGTCAAAGTAGCAACGTAAATGTAAAAAACTCGGGATACGCAAAGAAAATGGGACGAACAAATAAACATGGGATACAAACGCTACGAGACAAGCGCTTTTGCTTCGTTAATAAGGTAATTACATTAATAACAGTTAAGTAAAACTTAACGTTTTCTTACATGCTTATTTTTCTTTACCTTTTGTTTGTGCTTCATATTTCTTTAATATTATAGAGTTAATATGAGATAATCTAAACTTAGCTCCTTCTGCTCTTATGGTCTCCTATTAAAGCATTGTACATTTTCTCAATGGGCCACAATAACTGAAAATAGTTAATTCAATCTTTCATCAAGTGCACTACACTTGCTATACACTTGCTATCGTTTGAATCATCATGAACATGTTTCCTTGTTTCATTCTCTTTATGTCATATACGTAATGTCACTTAAGTTCCAACCATCTAACATGTCGATTTAGGTTTTTACATTTTATTTTTATTTTTGAAACTTTAATCGCTATAGAGCTCTTATTGTTTTTTCTATTTTTAATAAGGATTATTGCTATTATTTTTATTATTATGTATTTACTTACTTTGTGTTGACTTATGAATAAATTAAACATTAAACAATAAAAACTCCTACATATACCTACTCATACATAGGTTACCTGTTTTAAAATGAGCAGTAAGTATATAAGAATTGAACTGATCAATTTCAGCGTAATATGTAGGTTTATATCGATTTTAAAATGAGTTGATGACGTTTTGAAACCTTCAACTTTAAAGGAAATTTATTATTCAAAGCCCAAGATGCTATAGGTAACCTTTTACATTTTATGTAAGCAAGGGATCGTATTTACATTTTGACGCATAAATTATATATATTCGAAAAAATCTTTTTATTTTTCTTAACTCTTACTTTTTGTTCAAATATACGGAGTGTATATCGTGTTCCGCCTGTTTTAAAAAACCTTTCAACTTTCAACGTCGGATTTCAATATACCATACCGAGAGATCAAAAATATTGCTCTTCGAGTAGGGGGACCTTACATAACAATTCTTATTCTTTAAATTCTCTATTATTTCAGAATGGAATCAAATTATAAATTATGAATAAATATAAATACCGAACATAATGTATTTGCCGTGTTTGACCTATGACAAATTTTAATGATGAAAAAGCTAACTAACTAGTAATTAATTTCTAAGTTTAATGACCGTAAACTTTCATCATAATAGAAAAATATTTTCTGTGTATATTCTATTTTTGCGTATATTCAACCAGGCCATCTAATGTATATATATTTTTAGCTTCACGCTGCATCCCGCATATACATATAGACACTCCGTTCCCCACTTTCCGCCGATTAATCTAATAATTACTCTGATGAAATTAATTGTAAAAGGTGAATCAATTATGATAAATATTTTTAAGAATTATTACTTTTTTTAGTTGCTACAAACATTTTACAAAATTGAAAATAGATTTTTCAATCTAAATAATTATAACTCTAGAATAATAACGAAATGATTTACAAACACTTATGCAAATTTTTGAGTAAACTGGAAGACAAGAAGTGGATATATTATAGCACGATTTTTTTTGTACCTGTACAATCGATACAATTCTATCAAAATCACAAAAAGTCTGAAATTAAATGTTTTAACATAAATGCTGGGATGTTTTAGAAATTACTTACATTAAAATTGCAAATTCAATTATTAGAATAACGAGGTCTAAAAAAATATATTGAAATAATTTGTCAAAATAGACATTAAATAAGGTATCTGAATTTTACGTCGGTAAGTAGTGAAAACTATAAAATAATACTATTAATAATTATTTTAGTACATAAACCTACATCCAACTGTTTGTTACCTACATACTTGTTTCAAATTCAGCTAAAGAAAGTACTTAGTTCAAAAGAGGCTCCATATTTTTCATTGATTTTTATCACCTAACTTAATTTCGCTTACGAAAACAAAATATGGTAAATAGAAATACATATGTAGATTGAAATTGTCCAGAGTTTCATTATAATTATAATACTTAAAAACCGCATTTCTTTCATCAAGGGATATCATAAATATAAAAAATACAACAATAAAATATATTTGAAACAAAAACACTAAACACTTTAAATAAATTTAAAAATCAATCAATAGAATAAAATATATGCTATGTTATGAATGTTTTTGTTTATCGGTTAGTACTCAAAAGTTACCAAACACAAAGAAAAACGTAATTTAAGCAAATAAATCAATAAAATAAAATATATATAGTTATGATTGTTATTGATTATTTATAAATTAGGACCCAGCAAATATTTGTTTATTATTTTTAGTTATTAACCCATTCCAACCGGCGTATGCAACTGTTGCGTTCTAGAGAAGCTATGCTGAGAGCTGAGAACGCAAATGTTGCGTTTTTCTCTATCCAGTTCCGAACGCAACAATTGCGTCATCATGTATATAAGATGGTTTCTTAGCTATATGCCTGACAACGCAACAGTTGCGTCATTAAATATTTGTATACTTAACAGCCTAGGCTGGTAGAGTCGTTCACAACATTTCAGGCCGGACGGAAAGGGTTAAATATATACGAGTATATATAATATATATTAATAAGTACAACCGGTATATTCAGTTTACAAAAACAACAGATCGCTAAGCTCTTAATTTGATTGCAACAAAATCATAAAACACATATGAAGTGAATAGAAATATATTTATAAGAATACAAATTCACTTGCACGTGTAAGTAAAACAAAATATATTTCTACCACAGTGATTTTGGACCTACCTGTACACTGCTTATCTTGTCTTGACGAATCTGACGTCTAGGATGATAGCAGGATATGTTACCTCGTGAAGCTGTTAAACACATATTCAATTTCATTCTCAACATACAAATAATGTTTCACTTTTAAATAAAATAATCGCAACGCTGGGGCCTATCTTTTTTTTTCAAAAAAATTAACTCTGTAGAGTTAAAAAGAATATTAATAAGATATTTTTTTAAGAAATCAAAAAGCATATTATGTTTATAAGTTAGGTGTACATATCGCATGTGCAGCATAATCGCATTGCCATAAAAGTTAAATAACTAGCTTATATAATTAAAAAAAAATTATAAACTAAAAGATAGTTACAAATAGATATTTACCTAAAAAATCATTTTAGCGATGCATTGTGTGAAGCAGTATAACAGCAAGTAGATGTCTTGCTTGATCTGTAACAATAGAGAAATCGCTTGATAAGAGTTCTAAAACATTTAAACCATTTGGATAGACGCAAAAAGGAGATGTATTACGCATGGCACATTTCAATCGCACTGAAAAAATGGTAAACAAGACATTCGCATGTTGCAACCGCAGCTTATAAAAACTAGTATAATAATAAGCAATTACAATAAGAAAAATATAGTAAAACTTACCAATCAGGTCCGAAGCTAATTACTACGCCTAATTAGTTTGTTTGTCCTTCCGCGAAGTTGTATTCACCTGCAGCAACAAGAAAATAATTTAAGTAATATATTATTATAATTTGTGAATGTTTTGCTCAATAATGCTTAATACAGAATTATACCTCTATTTTAGTTCGATTTTGTTAGATCGAATCGATGATCGATGACCCCGATAGTTTAGTTACAGTTTACAATAATTATACTTACTAAAAAATCTTTTCATATTTTTACATGGTGTAATTAACCTAAGCTCAATAAAAAAGTATAATCACTTAAATGATTTTGACTTGAAAATATTCTACAATTTTTGTTATTCAATTTTGATTTATTCAACACAATAATTTTAAGTTCCAAACAGCTCACAAAATTCTATAAGTACTTGAAACATTAATCTTTTATATAAATTAAATAATATATTAATATATCCAGACCGGCAATAGCTGAAAAGTTAAATTTTATAACTTAAAATGACTAAAGAATAAGCTATAAAAATGTTTTTGACGCCACAATATGTACAATGAAAAATAAACGAATAGAATACTACAATCAGAGTAGCGTAGTAAAATATAATCGGATAAAAACGTTGGCATCAACCTGTTATTGATATGTTCAACTAATTAAGGACCATACCGTATCAACTTTAACGTCGAAAATTGTAGCACTGCTATCGCTCACATTTATAATAGAAAAAGCTTCCCATATTTAGAAATCGATCGAAACGCGCATGCGTGATCCAACTAGCTCCCTCCCACTCACTGCTTCGGGCAAATGTCTGTGTTATTTTCATATTTAAATAAATTAACAGAAAAGTACTGTTTCGCAAGTAAAATGTTCAATATTTTTGTACTAACATTTAATTTCAAAATATCGGTAAATGTATTAAAAAAAGACTATATATATGGATTATTTTATTAAAATATATATATATATATATAAATAAAAAAAAAATTATACTGGTTTTACAAAAAGAACATAATAAGTTAATCAAAAACCAATAACAGGGTAAACAAATAGGTTGCTAGTGCCAATGACGTTCTACAATCAGCTGAATTTTCATGCATATTTCGAATGAGTGCTTATTCATCGACGAACCACCCTGACCTCGGGTAAAGCTAACGGCCCCGTTGCAATCGCGTGGGTTCAACGACATTCGTTTTTTCGCCAACTACAACCAGCGCCATTCAACTTGTTCCTCGCCTCTTTCGAAATTTGATATGTCAGATTAAATATGTAGACGAGCGTATATTGTACTGTTTAAACATTTCAATTGAATTTTTCGGACACAAGGTCAATAGTCAGCTCAACTTTATTTACACAATAATATAATAGAATCTAATTTATATATCATATATAAATCAATTCTACTATAGCCTTTTTTTTTAAACTTTACGCTGTATCCCGCATATAGCAGGGTAGGCAGAGGGTAGTTGTTATGCAATTTAAATAACTATGCATAGATATGTGTAAGTATTATGTATTTGAGTAAGTTAAATCAGAATCTCATATGACTTTGTTGTGAATAGCTGCCCCCGAAAACATAAATTATTTACTTGAGATACTTATTTATCTGGAAGAATGTTATTGACTAGAAGCATCAAAATTATGTTTGTTTGCAACTACATCACTCGCTAAAAGCATGGGAAAAATTAACATTATTAATATATCTATATATTAATATATCTATATCTTAACGTACGAAACCTAGAAATATAATAAATAGAACAAAAAAAAATACAGGCAATACGATTTTTCATAATATTAAATTATAAAAAGTAATATACATTAGTCAACATAATTAACTATCTAATAAGCCCTTTTTTAAGTATTGATATTATTAAGGCATAAAATATTTGTCACTTAGCCAATAATTAAAGGCCGATTTAATATACAGTTGTTTTTAGTGAAAGATCGATAAAAACGTGTTTTGTTATCTAACATATACATAATTATTATCAGTTGGCATTGCTATTGTTTTCGACGTTTTATCTACAACTCATTAAACAAACGTCAGACGCATATCAATACTAGGGTTGCACTTTTTCTTCGTGACCTGAAAACAACACAATATCTTTACTATCTAAACTATAGTAAATATTAAACCTTTTTTTTCAAAACAAAGATATTACGAATCCAAAAAACTTTATCGCGCATTGTCGAGATAAGCGACGTTCACTACATTATCAAAATATGTTCTTTTTTAAATATACTAAACTGGTCGCATAAGCTGTACATAATAAAAATATTATATATTATATCATATATTGTTTATATTATGAGCAAAAACTTTTAGGTTTTTCTATTTATACCGAAATCGGCATTGTTAATTTTAAAGTAAAAGTTATATGGAAATCAATAAATTGAACTAATACACGTATGTTAATCTGATTACGTTTTTTTCGTATATAATAATTGTATTTTAAGTAACTTCTAAGTAGTTACGAATGTAATGCATTTTGCTCTTTAATGAATCTCGATCGTTGGCCCTACCACGTCATGAACGTTATCGTGTAACGCACTCGCGAAGCGTCATATTTTATCGAAATCTAATATAATATACAGTGACTGGACAAACTGCATATTTTTTTAAGGCACTTCTATACAAATTTACTAGGCGGCTTCGCATTTAGTCAGTTCGCTCGTCAACCTCTGATAGTAAGAATCAAAAATTAAAATTAAATAATCTAGTTAAAGTGATTTTCTCAATAATTGTGTCAATCGCCGCGAGTAATCGCTAATACTAAAATTTTAATTTCTACATGAGGTAGGTATGGTAGGTAAGCTAGTTGCTATGTGGTGATAGTACGCAGTTATTGAAAGAGGAACAAGGCTGGCAGCCACCCAAGATTATAAACAGAAACGCCAGCATCTACAATCGTATTATTCCAAGTTTCTAATGGATTTACACATAATGTAAAATATATTTATGTAAAAAACTATAGTAATGTTACTCTTACAAATCACTCATTTATTGTAATTATTACTTTTGTAGATCGAGGTGCACTTTGCACACGAAATCTTTGTCTAAGGCTTTAACAAGGACCCCGATGAATACTAAATAATATATTTTTGCTTACTTTAATCATATACAAAATGAAAAGAACAATCTATATCTATAATAAAAAAGTAGAACGGTTTATTCTGTACATGATTTTTTTTAAATATCAATGTACCCAACGTTAATAGAAGCGAAAAAACCGATCAGTAGAATTTTTGTCTGTCTGTATATTTGAACGCGCATCACGCAATAACTACTGGATAGAAATGAATAAATTTTGGCATGATAATAACATAGAGTCTGGAGGTACATATAAGATAGTTTTTATCCTGTCATTCGATTTAGTTTTCATGAAAAAAATAAAAACCTACATAAACAAATTACTTTATATGCCGATAATTACTGGATAGAAATGAATGATTTTTTGCATGGTTATAGCTTAAAACCTGGAACAACTTATAGGAATACACTTTTGAATTGATAGTCAATGTAGTTTTCGTTGAAAAAATAAATAACTGACACCCTAAAATGACGTCAATTACTCGCATAATTTCTTTCTAATTTCACTAAGTGATATTAATATTAGATATAAAAATATTAAAAGAAATGAAAAAGAGAACAAGAAATATACATTTATTTCATAAGAATCATATAATTGATTTTAGGTATATTTCATCAATCCATAAAGTATGAACGCATAATAAGTAATAATATATATATTTTTTTATATTCTCATGATTATTTAAGTGAAATTTTTAATATAATATAATAAAAATAATTTAATTTCTTACACAATGGAATAATTATTTATTGGCAACATGATAATTTATTTTATCATTATTATGAGGGTAATAGAAACTTTTAGTTGACGGAATATAATTTAAGAAAATCTTTTTTATAGTAATAAATTCTAATTGTAAGAAGTTAATACTGTGTTAATTTAGATATTTATAGGTAAGTGTATTCATAAAGTAAGAGACAACATGACACAGGTAACGTAAAGTAAGTTTTATTAGTAAAGATGATAACAATTATCCTATTCTGATTATTAATGTGAAAGTTAGGAAACTTAAATATTTAGACGATATTTGTTACTCTAAAACTTAGGACTGTAATTTAGAAGATTTTATATGTGTGAATCTGACGTATAATTTAATCATGTAAGACTACCGAATAAAATCTCTAATAGGAAAAAAATAAGAAAATCAGTCGAATTATATTGATTACAAAATTGCAAGTGAAACCAATTTTTTTTTAAATATAATTTATATTCGAGAAATAAAATTAGTAATAATACCGCTAAATAAAAGAAATTAGAATTAAAAATAATCTTTAAAAAAAAATTTTTTTAAATCTCTGTACCGAGATGCTAACAACAAAAAATAATTTATAATAAGTGTAAAAAATTTCGACATAGTAGATGTTTTTTTTTATGAAGAGCTGTACTTTTGAGACTTTTACTTTTTTTTGCTATGGCAATGCATTTTACGCAGACCACCCATACGTAAGGCATATCTGCGCTACAAATGGATGATGGCTCATGCATGCCACTACGACGATTCGGTGGACAGCCACCGAATGCAGGCCACCGTCGCCTCTGGGGTGTCTTTCAGATCACCCGCAGCCTTAATGACTTGAAGGAGGGTCATCAAGACCTTCCTGTAGTAGCATCATCTAGGGTAGTGGGAGTTGGAGACAAGTATACCTCCTTCTCCTACCTCTGCCCAATAACGGCGGCAAGGCGAATATTTAGTTGCAAAAATCTAATACGGCAGTACTTAATATGAAAATTAGTGAAAAATCCTACGTTTAGCACGAATGAAGTCGCGGGCACCGCTAGTATATACATATAATGATTCAACGATATATTGATCCAGTTTGTATTTAGAGTTGCATTGTTATTATATTTGTAGTCTATAGCCAATACCTTCTCGGTCTTAGGTAATAGTTAGACAAACTAGATGGCCTTGTCTGCAAGATTGCTATAAGAAACCTATAAATTCCATAAATGCGTAATAAATCATCAGTTCCCTTAAGAAATGAAAGTGTATAATAGTAATAGGAGCTCCTTATGACTATTAATTTTCGGGTAACGGAAAAGGAATCATCAAAAAACGTAACAGTCTGTCCATTTGCAAAAAGAAAAGGTAAAATTATTACGAAGACTTTTTTTATACTTTCTAATCTCGAGTTTATCGAAATCTTATAAAATTTTAAGAAGGCATCTCATTTCCGACGTTGCTCATATTTTTCCTATACACAATTGGACTCTACTACAAGGCGGTTCCAATTACATATTGCGCTGCACAAAGAATTCGCTGAAGCGCAATAAGTAATTGAAAACGGCAGTAGATTTCAGGACCTGTATAAAATTTTCCTTTCCGAGTATATTAAATTCTTACCTAGATTTTTTCAATGAAGTTTTTTTTAACCCGCCTCTCGTGGAAACCAACACTGCTTGCGCCGACATATCTGTAAGGAAAACGCTAATTAATTATATATCTCAACAAAAAACCATGTTTCAAGCAAGCTGACATTTATTACTGATATGTATTTTGTAATATACACAAATATAAAACTCGAGTACAACGAATATATATTTTTTTTTTAATAAAAATATTTAAATATTTATCTCACGTCACTAAGAATACAAAATAAAATCACGTTGTATAATTTTATTATTGATGCACCATTTTGGTGCCGTAACTTATAGAAGGATCTTACTCCCATCTACCTGCGATTTCAGGCCATACCATGAAAGTATACGTGACAAAAAAATGACTCCTCTTCACAAAAAGTGTTTTTTTCTTCTATTCAAAAGACGGTTAGTAGTTTTTGCTTTTACCTCTTAACAGGACCCTTTAAAGAGAAAGCGTCAAAACTACAATTTATAAAATTATTTGCAGATTTTAATATTTTGATAAGTAATGCAAGTTTTAAACTTTAATCGAATACGATTGCTATATTTGGTATTTGGCACTTTGTATTCAACAATTAAATGTGTGGGTATACTACTAACGGCAGCATTCTCAGTTGACGGTAAGTAACCGTTACATGGACGGCTGGACAACAGTGCATTCGATGCGTTCGTGGTCACGTTAGCTATGTTAATTGCGTGCAGAGCCGCTCTACTTAGTGTAACGGAAAGTCGCCCGACGTGCCTTGCGTGGCTCGACTATGCGCTTTTTTGAAACTAGGCACACATTATGAATAAAATGTCGAAAACATCAATATTACAAACATAATTAACTACAACGCGGCAATTCGTTATGTTATTAACAATAGCTACTGCATAAGTACGCTTTGTATGCAAAACTTATTCATTTTAATGAGGTCATAAGATTCCGAGTCACGTAACGTGGAACTTAAAGTTCTCGGTAAAGCGCGTATCAAGTTAACAAGTATTACGGTACGTACCAAAGTGCGAAGACAGACGATTGCTTTTTCAAGAATTCAGAAATATAAACTCGAAAGACAAAGTTATTACAATATCGTGTTTCTGTATAACAAATATGGAGCCACGCCTATTCTGTACTATATGCATATAGATTTTTCACATGACTACGTGTAACTGAAAATAACGTCTTTTTACTGTACATGCATATTTCATACTCTCCAAAGGCCAAACGATCTTAAACAATTATACACGAATAGCTAAAAGATACAATTGTGAACTACCGAATAAATTTTAAACATGTTTAGAAAACTCTATAAACGTTCACGGTGATAGTCTGTCTTAAGAATTATTTTAAGTTTAATTTTTTTTATAATTCTGTTTTTGGCTAAAAAAAATGTCGCTTGGAAAAGGGAATATTTTTTTAGAATAGACCTACAAATCTTCATACAAAATTGTATCTATGCATATTTATTTATAGAGAAGAAACTCCTTATCATTTTATAGATCAACCGCACGGATGCAGGGCCCGTCACATGGCATAGACTAGGTAATAATGAATATAAATGTTATTGACAATAGAAGCTGATATAGCCTCAATTAATATTCGTAGCACTGTATCGTTTAATATACTAGATTAGTAGTGCGCGAGAGACGAGCTTTCTTCACATGCCGACCATTGCGTGAATCAGTGGCGGTAGTTACACTCCATTTCACGTGGTCTAATCTTATTTAGTATCGCCTAATGCCTTGGGTAATATATTTGTCCTAACATTTAATGTTACTTAAAATAAAATGTGCTGTCCTTGAACGTACCTATAGTATATTTTAAATTACTAAACATGAACGTGTGAAAACAATTTTTTATGCACATTTATATAGGAGATTTAGTTTATCACTTTACGTCTTATAAAATACAAATAAATAGACAATAATGCTGCCAAATAATAATTAGAAATATAAACACGTAGATACGCCTGGTACGTATCATGAAAATCATGTATGAACGGCATTGGTCTACGAGTATACAAGTGCAACGACAAGCAGTAATTGTATTAATTCCAGGAATTGCACAGTTTAAAAGTCAGTGCTTCTGATTTTGCGTCGCATAAGAGAGAGAAAGGGAAAGACAGCATTCATTACAGCATGCGCGCGCATTTTTTACCCACAGACTCGCAACTTGTTGCCCTCGCCATAGACTCACGTCGGCCGGCGCGGCGCCCATCGCCCGTCGCCCGGCGCGGCTCTAGGCTGCTGACTGGGGCTACTCGATACAACGCTACAACGCTTCGACCTCAACGCGTCGACGTTCCTTGTTTGCATAGCGTAACGACCTTTTCACACTACATACTTTTAAATTTAATCTTTTAATTTGAATTAAATTTCAGAAATTAACTATTATAACGATAATAATTAACAAGAAATATAATTATCTTTAAAAGAAGAAATAAACAAGAATTGGTTCTGTGCAGAGATCAAACATCTCAGTGATACAGTCATCTTTGATACTGAATAACTGACGCATTGCAGGTACTTTATAATATTACACAGCGTATTATGAATTTAAAAAAAAAAACATTTTGCGACTATTTATAATACTTGATAAAGTATAACATGTGACGCCTTACTATATTTTTTAAAAGTATAACACAAGTCTGTAGGGTAGGATACTTAGAACGGATACTTGCCTGGGAATATTAATTTTGTTGTTTGTTTTTCCAATTTTGTTTGTTTTTACCGACAACATATAAATTTGAGTTAATAAACAAATAATCTGTAACAATAGTTCGACAACGGCAAAAGATTAACTAACTACACGTGGTTTTAATAATAGTAAGGTATACGTCAATTTTAGTTATCTGTATAATATAAACTGGTCGGTGGCACGAATGGAGGGGTTTTCGCCCACTTTGTGTCTTGGCAATAACTGACCTAACACTAGACGCATCATCGCAACACGAGGACCGCATTGCACCTGGCGAGCGAGTTGCTCGTTTTTATGCAGCGATTCTATCTGTCGGTGGCAGTTTTATTTTAATAAAGCGTGCGCAGATGGCGCGAGCGCAGGACACGCTCTTTCATGGGTGCTACGATAGTACACCCTATGACGGGTACACAAGGTACAGTTAGCGCCGCGTCACTCTCATATTCCAACTTCCAAGTTGTAAACAACCGGCCGAGGGCAATGGCTGCCTGCCACTCCCCGCGCTCGTCGCGTCGACGACGCCATTCAACCGGGAAGTTCACGCTTTATTTTTAGTTTCTTCAAGCGGGCTATGCCATATTATAAAATATAACGGAATTCGAAGGCCTTCAAGTCTAACTATTGGGCTAAAAATTTAATATTCATTATACAATATATTGCCCGGTATTTGTGAAATATATTGTGTTCGTAATATTTAACGCATGTCAACTTAAATTATCTTAAAACGAATTAATTTTTACTTTTAACAATATAGATATACCATCTATAAACATTTTACTTAATAAGAATAAATAGGTTACAACAACTCTAGATTATATTAGCGTCGTCAGCAGCAGCGTCGGTTCGACGCTATGCTTAAAAGATTATTAGAACTTACTATAATAGTAGAACACTCAATATAACTAATTCTGGTGTACATATAAGGGGTCAATAGCCTTTTCGTCGTATATGAAGTAGTTTGTGAGCGCTTTTGTCACCACGATGTGTTACGCGTGCGGTTCGAAAACACTTCCGGTGCGCCGACGCGTCACTAACGGCATTGACATTGGATATTTTGAAGAGCTACCGGGTTCTGAGGCCAAGAGCATGCTACTACCGTTTTGAAATTGTTGTCTTCAGCAACATCAACGGCTACGGCTGTAGAGGAGGCGGCCGAACACGAGTCAATGACCCGAGGGCGAGGAGGGCGCGGGAGGGTGCGCGCGCACGCAGCAGTGCCCCGCCTTTATTTATTACGCTACGCGCGGTGCGCTCGGCGCCGGCAACGCGCGGCGGGGCGGAGGCCGCATTCCGGGCGGCCGGCGCCGTGGCTCGCCGGGCGTAGCTAAAATAACGCGCCCCAAACTATCTCGCAAATTGTACGACGTCAATATCACACTACTAGTCACACTTTAAAATAAGTCATCTCGAAACTTACTCGATCTCGGCAGCGAAAGGCGAGCACTTGCGTCAACCACGTACCACTGTCTCTGCGCACTGGGAACGTATTCACTGTTCGTAACATTCGGATTTGCATCTGAATGAGCTTGTTGATTCCACGAATTCAATTTTAAAACGTACGTAAGTCAACACAGAAGTTCACATGGCGCGCGCGAACTCTCTCAGCGGCTCGTGCGAATACGCGTCAACTTGGATGGCGATATGACGCATTAGTGAGCGCGCGGCGCGGCTTTACAGTATGCGCAAGCAAACGGGGCGGTGTAGCGGAAGCGGGGTCGAGGGAGCGACTCCCCACACTCTTCATGGGCGCGGTGCTGCCCTCTACTTCGGGCTCATCGACCGCGCTCACCCTCGCGGCCCGCGGCCCCATACTGCTGCCATGGCCTGGCACTCACGTTGTACCGCAACTACGAGACACGAGTATTCCCGCCCGGGAACCATTTATCCACTATTTCAAACTACTTTACAATAGCGGACATCGAAAATACCACCACTGTTTTATATGTGTACAACTGTCACTTCACATTATGAATTAAAAATATATGTATATGCATTTGAACTCGCTCAACCACTTAGGTACCAATTTAATTTTAAATTGTTGTTGTTTATATAAAAATATTATGTTTTTAATCGGATATAGATCGTTATTCCTAAAAGTGCTAATATTCATCAAAAACAATGAGTAAAATAGCAGTAACATTTAATTCAATAAGTAATTATTTTTTAGTTCACGTAAATCGACAGCTCTTTCCTTCAGAATCAAAGTCTGCCCGACTTGCCTCGTTCTTGATACCGCGTGGTGAAAATTTTAGTAACGGACCGCAGTTTGCACGTTTTCGCCGAAAGTCACTAAAGAAACGACATGACGTACCTGCGACGTGGCTACTATCACGTAACGAGCGAGCTCCATACGAAAGAGGCATTTATGATTAAAGTGCATCACATGGCATGACTATTTTTTATAAAAATATACTAGTATAACAAATCAGATCTACAATTTATCTAAAATACAAATAGTTTTGTAGTGTGTTCTTAATTCTGATAAAATGTTGTAAACTCATTTATTTCCAATATGTTAAGTTTTAAAATTTTCTTAATTTTATTAGTTTTTATCAAGTGTGGTTATACTTATAATTCTTTCAAATAAAAATTAGGAAGAAAAATAAGCTTTTTAAGTTTTTTGGTCTAGTGTCGATTACTCGTCGTTCATTCGTCATCATTCGTGTAGCGAATGTATGTTCAGACATAGATACATTCTAACGTGGGCAGGATACCCAGTATCCGGCCCACGTAACAGTGTATCGAGCATTATATGCTATATAAAATATTATATTATGTCACTTATACCAATTTAAGCTACTCTTCAACATTTTGATAAAATTTATTTATAAGTCAATGACTGGTACAAGGAATATCTTTAAATTTTATATAATTTTTATATTTTTTTGTTGCACTCAAAAAAATGCATGGGAAAAAGTAAATACATTTCTTTTTTGGTTTGCAAAGGTGGACTTATCTTTGAAAGAGATCTTTTCCAATCGACCTGTGGAAGTGGATGAGTATGTAACTGGCGGGATTAAAGTATAATAATATTTCATAAATCTATACATCTATACATATAAATAAAATTGAATTAAAAATAGTAATATGAAAATAATCGCTTTTTACTACTTGCATATATTCATATGCATACATACATACGTTATATATACCAAAATAATATTTTTTACAATTTTTGTCTTTCTGTTTATTTCGGTTAGTCTCTGAAATAGCTGGACTGATTTTGACGGGACTTTTACTGGCAGGTAGCTGATGTAATAAAGTAGTTTATATCCGAACAAATATAATATATATATTCGCCTTGCCTCACCAAATCTTTCTGGTTACACCTTACCTTTTTACAATTATTTACCTTTTTCCAATTAATAAGTCTGGACAAATTAATATATTAATTTCCAAATGTTTATATGTTTAATCTTAGAAGTATAATTAGGTATTAATTAGTAGGCGGAGATAGCCTATCTCACTGCGCCATGATGGTCACAACTACTATTTACTATACTAACGGTATTTTTAATATTATTAAAGTATTAATCACATAATAAACTTATTTTACGTTACCTGCGTCATGTTGTCTCTTATTTTATGAATGCACTTTCCCATAAATATCTATATTAACACAGTATTAACTTCTTACAATTAGAATTTGTTACTATAAAAGATTTTCTTAACAAAATATATTCCGTCAACTAAAAGTCTCTAGTACCCTCATAATAATGATAAAATAAATTATCATGTTGCCAATACATAATAATTCCATTGTGTAAGAAATTAAATTATTTTTATTATAGTACATATATTAAAATTTTCACTTAAATAATCATGAGAATATTGAAAACAAAAATAAAAATTATGGATTTATGGATTGATGAAATATATCTAAAATCGATTCTATGATTCTTATTAAATAAATGTATATTTCTTGTTCTCTTTTTCATTTCTTTTAATATTTTTATATCTAATATGAAATACTCATGAAATTAGAAATTTTAATTACTTATGAAATAAGAAATAAATTATACGAGTAATTGACGTAATTTGAGGGTGTCACTTTCATTTTTTCAACGTAAACTACATTGACTATCAATTCAAAAGTATCCTATAAGTTGCTCCAGGTTCTAAGCTATAACCATGCAAAAAATAATTCATTTCTATCCAGTAATTATCGGCATATAAAGTAACTTGTCTATGTAGGTTTTTCATTTTTTTCATGAAAACTAAATCGAATGACCGTACCTCCAGACTCTAAGCTATTACTGTAGCCAGTAGTCTTTGCGTGATGCGCGTTCAAATATACAGACATACAGACAGACAAAAATTCTACTGATTGGTTTTTGCGCTTGTATGAACGATATATTAACGTACCCAATTGATATTTTTCAAAAAAAATAATGTATAGAATTAAGTTTTCTACTCTTTTTTTATAAATATATAGTAGATATAGATTTGAATGTAAGTTCATTTCACGTCTAAGTTCACAGTCACTCATATTCATAGAGATATTAAAAAGGACATGGGATACTTTTTATAATTGATGAGATTGTTTAGTAAAACATTTAAAATTTAGCTACTTCAAAGCCTTCACATTAACGCATATACGCACTATACACTACAATATGTACTATGGACTGACATTGACCACGAAAGCGAAGCCGCGGAAAACACCTAGTAATATATAAATATCTATAGACGTATTAAAGTGATTCTGAAAATCATCTACGAATAAAAAAAAAATAATTATTTCTTATACAGCAATGAGATTTTGACAAAAAACGTTTTCTTTTTTAGTTCAAAATATCATATAACTTTATTGTTAATTTACATACTTAATAGTCGCATTTACATATGTATAGAAATTCAAATTCTACGAGCACGTAAATATTAACGGTAGCGATATTTGTTTATGTTTTTATTATATATGCAATATGTCCTACGTTGCACTGCTTTTTATCTTCCTATTTCATCCATCGTATAGTAAACATAGAGAACGGATCGCGAAGCTATGGCAGTGGCATATGTCTGTTGCGTAAACCTAACTTCATTATATTTACCCCCTAAGAGGTTCTCATGCTCTATACGAAACCTTCATCGAATTTAATCAATCTAGTGTTATTGAAGGTCGATTGGGGTGTCCCTTTCTGCCTCTTACAGGCGACTTTTCATATATTCATTCTCCGTCAAATGTAATCTTTGCCTTTCACTGTAGTTTTTCACCTATAAATTTATAAAGTACCTAAACAAGTTACAGTATACTAACCATTTACCAACATGTTACAGATAGTATAGGGTAATTTTACTACTACAATTTATCGCAATTATTATATATAATTATCTTACTATGTATTAACAACAAACAAACGTAACGGTTATTTATTTATTCATAGTAATCACTTTCACTATAGCAATAAATTTCTACTTAATTTGCTAAACTAACTGCGTAAAAGCTAACTGTGTAAAGCTTATTTCAGTTTCATTTTTGTCGGTCGAGTAAACTCATAACGCTCTTTATTCATATTAATATAGTATAAATTTAACATTTGGTGTAAGTGATCTTTTTTATGGTATTGTATTTTTTGACATATTTTCAAACTTACTTTATTATAGTTAAAAAAGTGATCAAATTTTGTTACGAAATTTATAAAATAAATTCTTATGCTTAAAGATTATATATTAAAAGATAATTACATTACAGCATGATGTCTGTATGCGGTCTGAAAAGCTGGAGATATCAACGTATGCCGCCGCCGCCTACGCAGGACACAAAAATAGCTGCGCGAGCGCCGCCAATGACTCAGCGCAGACAATGGACTGGTGTCTCCGCCTGTGACTTTCGCCAATAATCGACACGATGGTAAACTATATACTATAACTTTATTTCAACATATTCTAATAAAACCTAACGGAACTGTTTTTTTTTAATGTAGTACTTTACTAGGCTACGTATATATGGTATTTAGTAATCTAGTCGCAATTTCTACTTTATATCAATTAATTATCGACCAAACTAACTTAACATTACTAAATACATAAGCATTTATTATATATTTTATTCGAGTCAGATAAGAAGTAATATTACCATATGAAAGTGATTTCACTTTGTGTTTATATTGATATAAAAGCAAATGTACCTACTTACTAAATAAATATATATTTTATTTATTTTAAATTCCTTATAACCAATGTCTAAATGTCATTCGTAGATATGTTTTTATTAAAATTACAAAACTAACATTTACTATTTATTAATTAGTTTGGAAACGAAAGTATATATAAAATATTATTATTCCATTGTTTACGCTATCCCTAGTAAGAACTTATAGTTAATTGCGACGTGCTCACTGTTATTTAATGAACTTTGGATATCGCTACTTTATAACATCTTAAATCAATTCAAAGGAATCATTCCATGTTGGTCGTTTTACTATTCATAATATATCGTAAATATAACCAATTTAATTTCTGAAATATAATTAATATATAGGCATTGTGAAACATATTTATTATTTATGACATTACATAAAAATTCAAATATCTAGAAAAACAGATTATTTATATATATACAGTAAGTACTTCATATTACCTCGAGCTATCACGGTCAATGACCGAAACATATCCTATGACGTCCTCCTTGCTCGAAACTATATATGTACATAGTGAATAACAAATGATCCTACGCTTATATATGAAAGTGGTACTATGTAATAAACAAATAATTTACTTTCGAATCTATAATATTCAATGTAATTAACTAGCATCCGTACATAATCACTGTTGTAAGTAAAATTTGTACCTGACTAAAGATTAGTGTAAATATTTGTCAATTTCACGTTTCCCGTTAGAAATTCCAACTGTCCGTACGTGGTAAGCTGACATTAGTGTACACATGCAAATATTAAATTCTTTTAACTCCACTACATACATAAAGCAGCCATCCTGTGCATCGTACACGAGACCCGCATTCTTTTACTTCAGTTAGAATGAAATTTTGATAAACAAAAACCGGTCTTACATTTTAAACTAGTTATACATTTACACATGGAAAAATAAGTGACGGAGTTTAGTGTGTGGCTACAAAAAAAATCAAATTGATTCCAAATTAATCAGCGATCACAAGAACTATAATCGATTAAAAAAGATTTAGGTTTAGATAAAGTATAATAGTGATAAATTACTGCACAAGTTTAAATAAAGATATTCAGTGTGTTATTTTTCTATGTAAATTCCAATTATGTTTTTTAAACAGCTTAGATTATAAGGCAAGACCATAGTATACAATCTATTGTAAAAGATACAGAATAATATATTAGACGTATTTGCTGTAGAAAATTCTTTTCGCACAATAATTGGAATAATCCAATTGTAAAAGATAACTTTTATTCTGTACTAACATATGTATATTATTACGGTATTAGTACTCTCAGTTTACGTGTTTTATATGAGATATAATAACATCACGTTGAACAACACATATCACATCAGATTTCTCTCAATTTTGTGCTCCAACAAAAAATGTGCATACTTTTCTCATCTCTTCGTCTTTCATATTAACTCTTCGTTTTTTTTCTCAGCTTCATGCTCTTTTCTGCATAGCAAGTAGGCAAATAGAAATTAAATTGTCAAGACACTCCGTTCTTTTCGTTGCTTTCCACTTGAATTCGAGACATTCGTATTTTATTTTTAAAAGTAATCATTCCCTCAAGTGGGTATCGAACCCATGAACATCACGTTTACAGTCATAAACTGCCTCATTGCGCCACGAGGGACCTAATTTCCGATCATTTTAATTTATCATTGTAAACTGCCCACCATTGCCTACTGCCGAACAACTTTATCAATGCACCGGTAACCATAGATCTTCATAATATTTTCGAAATCAACAAATGTTATTTATTTCTGGAATATGCTCATCAAGCTAAAGAACTTTTGCTATTGGTGGATATTGAGTGTTCTTTATCAGATCAATTATTCAAAATAAAATTTAATATACTTAAATTATTTATTTTCATACACAACAAAGCAATTATTTTGACATGTATATATTTTTATTTCTTTATTAATAGGTATAACAAATGCACCATTGCATCGCAAGAGGCGTGGCACCTGTTCGATTCGGTAAAAGTTATACATAATCTATAACTTTTATTTAAAAGCAATTAAAGTGTTGTATATCATAATTTATAATAATTAACATTATTATAAATTGTAATTATGATAATTAATGTTATATAATATTAATTATCATTGAGTTTATCATTTCTAACTAGAATTTTATTTGACTCTTTCATTTTCTAGAAAAGGCGTACAATTTTTTGCTAATCTGTGTAATTTTATTCTATGTGTAATTTTAATAACATTTAAAACGTGTTTATAAGGTTTTATCTGCATGCACGGCGCCGAGCTCTAGTCATAAGATCCTAAAACTGAATCAGCGTCGCCCGCCTATGAAGCACTGCATTTAATATGAGGTCAGCGTTATAGAGCCAGGCTATAACGCTGACCATAACTCTAAGCTGACTATAATTCCCATAAGATTGAAATTATCAGAGAAATTTCTATTACTCTGATGAATTCGGCATCAGAGCCAAAAAAATTGACTGATACATTAAAAAAAGAGGAATTGCTTAAACTATGATTACATATAAAACTAAGGTTGTAACATTTTTCACATAAATGACTATATCGTCATCCACTTTAGTTTCATAATTTTTTACTAAGTTATGCAAATATAGTCATATCGCTAGTATCCAGACTTATAGATTATTGATATTGTTTTTTATTTCCTATCACGTAGATAGGTGAGAGCAAAAACATATTATATTACTACAGGAAACTTTATAATTGTCAAATTCAGAAAGCTTGCAGTAAAGTGACGCGGTTTTAGGTTTGCTTCACCTATTTCCGCGTTACAGTGATTATCGATTGTAAAAACGATCGAATGATATTACTTCAGAACCTTTTACTACAAGTATAGGAAATTTTAATTTTATTGAACTAAATCAGTCATGAGTATAGGGATTGGCTTATACATCCATTGGTTTATTCATCTACATATCAATGGCTAGGGGTGAAAATTTTAGTTAGGCAAGCTGGTAAAAAAATAATGTAAACCGATGTGTATTTAGGGAAGCCGGTATATATATTTAGGGAAGCCGATGTATATTTAAGGGAAGCCGGTATATATATTAAGGGAAGCCGGTAATTTTTAGGGAAGCCGATATATTTAGGGAAAGTAGTATAGGATGTCAAGGAATTTAGTAATTTTCATATCGAATTTTGGCGATAACCTTTAGTCTTTTTTTAGCTCTCTCACTTTGTTTGACTTTATTTTTTGGAGCTCCAAATTTTACTGGTGAGCGTTTTTTTGTTTTTTAGGCCGGGGAATCGAGTTGTATGGATGCCTCGCCACTGAGACATATATTGTATGTTTAATTGTGGATACGTCATAAATATTCATTTTTTTATTCGACTTCCCATTGAGTAAGCTTTTAAACTCTATATTGTTTATTAGCCTTATCTGTTCAATTCGTCTGCATTTACAAATATAAGTATAATATTCTGGTATAATATTCTTAATTGACTAAGTGTGATACAAGTTATGTCATCTAGATAATCGTAAAAATATTAAAAGATATGTCATAACACACATAATTATAAAGAACAAAAAACCCAACTAAACAAATTCTTCAAATTTAGGAAGGTGTCACAAAGTCGATTGCTACGGGAACATTGAGCCTCTAAACTATCAGATTAACATTCCGCTTTTTTTTAAGCAGCCTCAGTCTAATTTCTAGACGTAAATTTTTTTAGCTTGGGATTTGATTAAGTAGTCTAACAATTTTCTATGAGAATTATTGCTGTGAACTGTATTACAACTCTCAAGTATAAACAATAATGTCTCTCGTCAATTTCGACCAATGAACGCTGACTAAAACGTTCGCTAGCGACTTACCTTTGCGCTAAAATTTCAAATAAGACGCCTCTAGTAACCGAAGAATAAGATATATGTGTGCTATTACAAAATACCTACTAGTATCCCCCTCGATGAGTAAAATTTCAACACGCACACATTATAAAAATGAATTTTAAACATATCCCTTTGCACATTTTTTTTCAGCCACAAAAAAATATATGTACAAGTAGATTTGATATTATTTCTAGGAATATATTTCATGTATATAAAAAAATCGCATCCGCACCTAAACATATAAAGATAGGTCTGTCTATACTAAATAATAATCACATCTAAAGGATGAAAAAATTTGCAACACGGTTAATTTATTAGAGAAAATGAAAATATAATAAACAAAAGTGTAATCAATTCAATTAGACGAATCATTTCCACACATATCGCGAGAAAATTTCGATGTTTGACTGCTGGGAAGTGACGCACTTCTTCTAGCACGTAGAATATTAAAGATTTCATACAAATTATCGTTTTGTATTATATCGGGAATAACTTCTAATTCTTTCATCACCTTTCACTATTCTCATCAGACAGTTAAATATTATCTTCACTACCATAAAGTCTTAAGGATGCGCCCAATATCAATATTTCATTTATTATTTTTGATCCATCTACATATACCATAATTCTACAACAAGTACGTTAATTGCACGGTGTGCCAAATATGGCACATACAGAAGTACGGTTATATTATATTTAGTTTTGAATGAAGTTGCTAAAAATCTATCAAAACAACAAATTGAAACATTAATCCCTTTACTTTTTTCTATAACAACAACATACAACATACATACCACTTATTTATATATAAAAATGAATGTTTGTCTGTATGTTTTTTTACAGAATCGTGAACCATGCATTTGATCATGTGATGATCTTTAGCAAAGTTGTTATGCATGAACTCACGAAGATTTCTGAGTGGGTATGACAAATTTTGGACAGATGACGCAACACATTTCAAAATTAACAAAATCATTAAAATTACTCAAAATGATTTGTATATAATGTCTTTCCTTCAAATTTATTTTAGGTGGCGTAACAACGCGCGCAGGGTACAGCTAGTTTTATAATAAATAAATTGTCACTCGTAAAGTTTTTTGAGACCGTCGACATTCTTGAGAAAGATCCTTATTTACTCAAAACTATATATATTTGTAAATCAATTCACAATCACAAATTTCTCAAATCAATATATTTTAATATACAAAGTACTGTTACTTAATGTCATATGGACACTGCTTGTATTAAATTTGTAGATATGGGCAGTTTTTTGGTATGTGCCACATGGGGAACACTGTGTGCTGTAAGGATATAGTAGTGTGAATTATATTTATATTATTAATTTATTATATTTTCAATGTATTATTATAAAAAATATTGGTTTTCTGCATTTTTTCTCAATAAAAACATTACGTAATTTAACTGTGCCAAATATCATATTCCTCTGTATGTGCAATTTTCGTAAATAGGGGTTGAAAATTTTCCCTTTATATATTAATAAATAGTAAATACAAGCTTTAACGTTTTTTATAATAAAAAAAATAATCGTATGAAATAAGGCAATATAGACGAACGGAGGCATGCGTGCAGCTAACTTGTGTTAAATAAATTCACAACTGGCAAACGTAACGAGACTGACATAATAATTTGATGCTAATTATTTTTGAAAGACGATCCACATATTAATTCGCAAATTCTTCTTTACAGACACGCTACTAATTAGCACTTAGGTACGTTCAGAGAGGGTGAACTAATATAGATTTCTTTCTTAATTCACGTTTTTAATCTTCTTTCTCAATTTAAATTTACCGCCGGCATTTAAAACCGGCGTTAATCGGCTGTCAACCATTGCTATCTGCATTGGGTAATGCTGAGCCCCAGTGCCCAAACCCAAACCGTTCCTGGAATATGACGGCGATACTGAAAACTATACTACCCCAAAAGGGTAACCCCATCTCCAGTGCCGAAGAATCCCTCCCTGAGTCTTTAAACTCAGACAACCCATTTGATCATTTGATCATCATTCTGGGGAAGGCAAAGAACCAAAACGAGGCGTACGCTCCATGGCAACCCCTACCCCGATAAACGTGGATTTCTGTAACATCAGGAATGTAGACCACAATCCAACCTGAATGAAGTTCAACACCGTGTCGAGACAGCACGGCTGGCTTTGCTATTGGCGGAGATTCAAATTGTCTGACCAAGCCACTTACCCATCGTACACTCTTTCAGCTACAAAATAGAACAAAACTTTATGTCTCATGCCAGGGTCGCTGTGTTTGTGAGAGAGAACTTAAATTTTCATCGTCTTGCCACGTTTAAAGATCTACAAAAATCATCCACACAACCTGGATACTTGGACTACTATGTGGTTTTATAGGAGCTCCATTGCATATACCACACTACTGTAGAATTGTCGACATGAGTACGTTCAAAATCCGTTTGTTTGTGAGAATTTCGCTTTAAAAAAATTAATGCGTATATTTTGAGATTTATTACCAGTTTTAATTTTACATTGGAACACTTTAAACGTCATCATGACTGCTCCTTTTGGAATATGAAATACAACCCTTTTAAACTGCTATGTTTATATATATAGTTGAGTCAATTTTCAAAAAGAAATTCCTAGAATTGTAAGTTACGCTTGTAATATTCTCGGTGCTCCGAATATACGTTTACATACGAGCGAAATAAAAAATACAATTTAGCAACTGCCGGTCTTGCCTTAGGTATGTTGACATCAATTTACATAAGTATGTAGTGGACTACCGCTAATTCAATATGCGTCCATCTCAGTTTTGAAAAGTCGACCAGTACCTACGAAATATTGCCATAAAAATTCATTAATATATGAAAATATCATTTTAATACTAAAGAAAAGGAAAATAGGTATATTATAAGGCTCATAATGTTAAGAAAAATAAATGAGCTTATTAAAGTTATTAAGTGAGTAGGTAGTACGAAGTTTCTTATATGTAAACATTTACTCTGCTATCGTTCGGACTGGTCTTACGACATTCCCGCTTATACTGAATACAATTCAACTAAGACTTCTATTTTGGCTCAATCACGCGGTATATTTTATTTTTAAAATATGAATACATATAATTATTATAAATGGTTTTCTAGGCACTCGTTAATACTGAAAAGTTTAATATAATATACATATATTATATATCATTTCCTGTAATATATTGAATTAAACGCTTAGGTGCATGCAGACTCGTGCAGACGACTTACTCGTATGCATTGTGTGGCACTCGCCACACAGAAAGACTTTGCTACACATTACTGATGACTGCTTTTAAATCGACACAAATTGAGGTTCAGTTGTTGTAGGAAGTATTTTTTCATTATTTATATTTTACCACAGATAACTTTACTTTAAAACGATTTAATGAATAATTGAAATTAATTTCTTTTCGAAATGGTACTAAATAGTAAAAATTATCTAATTATACTTCTTTATATATAAGTAGCTGATGTCCGTAACTTTGTTTGGGCTGCATTTATTACTTTTGTCTTAGTACTTTTATTTACCCCTTTGACATTGAAACTGGGACCTAAAATCACACCGTGATCACCACATAGAGAAACTTATGTTAACTAACTCAGCTTAAATTATTATATATGTGTATTATATATTTCATATATGTATGATATACTAAACAACACCGCTAAGACGATTTTTCCTCATATTCATATCACATTAGGTCTTAATAAGGTCTTATAGAGACTGTTATGTGAAAAGAATGCATGAATCTAGAACACCCAAAACTTTTTTTTTAGTATCACGCTGCATATAGTAGGATAGGCAGAGGGAACCTGAAAACCTATTGTTAAGACACTCCGTTTTTCATTTCTTTCTTTCGCCCAAAGTTTTGGGTTTTTTGGGCGAATATTACAAGTTTAGCTAAACTGCTAAACTGGATTGACGGGTAAACCGAGGTAGACCAAAACTCAAATGGCTGGACGGAGTTGAACAACCTGTTGAACAATCTGACGGAGTATAACAACCTGGAAGGAGACTTCCAGGAATTGGACAGAATGACAGAAAAACAAAACATTCTGGACCAGGCCATGGCCCACTCCCGCCATTAGCCTATAGCGTCATTGATGATGACGAAATCCCATCAAGTGTTTTAGTTCTTTGGTGTATGTGCGCTGGTAAAGGGCGCTCATAAGTTTAAATACTTTTCAAAGAAAACCTAATGTTGAGACAATCCGTCATCCGTTTTCCTCCAGAAATCAAGACATCGTGTGTTGAATATCGGAAGTCAACGCTGTTCTTGGGCTTATTAATCAACAATTCCATACAGACAGACGTGTTTAGCGAACAAGGTTTTCCTTGTTCTCCTTTTAGAGGAGGAGGAGGAAAATATAATAAAAAAAGAGATAGATTATCTGAGAAGCAATAGGAAATAAAAAATCTATCATCAGAAAACAAAATCAAAATCTATGGACGTATGTAAACAATACCAATATTCACAAACAATTATAACATGAATATTGTTCGCCAATTGATATATACTCTTACAAAGCATACAATTTATCGTATAAAGTCTGTATTCAAATGCTAAAATAACAGATTTGTAACGTCAATACGCAATCTGAATTCTGAACTGAAACCGATAAGTTAACCTGAAATTGACGGAGCAATTTTAGAATTTAAATTCAGATGGAAATTCTATTTTGAATGTTCTATGAAATTCACTTATTTACAATATTAGCTTACAACAAGTTAATGTACGTACATATATTGTAATTAGTGTGAATTTAAGTTGTTACATTTAAGTAATATCTAATAGGTACTAAGTAATACTTGTCCGAAAATAATGTAGAGACAAATGAATTATGGATAGCGATGTTCGAAATATTTATTCTATTACTTATTAGGTGAACTTTGTTAAAAAATAACTACTCACTACTTAATTAATATATATGAAAATAATGTAGGTCAATTTTTAAGTCTAATATGTAGGTCAGTATATTTAAGTACTTCTAAAACATTAGTGAATTGTTGAATTATTTACTATAATTTTTAATGATGAATGAGCTATATGGTCACACTGAATAATATAATTGAGAATTGACTCAGTAAAATAAAATTAAATAATATTTACAAAAAAATCCTTTTAATTTTATTTAATAAATATAAAACCATTCTAATATAACAAGACAGACAATATTTTGTAAATTTTTATATGATAAAAATAGTGTTCTGACTAGAACAAAGCGAACGTATTGGCTGTTTGAGTAAGTCGGCCGACCTTGCATGGTGTTTACATCGCACGCATCAGTGGCGGGCGCGTCAGGGCCGCTCGTTGCACCGCGTGCGACACAAACACCCTACATACACATACTCGTACCGCGTACGTATAGCACTGCTGATGTCGTATCTACATAGTGGTTCGAGTATGCAGGACGCCGCCGGCCGCGTCCGGTTAGGCGCGTCGCGTTCCCATCGCCCAGGGATGCCACTGAACTCTTTACGCTTATTTTCATAATAGATACCTGAGTCTCTGCTCAGATCACCTGTCAATTTTACACTTTAAATGCAGATGTACAAATAACATAGAATATGTGCAATAGCTGAATGGCTATCTTTCCTTGTATTTTCTAAATTGATATAAAATTAATAATATCTAAAGTATACATAATTCATATTCTGCCTGATATTTCAGGACGCAACTAACTAAAATTTCATTATTGCCTATGCTGTTTTAATTAACTTGTCTGCATGAAAATGGAATATTGCGTCCGCTTTGAGACGAACTCCATTACGGCCGTGTCACTACTTCATTTGAAAATTGAAGGGAAATGTATAGTTATTAAACAGCACTCTAAAATAAACAGTAAATTAAAGCATTTGACAATACATACTTTGGCAGTAAATATCGACATGTGGATTTGATATTATGGTAATTAAATCAAATGGGATGAAATACATATAATGAGCTTACCCAAAAATAACTTTTAGGAGTAAGTAGCTAAACTACATTTATTAGTAAAAATGTAAAATATTGGAATAAAAGAGAGATCAAGTCAAAGAAAAAATGATATAAAAAAGGTTATTTCATGAAAATGTAACTAATTTTAGTTTTATAATAATTTATTGCATTAAAAAACATGTCTCAATTATTTGGCATAATTAAAAAATAAACTCATGTAATTTAGTGAAGTTACAGATGTTTTCATTAGTAAGAATATTCACTAATTATACTTCCTAATGAAAACACCTATACCTACATATTATAAGTGGTTTAGCTAATAAGTCTATTTTACCACGATTACTAGCAAGTATGTACATATTTACGTATAACACGATTCCCATCGGCTTACCTTTTGTAAATTACAATAAATCAGTGTCAGATTTAGGCTGAGTAGGCTGTAACTTAGGGTGGCTGACTTAAGGGGGCTGTAAGTTAAAAAAAAACAAGGCAAAAAAGCAAGGGTGGCTAAAAACTTTACAGCCTACCTTGACGATGTATAGTTCTGTCTGCAATAATATCATTGTCCACGTCGGACCTGGATTATTAAAATGCCGGCCTACCTATATAAAATTTTCACCCTTCGTCACTCGTATTTATTTCTATGTTATCCGTCGAGGAAAAAATACACTTCCGTATCATAAGTTCCGGATCTATGACCCCGTATGTCGGACTCACCCAAAGGTAACCTCTGTCTACCGACAAAAACCCTCGCTTCATAACGCCCAATTCCCCGTGGTATGACAGAGAAATTTTACTTCATGGGGGGGACGTGAAGAAGCAGCAATATACAACTTATTGATACAACGTTTCAAGATAGAAAAAACAAACATTGTAACGTAGGTTTTAGTACGTACTTTGTATTGTCACCCGTTTCTTCTCAGGCTGAAAGCATGACTTCAATTAAATATTCAGGGCATAGTCTGCCAATTCTAGTGGTAGGTATATCGAGGTATATCGAGTTTCTTTATAGGTTGAACATTCGTAGAATACATACATTCTCAGCGTTCTTACCACAGCAGTTAAGATAACATTCTGGGGAATATTCGTGTTCAAACCGATGCAAGTAATCTCAGCAGTAGCTTGACCAGGTAGCATCAAGGTGAGATAGTAATTAACCTCGACAAGCGACTTACGGTTCGACCATGGTTCGATCAGTATGAGACGATAAGTCATTTTCCCTTTGTTGAGTTATTCCGTGACAATTGTCATCTTGTTTTTCCATCTGTTGTAGTTAGGTCTCTGTTGGCTTGCCATTTACGGTTGTACAAATTTCGTTTCTCGGTTAATATTTCTACCGAAATCATTCTGGAAATTATGCATACTGCTTCCACAGATACAGTTAAGCGTCGTAACCTTGTAGTAGCCGATTTTAAGTAAGATTGTCTCTTTTTGTTTCCTATTGGTGTTCAGTAGAGCCTCGGTCTTATAAAGCAAAGCAAAGTTCATACACTGTCGAATAATTTGAAAAGTCTCATCAAAGCTAAATTTAGTTCCCTGCCAGTGTTTGATTACCACTACCACGGCCAGGTCGTCGGCAAATACAATGAGTCGTGCAACTTGACATTTGAGTAATCCGTCATACATAATACAAACAAACACAAAAAGGGATATAAAACGAAACCTTGCGGTACCTCTACCCTGGCCGCTGTATGTATGTATAATCATAAATAAAACTATATAAATTAAGACTATATAAGTTATTTTTTTTCTTTTATATACATATAAATTTTGTGTTGTAAAAAAAATTATAAAACAAACCTAACCTAAACCTAAATAGTAAAAGCTAAAATTGAAAAGCAAGGATAAAAGCTAAAATTGAAAAGCAAGTCCAATACAGAAAATAGAGATATTCCCAGTCGGGACTCATTTTACATGATTTCTTGATTAATCGAAGAATGTGCCCGTGTGCCTTGGACTTGAACTCGCCGTCTGTTTTCAAAGTACACGGTCACATCACTAAGGCAAAATAACGAAATACTAAAGTATACTCGTACTGTACTTTAATCTTAAGTATGAAAATTAGAAAGGTGATCGTTTAAGCAATTTTAAATTGGTATATATCCTAAACTGTTACTTAAACTGATAAATGATTAAAAAGACTTAAAACTGATTTTTTAATACCTATTCAACGATACTCACTTGACGTAGTTCATCAATTTTAATTTTCAATTTGACAATATGGCGTGTGGTTGACGCTGTGGTGAATTTTGATTACTTTCGTGTCATTACTGGCACTTGCGAGGTTAAAACGAATCGATTGACGTATGAATCATCAAAATCTGTCAACGCTTTTTGAAGCTTTAAAGTGTCAATCACACAATTAGGAAACGAAAAGCATATTTACGTAAAATGTATAAAAATTTGTAAAAATCTCTACAGAGATTGTAACAACAAAAATAAGTTGTAACAAGCATATAAGAATTTCGACGCAGCCGAATACAAAACATGGCTTAGTGGTCAGAGCGCTTGGACGGTTTCCAAGAGGCGCGGGTTCGAGTCCCACTGCGTTCAATTTTTTATACGTTTTCTAAATATGTTTATCTGTAAACGCCTTCGGTCTCTACAACGCTTTGTTCCTATACAAACACATATGTGTGTGTTGTTATGTATGTATAACAACAAACCCACACAAAGAGAGATTGATAAACACATTACCCCCCTTTGCGTCGGGCAGTCGGGTTAAACTATATACGCTACGTTGGATATATGATAATGCAAACTTCGTAAGTATATAATTCAGCGCCAATTAAACTTGTTGTGTACTTTTTTGACAGTCAATTAAGTGCACACACACGAGGGCAGTCACATGTAAAAGCTAGTAATCCATAAAGAGAGCTTAAGTGTAATCAAGCTTAGCAAAAAATGTTTAGAAATTCATTTCATTCATATTTGATAATTTATATAGGTACTTAATTCATATTCGATTTGTATTCAATAATTAAACTTAACAAAAAGAATTTCCGATTTCTAAAATATTCGAATCTAGTGTTAAAACATTTAATTGCCGATTTTCAAAACGTTGTATATAATAAAATCGGGAGTTGTGTTCTTTCACTCAGACAGAATCAAAGTAATTTATAAATAGACTTCCTACTTTCAGGAGATCGAACTCACAACCTTCACGTTACAGGGCGTGTCACTGCGCCACTATGGCCTTAAATAGTATGAATTTTGTATAAATCAACATGCACATACGCAGCATACGACATAGCTAAATTTTAATTGACGTAATTATTTTTATGCTCATGTAAATTTTTTAATAAAATCGCCTCTTTTGGGTTCTACCTGATCTAAAAATAGGCTACTTCTACTTCCGTAATACAGACTACGTGTGCGATTTTTAGTCTAGAAACGTTTTCAGATAGTATTAATAAAACTTAAACTCACTACTCTTTCTCTACCTAAAGATTAGAAATATATTATCTACTTTTAATTTTCTTTAGAGACAACATTAGATTTTAAGAGGCTTGATTAAGAGGAAAGACGTGCAATACAAGTTTAACATTGTAATGGTCAGTCTAGAAATTCAGCCCTTTTTAAAATATTCTCATAATTTTTGACGTCACCATAATTAATGAAAATATTAATTCTTCTACCTACCAATCACACTAATCATGGCAAAGTAAATATTAAAACATTAAAACTATACCTTCTTAACGAATAATAATTATAAAACCACTACAGCTTTATATCGAAGTATTAAAGTTCCTACCTTTACTTACAAGCTGTAAATACTGTTAATTTCATACAATCCAAGGGGCCCTCATACATAATAATATAAATAATATTTATGTTAAATTATAAAATACTTGCATAAAGTAATTGTGTAAGATTTAGTAAGTAATATTTATTGTTTATATTTTATGATTAATAATTTAACTATTTATTATCTGTCATTTCTAAACGTCGTGGAGAGGAGATAGAAAAAGGCGGGAAAGGTGGGCGGGCTTTGGAAAAGGAACATTGTTGGTTGAGTTAAGGAAAAATAGTTACAAAATAAAGAAGATTAAACATCATACTTGAAGTATCTATTATAAGGATCCTATTAATTATTTAAATAATGGGATAGCGAAAATCTTATTTACAATCTAATCAATAATTTCGATGACAAATGATAAAATTTAAAGAGTTAATTTCATGTGCCTTAGAACATGTCGTAAATGTGTCCTCTTTAATAATTATATTAAAATGAGCGGAAAAACTTTGTACTCCTTTTTACGACAATTATACGGACGGAGTATGTTATATGGAGAAGAAATGCAGAAATTGAATTCTTTTTATTAATACTGTTTTAAAAATTAATTTAATACAAATTAATAAAATTATTAATAATCATTTACCGACTCCCAAGGGTTTGGCATACGAGTACACTTTTTTATAAAATGGCATACATGTAGCTACGAATTGTTTACACGCCAATGGAACCTCTAGTATATAAATATGAATCATAAAATAATTAAAATTTCATTTTTGATGACATGATAAGGAACGCACAGGATTGGATAAATTTAAAGCGATGTCACTTGCCTCTTTTCTTTACATGTCCTTGGAAATTTTGTAGGTTGTATTAATATATGTTCATCGTTTTTGCTAATATTTTAATTTATTATTACTGAAAGTGGTAAATTATCTTCTACAACTATTTAAATTGTAACAGATATAAATTTTATTACATTGGACAATTTTACGAAGCTGATATATCCTGTACAAGATAGCTTGATCTTTTTGACAGACGGGTTAGTGATGAGAATCCGAAATTTTCGTTACGATAATTCGATAGAATGCGTAATTCAAATTAGAATTAATTTTTTTTTACCTTATTTTTCTCTAAAGAGTTATACCAGATAAAGACCCCAACCACTAGCCAAAGAAAACCCAACCAAAAGGGGTCCTTTTGATTGGGTTTTCGTTCTTAACAATAACTTAACAATGATCTTTAATAATGATTTATTGTATTTTGAATCGATGATTGCAATAGTAACTGCCTGTTATTACCATCCCTTCCGTCCGCTGCGTTCCAAATGACCCTTCCAGAAATCTTGCTATATCTGTAGAGAGGCGATAGGAACAACTAAACACATGTTGGTAGGGTGTAGGGTACTCCTAGAAAGCGGCCAATACTCGCGTCGTCATGACAAGGTATTGGAAATCATACGCGAAGCGTCTTTCAGTGGCGAGAATACAGAGAAACATAACATCCAACAAACGAACAATAGAGTTTGTGAAAGAAGGCTCGACCAAAAAACCTACAAAGAAGCCTTACTTAATTTTAGAAGCAGCCTCTGATTGGGCTCTCATGATGGACGATACGACGATGATACGTATGAGAAACAGTACAAAATCCTTGAGGATGTTGGTATTTCGTCATCCAGACCGGACACATTTCTGTACTCTAGAAGCCTAAAACCAGTAGTACTGGTAGAACTTACAGTTCTGTGGGAAACGAACATTCCTAAAGACCACCAATTTAAGATCAATAAGTATTACAAGCTTACCAACTAACTGACCAGGAATAGGTTTAGAGTTAATTTGTACGCGGTAGAGGTAGGCGCGAGAGGTATAACAGCGAAATCTCTCTATAATCTATTAAAAGATCTCGACCTGTCTAAAACTATTATCAGTTCACATATAGCACGTATATCAAAGGCGGCATTAGCAAGATCTTTTCAAATTTGGTTAGGTAGAGAGTAGAGTGCGGAAAGTGAAGGTGAGTGTTAATGCGCATTTTAAAGAGGCCTCTTACCTACACTTGGTTCGTAAGTCCCAGACACTCTCCAAACTCCTCTCTCTGCAACGCGATGCCCGCACGGTGGATCCATAAATTGCTAAGGAGTTTCTTCTCACAGAACAAATTTTAAATGCAAACAAAACAATTAATGCAAACCACTTTGTAAGATAATTAGTAGTAGTCTATTATTGATTCTATCTATTATTTAATTTACGTAAAATACACTCTAAGCTATTTGCAAAATTTGCGTCCTAATAAAAAAAATACCTACATATCTACAAAAAGATTTAACATTTAAATAATTACTGGTAATTATATATTTTACCACACTTAATGGTCAACAATTCTAAAGAAAGTAAAAAAATGTACAACAGTAACAGTATAACATAAATAGAGAAAATAGTTACAAAATCATACATATATTTAAATTACATTGGCCTTATTTGATAATCATCACGGAGATAAATTCGTACTTTAAATGTTGTCTTAATGGTATAAAGATTTTTTTTTTTTATTGGTAAAGGATGGCAAACGAGCAGAAGGACTACCTGATGGTAAGTTGTCCTTCGCCCATGGACATTTACAACACCAAAGGAATTGTAAACGCGTTGCCGACCTAGTGTGGGAGGGGGAGGAAATAATGTAGTGGACGCGGCAGTTCGCCATAGAAACCACCACATTCTGGAGAAGGGGTGGGTGGGAATAGGGAAAACTGAAAGATACTTTATTTAGGCCACTGGAAAATTTTCTTTAATTTTTCGAATATCTTTACTTTGTTATTTTAATGTACAGCACCGTTATTTACGGAATACTATGTATTTAATAAAAGTGCTTTTTCTTTGTTAATCCATCACGTTGAAGCTACTGAACCTATTGGGATGGAATTTTGACCATTCGGGTCGGAATAATTTGTAGTAGAGGTATATTGGCTATTCATGAGTGTGTGTGTGTGCGACTTTAAAGCGACAGGTTGTGGGTTCGATTCTCACTCCAGTAAACGAAATATTTTCATTTTCTGGCTTTGGTAACAAGGCAAAGTACGTACGGCTAAGTACGTTCAATCTGGCGGAAAGTGGGGAACGGATTTGTTGTAAGAGAACGGAGTGTCTTAATACTAGGTTCTCAGGTTCCCTCTGCCTACCCTGCTATTTGCGTGAAGTTAAAAAAAAAAGAAAGCTAAATAGGTATATTTTATACCGCCCGCCAATAAAAAACGAAACACTCGCATTTTTGTATTATTCATATGATTTTTTTCCACGCATTTCTATACTGTGTCTAAGTAGACTATCTATCTGTGCGGTAGGAAAACGGTAAAAAGTATGTCTTTACATTGAATATATTTGAAAGAGCAATTAAGAGAAATGAATATAAAAAGAATATATATTTTTAAATGCAACGAGGTTGCGGGGATCAGCTAGTTGTAATTTATAAGTTATTCTAATAAATATTAGCGTAAGTTGTTACTAAATCTATCTAAAATCATTTGAAAAAAATATAAAAACAATGACCGCTATAACAGATTACAATAAAAACATTAAAAAAGCTATTTTAGTTTTATCTCACATACATTTATGCATGTTTTACCTTTAGCCAATGATTTGGTTTCATTATATTTATTATAATACAACAGGGTAATCAATAATTTCAATAATGGCAGTAATTTAGTATAAAATATCATGAATCAAAAATAAATTATAAATATTTCGAAATGCTTTAAGGACAATCGTACGTTTAATTGTATTTTTACACAACGTGGTCACTCCATTTACTATCGCAATAAAATAAATTAATCATTTAAATAATATGTTATCGTGTTCTCATATGGAATAAGTATGTTCACTTCGTCAATAAGATAAGATAATTTAGTTCCCAAATCGATTCCCAATATTATGTAAATAGCAACCGTAGCCGGAACCTACATTTCTATATCTCGTTCCTTGTTGACTAGCTGGGCAACGGATACACCCGTACGGTAAAGTATTACTTAATAAGAAACCATAGCGATACATTAAGTTAAGACGACTGAGGAGATAGGCGTAAACACTGAAGTTCACTTAATACTAACTCGTGCAGGCACATGTACTTTCTATGAATGTCGCCGTTGAGAAACTTAGTCGGTGTGCGATAGAGAGGAGCGAGCGATTGCGGAATGCGGCGCATTTAATTTTTCTAACGGACTTGCGGGTCGAAAAGCGCGCGTCGCAAGCGAGAGGGCTATGTAGTACGGTACGGCATGGTGCTGGGTGCGGCGTGCGGCGTGCGGCGTGTGGGGCGCGGGCGCGGGCGCGGTGCCGGCTGCCGGCTGTAGTACGACGGCCCGCGTTTCTCGTAAAGGAAGCGACCCTGGCGCGGTCATTGCTCGACGCGGCCGCATTCCGCGCCCCCGCCCGCCTGCCTCCGCGGCGCCTGCGCATCAATGAACGCTACGTCCACTCGCCCTATCTCATTCTCGCGGCGATCCATTTGTGCCCTTCTCACCCCGCTCTCATACTTGTTTTCAAAGAATAATACGTTTTATTTAAATCACTTGCGGTGATTGGACATATCATTTCTTATGAAGCGATTATTGCAATATAAATTTGTGTTTAATTTTGCAAATGCAGTGAATGTTGATTTTGTTTCAAATATAATATCTTGAAAGCTTTATTTACTTACACACTAAAATATTTTTCATCTGTTAAACTAATTAAAGAATTCTATAGCACATTGACAAATTTAACTAATTGTTTATTTAAATTCAATTAAGAAATAATGGTTGTAAAAGATTTTTAAATCAATGATCTACGAAAGCGTGAGAACAAAAATCAATATCTACTATAAACAAGTTTTTCTACATTTTATTGTTATGAAAGAATGCAGCAACATGAATGTAGATATGCCTAGGTGTGTGTTAAAATTGTGAGGGTTGTTTCAAACAATATTTTGTGTAGACACAGACTCATAATGTTTTTGTCTTATGTTTTAAGGGTTTGTAAAAGGATTTATATATTACCTTAGAAGTAAAATATACTAATTTATCTTCATTGAAACAACATTTAAAGTAACTATTGTTAGTTCGAAACAAACTAATATGCAGCTATTGATTTTATTTACTTATCACAGTAACTAGAAATCATGGAATCAAGCACAGCAATAAGATGTTTCTAATATCAGTAAATTATTAGTATTAAGTAACTATTTGACCTACTAACATATATAAATATTTATCGAAATATATAACTAAAAATAAAATTTGTAGACTAGTAAATATTACCCATAAACACTTACAAGTTATTGCTAGGTAATCAAATCCAAAATAATTTATTCTATTGAAAGAATGTCACTATAATGTCAGTACGTGAAAAAAGTTATTGAATTTTTAAAAAAATTTTGCTCCCATCTACAATAACAATGTTAAAGGGATTGTTTTATGTACGCCGCGCAGTATACAATACAGGTTTTACATTTTTTATTGAAGTCTTTAACACAGTTAAGGTTACGCGTTGTTTTGACGTCGGTACATTGCCTTTTTTGCTTGAATTCAAAATATTAAGAAGTAGAAGTTTACAAATTATATTTTGACTATTAAATGATACTTTAAATTATTTAGTATGACTAATTTGCTTCATTTATTTTTGATTTTATATATTGCTTATATCTATATGTGTCAAAAAAATAGGTTCCATTTTTACGACAGTTATGCAAACTGAGGATTAAGAAATTTGACGTAGATAGAGTTTATTCATATAATAAAAATTCTTAGTAAGTGAGCAAAAAACACATCAATATCTTTTATAGCATTGTATTAGAAACATACACTATTATTAAAATATATATTACGCGCACTACATGTAGGTGTCTTTGATGAAAACTTGCACTTTGGTATTATATGAGAAGGAAGGATATTTAAATTCGTAATCTAAGTGATCTACTTTTTCATACTAATATAATACTGCTAATTCTTATAACCAAGTACCATTAGTAATTATTTACTTGTTACTTAGAGAATGATGTCTTATACTGAAACTACATTCCTTAGCTTTACCAATACTAGCTATCTAGGAATTTGAAATCCCGACAAATTTAGTACCCGTCTATACTAATAATTTTATATAGTATACTAATAATTTTACGCTAAAAGTCTTTAAGGTGTACTCCGTACTCGTATGCACCACGTTTAACGACCGTAAGTTACCAATCGGGCATTTTCAGTTATCGGTGATAAAACGTCATTGATTGAAAGGATGAAAATATTTAAACTTGTTTAGGTAATCAATTCAAATGTTGCATTTTGTAATATATTTTTATGTTTACTTCAGTATTTGTATCAAGTACGCTTACAAGGTGAATGAACTGTGCACGTAAAGATATTTACTCATTTGAGTTTCATTAGCAATCCTCTGAGGTTCTTTAAAATATTATCATTCTGTTTTTTTTTAAATTTACATACCTAGTTGGGTTATTATTATAAACTTAAGTACATATATTTAATTATTACATTTGGCACAAGTTGTTACGGTAACTTAAAAGTTTTAAAATTTATTTTAACATGTAAGCGTACGCTAAAAAAACAATTCTCAAAGTAAAATTGAATATAGATTAAGGAAAGGGCGATCGCAAACAATTTAAAGGAGCTATCGAAAGCGTCTACCACAGGTTGTCCAACGACTTTTCGCTTTGTAGCAAGGCATGCGGTCAACGCACGGCAAACTGCCGGACTTACAGGTTGAACATGGGGCAATGGAATCCGCGGGGGACAAAAAAGTACGCGCCGCCCGCCGCGCGCGCCTCAAGACTACTAAACAACGGCACATGGCCGCATCGTTATCAACCGCCCAGAGTATTTCACACAATATAGTTATGTTTGCTATGCTATGCGACGCCATTCCAAAACTGTTTGTGGCTCGTAATCTACGTACTGGAATATCATTATAGCAAGGTCGTGAGACTAATACCTGTGATCTTGTTATATAAAAAATATAAGCAAATATTATTATGTACGGAGCGCAAGCTTTTAAACCTTTTAAACAATGAAGAGACAATTTTAAAAATTTACGTATAAGGTCGCTACCCATGGGTAATTGCCAGGGCATGTCAGACGTTACCGCTGGGCATAACGAAAATGCCACAACTGATTATGGGGGAGTAAGGTAGGAACAAGTGAGACTTGTCTCCGATGATGATCCCCCGACCATGGTAAGTTAAACAACAGCAGGAAGATCAGAGTGGTCCTACAAAGAATTACAGGTATTAATGTACTGTTACATTATGGCTCAATGTTGCTTTTTTTCGAGAATAATATATAAAAAAATTAGAAAGGCTATTTTAGGAATGAACTCTTGATAATACAAAAATACATATATTCAATTGAAACACACAATCCAATCATTCACGCATAATTTTATCACAAGAGCTACTGAATGAAAAAAACAAACCGTTAAAAACGAGATGCAACAAACACTATATAATGACACTCAAACTACCTCATCCGCTAACAATCAGACACACATAACCACAATCTTAAATGACGAGCCTAATAATGTAGAAGAGTAGATTCATTTAAAATATGATTGTATCGAAATTTCGATTAAATATCAATTGTTTTATTTTGTTAATATTTTTGGTGAAATAATAAAAATAGTTATCGAAGAACCTTACTTATAACCTACCAAAATCTAAAATCAATAAAGTTGTGAGAAACTTACTGGAACATATTTCGGTTAGAGACATAGCCTAGTACAATTTTGTTCAGATACTTCGCTAGCAGAAACAATAGGCCTGATTTGATAAACATAGAAATAATAAGCAACCATATGTATTGACGTCTCCATATTATTTGACTATATATTTTTTTACTATTGCTGGAAACATTTCCCATGATATGTATATGCGGTAGAGAACGCACAGCGAGGAAACGTCCCTACGCAACAACAAAGTGTCAAGTCTTTCACAGATTATTGGGTCCTCAAAAATTTGAATTGCTCTGCGCTGTAAGCGATCAAATGTTTTAAGCTGATACTGGGGTGCACAAGATGCCCGGAGATGAGATCAGTACTTTCTATATGAAACCAAAACTGGGCCCTATACGCTCTAGTGATAATACTCAGTTTCTTCGAGGCCAACTTGACCTTGCTTTCCAGATAATCACTAGCAGTCACTAGAATTTTCCAGACCGAGAAAATAAAAATATAATATAAATATATACTCATTGGAATGATTCTATTAAATATAATATTTAATACATGTCCTAGTCATTGGATAAGAAATTGAAACAATTAACGCATAATATTAATTATGCGTTGATTATTGCAAAGATGCTAAAAGTTCAAAATTTAATAAAAAATCTCAGATTATGGAACGCCACCGTCACAACTGTTCCGGCATTGGTAGGAGTACTGACGAAGAGTCTTAATCCGTACTGCGATATGTTAAAGCCACACATAAATATTACACCCTTCAAAAGCAAGTAGCATTATTACCTTCAATCACCTTAAGTAGTAAAATACTTGGAAACACCGTTATCGTTACCACCACCTTTTTCCGAAGGACGTATTAGTAGAACCGATTATGACATGAAAAGTGGAGAAACCGTCATAATCTTATGTGTATCTTGTATTTGTTTATTTTACCCTATACTTTTCTTCTGCATATCATGTCTAATTATTCACCAATTTACTAGAGCCTTGACTTTCATTCAGCGCTCAGATAAGAAGACGTCAATCACTCTGAACAAGACTGCTAGAACGCTACTTCCATATATACTTCCATATGCCAGCTTACTAATTTCCTTTGACGTTTTAGGATTTCGCATCAAGGATTTACCTAAATTAGACCTAGCTTTTTGGCTTGGCTGACACAGTTACCCAGGACACAGTTACACAGTTACAGTTATAGGACTCTAAAAGTGCATTTTTTATATGTCAACAGAAAATGTAGACCAATTTTTCTTAAATATCTATATTAATTTCGATTTCTCGTGAAATATTCAGACATTAAAAAGAAATTATAGCTTATATAGTGGCAAGGACATATAACAAGAAAAGTTACATAAAAGTCTGTACTGTAGTTTTTGTGTGAAGAGCCAACAATAGTAATTCGATATCTATTATATATAATGGTTACTAGGATATTTAAGATTTTCAAAGGCGTTTAGTAGAATCTAAAAAACGGGTTTTTACTGTAACATTGATAAAATAACAGAGAGATTAAAGTTACACAAATACTATATTTGTTTAGTGTCAGCTTTTGTTTTTATTTTATTTTTATAAACGTGTACATCCAAAGCTTAGTCCTTCTGTTGGCCAAGTGGAATGTGTAATAACGTTCCACTCATGTAACAAAGTTAAACACCTAATATATTTATATTTATTTTCACCATTATTTACCGCGATTCAGCAGAGAATACCTATTAAATGCGTTTTACGTATGCTACACATAAATGATAAGAAACCGAAATGCTTACGTTAAAAATACTTGCTTGGAATTTGAACCTACAACGCTTGCGTGCAACAGACATCTTTTATTTACGAGTATCTCATAAGTACCTTAAATTTATATAAATATCAATGAATCCAAAGAAACTAGTCATGTCTCTCGGAAAGATTTTGAAATTATTTTTAATTACCGAAATTTGTTATTATATGTACCCATATATTCTAAAAAAATACTCAGAAATGAAAATGTATAAAAAGAAACAGTAAACAAAAAATACTGTTAAATATGTTATTCATAGACACTCTTTCTCATTATTATTTAACTTTTCCGTTAAGCTATGCCTGGAATGCTCGGCATGACAGCAAAGGCGTCAAAGACACGAGTTTAAAATTTTCGTCTTTTGTCTGCACTCAACTTTAATATTATTCAAACTAATATTAAAAATGTAAAATGTAATGTATGATAACCTACCCAATACTTGTCCCATGGATGTTCTTGTTATAAAAATTGTTATTGTGGATTACTATGAACTGCATTAAGTTAAACCTATACATGTACTCAAAATCTATTATATTATAGGATTCCTTCGTAAAAATAATCCGTTTATATAAAATTATTTGATGTTTATATGGTTTACGATTGCACATAACCCCAATAAGATACGTTATACTCAAACGAATGCGTGATGCCGCTCATCCGGTTCAGTAGAACCTTTTCTTGCGTATCGTATTCTCAGAAGAGCGATCAACTTTTTAAACGAAACTTTTGTAATAAGGTGCGGACGCTATCGCACATTCCAGGATCAAGTCTTCTCGACGCGCATTTTGCAATTTTGAATGAGTGCTATAGATACTTAATTTATATGTTAAACTATATTTATTATTATATCTTTCTGTTCGGTGTTAAAATGACTAGTCGGCTAAAACAGGAGGGGTGCGCCTTACAAAGTGGGCGTAGAGAGATGTCAAGGGGTCTTAAAGACTTTATTTTTTTAGATAAAAAATATATAATTACATTGAAAAGAAACTTTCCTTATTAGAATTAGATTTCTTTTAATTTGTGCGCTTTTTTTTGTATTCGCATGAAAATATTACTTGTAATCAGGGAAGCCTCAACAAAAGAAAGGTAAAGCAATCTTTTTAAATTCCCGCTATACGGACGTACGTCCCGTCGCGACGTCCGCTCTACCTCCTCTGTTTTAAATCTCTGATATCTTTTAAGATATTCGTTTTAATGTTATGCTGTAAAAATATTCTTATCTAACATAATTAATTGGGTAAAATAGCTTCGGAAATAATAAGTTAATGATTTGTAATATGTAAAAGATGGTAAAAATGGTTAAGTGCGGTGTGTATCCTTAGAAGATAGGCATACATATTACATCGCGGACTTTTAGCAAACCTTTTTAAGATATACTACATTATTTTGATCTATGCTGTGAAGTTTAGCCTCAGTTTGTAGTGTAAGCATACAATAATATGTTTTAACAACATGTCTCATGTGACATATTGGTAAGTATATTTAATCCCCGTAACTTCATTGCATTTAAAAATCTTACATTCACATTCTGTTCACTGAGTATAATGGACTTTATTTATATTGTATTTAATACTTGATCTATATATTAGTACAGTTGTGGTAAAATATAATTCCGTGTATTCTTTAACAGAGAGTACGAATATGCAGCCTAACATCAACTAAATTTACTTATATTTTTTTTTATTTACGGTACTATAACTTATTAAAATTAGTTAAGTAGTATTTTCTTGTTTTATTTTTATATCATACTACGTTTTTAAAGTATTTTCATCTACCAATACAAAAAAGCGAAAGTGTGAAATATTACAAAAAAGCAGAAAAAATATCTATACAATGAGTATAATTTTTAATTAATCGGGGCGATCAATTGAATGAGGCCACGAGGCGCAATGAGACAGCTTCTGCTGAGTGTGGGACTGAAAACGCCACGATCATGGCGTTTTCAGTCCCACACTCAATTATTTTTATATTATATTATTTTTTTCGCTCGGTAATTTGTAAATAAAAGCAGTATGACAAGGACAACAAAGTTACGCATCAACTACTTTTTAAACAATATTATCACACAAAATTAATGTACTAAGTCACAAGCGTTACATATATGATTTGTTTAAATGTACTTTTTGCTTGACCAAAATGCTTATCTATATAATAAAAAATATATATAAAAGGAGGATGTATGTTCGACAGAGGAATAGAAACGTTAACTCTACAGAAGAATGTTGAAAGTTGTGCTAAAGATGTATTTTTGCTGAATAGTACCTAAACGTTCCTTTATTTTCAATATTTGTAAAATATTATACACAGCATTAAATATTACGAAAGATTTTTTTTTTTTTGGAAAACAGAATTTAAAGTTATTTGTAAAATACAACATGTATTATGTTCTACTTTAAAGTACCGACATTTTAGCCGTATGAGGCAAGTTTATCTTATTACCCGGCTCTAGTTCCGGATACGAGTCAATGACCTAGCATCGTCGGAAATAGACACTTCCATAGTGTTCCGGCGACCATAGAGTATTAAGCGCCCTTGGTACTTATAGTGATAATACTGATAAAATATGAACATTACAAACTTTTTATGATAGATCTAGTATTAAAATAGTCCAATGACTTGAATTTTATACTGAGTCTATAAGCATACAAAACATAAAAAAATATATCACTTTATTGCAATTCTCATTCTGTAAACAAATATACATTGAGGATATAGAATTTAGTAATTTAGCTATTGTTATTTCAAGCTCTAAATATGAGTGTCATTTCATGGCGTGATATCTAGTTTGTATTTCATCACTTAGAATAACGTGATATGGTGGGACATATTAAATTGTAATCGTTGAGCTCGTTGAGACTCCTTCTTTTTGGAAATTTCTATGACGTGGGACTCTGTAGTATGTTTGTGTAGTATGTGTAGTAAACATACTTTTGGACTGATAATATTTCATCTATTTTCATTTATACTTTCAATTTATATATTTCGTTTAATTATATAAATCAACGAAAATCATAAAAAAATAAGAAACACAATATATGAGTAGATTAAAGAAGGTCTCAGTAGAGCTTAGAATTACTTCTAATAATATTTATCCAATTTTAGTCATTTGATACATACATTTATATAATGTGACTGAACAAGCAATATCAGCCTTTTAGAAGATCTGCAACAGTCACATTGAACATGTGCTCGTTGTCATACCATCACTAGACAAGCATTAGGCAAAAAATATATTAAGGTGAAAAAAGGCAGCGACTATGATAATGGTAAGCAACAGCGTGAATAAGTGAGGGCATAAAAACAATTTATAACCTACATCGATTTTGACGTCGATTTCTGTGCTCAGCTCCTGGACGAGACAAGTGAACTTGTACGATCTGCATTAGCATTCTAACGCGTTAATAGAAATAATGTATGGAAAATGAACAGACGAGCGAGTCTGCGACACCGCGGTGAACAAGTCGCGCAAACAACGAGCGCGCTAGACTTGTCTTAAAAGCTAACGGTGACCGACGTACAAGATAGTATTCGATTCGAACGCGGCCGCAGAGTTCCGCGAGTAGGTGGGTCGGCTGATCTCTCCAGCGGCATTGCAATGCACATCCGGGCCGGTCGATACGGGCGGCGACTTGCGCGCTGCCGGCTCGGCTTCCTCGCCGCCCCGCACTCCCACAGCGGCCCCCTCGGCCCTCACGTCTTCGAATCCCCCCACGGCGACTCACATTGATTCGTGAGCTTGATAATTATTAACTGCTTATTACAAAATATATCTTATGTTTATAGTGACCAATTCCTATTTCTTAAAAAGAAAATGTAAGTGTTTCACTAGTAGCGGTATTATTTTTTTCATATTACATTACCATCGTTACTTGAACCTTACAAACATACTAAGATCAATATTACTAAAACTGGATCAATACTATTATAAAAGTCTACGTTATTTTCATTTAATTCAACAGGTAATATAACAATAAGATGTCAGTAATATTGTGCATTCGAGTAGAAACCTAAGCCAACAAAGAAGTAGGTCGCCACTCGCCAGTAGGAAGGAAGGCGCAAAACAGGCCAATTTAAGATACAATAAATTATTAACTATTTATATTACGTACGTAAACTTATCCAATGCAACATGAAGCTCGTCATAAGTAAATAGATATTTTGTGTATTTGCAAAACTTTTGCATATTTCCATTTGAAATTATAACTTTAAATAATTTGCATTATACCTACTAGAACAAGCATTAGTATTTTTTTTCTTTTTTTATTACTATTACTTATTTAAACTCTTGTCTTAGAAATCTACTTGAAAATAAAATGTATTATACCTATTACTTAATAAGTATACTTCTATGGTAGTAATTTATTTTTTCTTTTTTTTTTTTTAACTTCACGCTGTATCCCGCATTTAGCAGGGTAGGCAGAGGGAACCTGAGAACCTAGTGTTAAAATATTCCGTTCTCTTACAACAATTCCGTTCCGTTGTAGTAAATTATATCGTAGTATATTGTAATATACATTTTAATATGAAACCTGAAACGACAACGTTGCTACATCTAATATCCAGCTACTACGAGCTCGAGATGAAAAGTATATTCATACACATATATGAATATACAACCTATGTGAGTGCCTTCATAACTTTAAGCCAAGATATGAGATAAATATTACAAATCTCTACATACTTCCTTACAGTAAAAGAGAATGGAGGGACAAACGCTATGGACCCTGCATAATTCTTTCGCTTCGTTTACGGAAATAAACCTCATACATGGCCTCCAGGGGGGGCCAATGCTTTCTACGTAAACTTCCTCCAGTACCATTGACACTGTGTTTTCGAAGGTCACCGAGGTCTCGCCACATTTCTCTTGTCTATATCATCATGTCATATATGCTACATTATATATTTCTTACCATTCATACATCACTCATCCTTTCCATCCATTATTCCATCTAAATGATGAAAAAATCTTGCGAAGAGATCGCATCTCTACAGCATTCATCTTTCTTTCATTCTTCTTCTTACATGCCCACATTTTATTGCCGTATAATAGCGCGTGTATAGCCACACGTACAGCCGATCATGTTATCGATGCAGTTCCGCCGTCCTATCTATGCAGACAGAACACCGTTAATCCTGTTACCGGCAGCAATACGCTTTCCACATCCATTTCACCTTCCATTTCTGCTGAACATACTTCCCAGATATACCATGTCATTTACTTGTTGTTTGTTTATTTAATATCTTTCTATCTAACCCAATCTTGCTTTCCGTTCTTTCTTCATCTTATTCAAACACCAGAATTTTAGTTTTACTCACAATCAGGCTTAGACCATTATTTTCACACCCGATTTTCAGAATGGTGACCAATCTAAATATCTTTTTATTAAAATCATTTCACATAAGATATTTTAAAAAAACAGATACAAATACCGAGCGAGTGTCTTCAGTAGACAAATAACTGGAAACATAATATAAATTCCCGCAACAATCAGGAGCAAATACTAAAATAGATCTACTTTTATATGAATATAACATCCTTATTAAAAACTAATAAGGAAACTAAAATATGAAAAAGTAAAGCCTTAACCTGTTGGCAGGATACAATACGAAGAAGAAGTATATTATAAACCTTGTCGATGTCCTCAACTTCGGTTCTTGCACGCAAATTTAATTTTAAAAGTTTATGACCCTTGTCACACTATTTCCATATACCACCCGTTGATATTCCAACTTGAACACAAAATTATACTGCCTTTACGACTACTTAGAGGTAATTCCAGGTTATGGTATTTTATACATATATTATGAGGTAAGAAAACGTCTATTATACTGAACAACACTGATAAGGCAAGTATAACTCTGATAATGAAAATAGTTCGCTTTCCACTTAATTTCGGGATACTGCGAAACTTAAGTGGCGAAATTCAACAATGAACTTTCTTTTACCGAAACGGGCAAATGATTACAATTTGAAAAGAAACATTCCCCGAGTAACGTCGTACCTAAAATATTTATAGAATTTACAATCAAACGTGATCCCACTGCGTCATTAACGACCCTTATTTTCAATGTTTTCAAATTACCATCAAAAACTGCACACCATACAGTTGCTCCATATGGTGTGCACAATGTTTTATCATGGTTCATCAGTCAAATCTATACTTAAGCTAATGGTTTTGAGTCAACTTTTCTTCAGTATTTATAGTTATGTTCAAATATATAAATTCGGTTAAGTTTAGTTGTATTATGAATTAACCATTTCAAAAACATTATATGGATATAACTAAATTCTATGTAAGTACTAGAACAGATGATTTTAGAGGCACGCACGTATTAACATTAAAATAACTGACGACGCAAAACAACGTTTACATTGAATGGTGTTAACATAAATTGGCTGTTCGTGCGCTCAATTGTGAACTTTTAAAAACTTGCATGTAAATTCAGTGGTGACTCGGACATCACAGCTTTGATCAATGATTGTAATCGGATAGACTTGTTTGTATTCTGCCGATACATCATACGTTTCATTAAATGATTCTGTTTTTATGGTTTATGTAGAATTTTGTAAATTGTTTACATAAGTCAATGTTTCTTAAAAATTATGAATTTATTCCTTAAAGAATCAATGTGGTGATAAGTGTCATTACCAAATACGTAATTTCTCTGAGCTCAAAATGTAGAAAAACGCTTTTAACCAGCTCCTCTCTGTTCTTAAAACATCGAGATTGTGCGTATTCAAAAATAAAAGATATAAAATATTTAAAAATAATATAAAATATTTTATAAGTATATATTTTGCAGAAATCATTTTGTGATGCCTTTAAATTATATTTTATCGTCAAGTCAATCTAAAACTTACTTTTAAATATTTTACGTCACTATAGATACATATGTGTCAATTATAAATATTATGAACAATTTCGTAACAAAAGAGTTGGAAATTCAATATAAAAAAATTGAGTCACGCATTTGTAGGCAATAATGTTGTAAAGCGCTCAGAAGATTTTTTTCCTACGAAAATTTAATTTTGAGGTATATAAAAGATATGTACAATATTTAGAATTAAGTTATATATTATTTGGTATTTCATTAAAGACCTACCCAGAGTCTTTATATATCCTATACAAGGTGACAAAGCAGGATATGTAATTGTCCTTCACATACAGAAAGCTTAGGTTATTCTAAGCTTTAATATTTTTTTTAGTTCTGATTGAAATTTTAGTATAGTTGCAAAACACTGGTTATTTAGAGAGAAGAGCGTAGACGTGTGTGTTTCTTAAGCCTTTCTCAATGAAGACGAATAGTTCGTAAGCTGCATATAAGATAAGATTAAGACGAAGAGTGCGAAAGCTGTACAAATTAAAGAGAAAAAAATGTTAATTTGAATTGATTACTATCTGAAAATTAGCGGATTCGTTAGTTTTAGATAGTTCCCTCTAGTCGAAATATTTGCATAGGTTTCTAATTTAAGCCATAACAAAGTGATAGCTGACATAGATTGGTGAACAGTCAGATTTATCAATTCCAAAGACAGAACTCGCACCGGTACCTTCAACAATAATTGAAACATGTTATCAAAACGGCGGAAAATTTATGACCAAAATATACAATTGTGACAAGATTGAAATTTAATGAAATTCATGCGTTTCATAAGAGAAAGAACTATGTTATTACAGAAAAAAAATGATTAGGTTTGCTTTCTATAGCAGAGCGAGGATGTTTAAATACCATAACAACTTTTCAAATATTTAAGAAGTAGCACCTACTGAAGTGATAAGAAGAAAAGAAAGTACTGTAATAAACAGAACATTGAAATAGTTTATAGAAAATGTATACGAAGATCTTAACCATATATTGTGTTGACGCTGATCACACGTATTTGAAATCCTGGGGGCGGCGTATGTCCTCCCAGCTGTGGGGATAGAGGGCTCATATATCCTGCGCTAGGGCGACAAAAGCACCGAAGAAAGCCACATCTGTCTATTTTCTGGTGTGAACTAATTTAACCTTATGAAAAGTCTTCTCAATCAGTCTAACTCGTTCAGTCAGAAATTTGACCTTTAGAATAATTATACTATATATATTTAAAATAATTAGGGGAAGGTCAGGTAGCCACGGATACTTAAATGAAAGGCCAATAAAAACACAAATAAAGGACTTTTCTGTCTTATTTTATATTTATTATTAAATTAGGTATACAAAATACAGAAGTATTTGAATTAATCAAACACTAGTAGTCACATTATCACATTTTTCATGAAATATACCGATTTTATTTTGATTTAGGTTTTGCCGCCAAAAAATGGACGGGTAGTTAATAAATGATGGCTCAACAGCTTTTTGCCCTTGTAAATAAATATCACAGTTATAATAAAAAATTAATACACGTATATAAGCACAGTCTTCATAGGTAATTTTCCGTTACTATATTTCTATTTGATATTTTATTTTGCTTTTCTTGTTGTGTTTTTCCTTCACTTTTTTATGTGATAAAGATGTTAATAAAATAAAGAGCGAGATTTCGTTCTTTAGAACTCCCGAGCCTGCTCTCATCGTGTAATTAACTTTGGTACATCAAATCTCTCTGCTTCTCGTCTCGTTGAAAACTTGCTTTCAATGATACTAATTTCGCTTTAAATGCTTCTGTAATTATTTTTTTTCTTTCACTGATTCTCCCCATGTTTTTTTGTTTTTTTGCATAATATCTTAAGTACTTCTGTAACGATAGTAACAATATATATATATTCCACCTATGTTGTTACTATCGTAGCAGAAATACTTGACATATTGTAGTACCTATTAAAGTATTTTTAATAAATAAAATGCAGTTTAACATTTTAAATGGTTTTTCTAAACAAAAAGGTGGTGAATGAAACTGGTTATTTTTTTAGGTTTATTATTTAAAATATCTCAAGGAAATAGGACAAGATACGGATTGCCAAACATGCTTTGTCATTAATGAAGAGTGTTTTAATAACTTTTACTAGCGTTGAGGGGTTCAGTCTTTGTAAGGTAAACCTAGATACCGGAGCCTGAAATGGTATGGCATGGTAAGCTTTAAAATATATTATTTTAATAAAGTCTAATATTCGTGCTATTAACGGTTAAGCATTTCTTGTGTCTGTCACGAACCGAAGTAGCCATAAATTAAAAATATAAGTAGTTAAAAGTATTGTGGTTCCAAGTGGTTTATTCTTTCGTTCGATAGCTTTGAAAAGAAATTCTTTTGCATTAATTTCTATTTGTCATTTCGTTCACTTTTACGCCAGATGAATAAAGTAGTATTATCCTACAAATCGCCTAACATAAAAGAAGGCACATCATCACATCACTTCATGTTTACTATTTATGCCAGTTGCATAAGAATTGTATAAAAATGAATATATCCAAAATTTTTAAACCTAGACTAAAGAAATAATTGTATTCAAAAACTGTAAGTGTACGGTATTATTTATTTGTTTTATCACCCTACTCACAAATCGAATACATTATCTATTATTATTAGCGACAATACCGTAGGTACTCTGTGTGGTACTCCGTTCTACGATATTAACGAAGTACAGCATACTCAGAAGACACGCCTAAAAGTCATGAACAGTAAAACAAAATAAAGTATTCGAATTAAAACATTTCACTAAAAAGGTGGAGATAACATTTATGTACTTTTATTAAATGCTATCTGACCCCCGCGGTTTCACCTACGTTTAATCTTACTACTATTATAAAGTGAACTTCGAAGCTGCATAAATTTCAGCAACGTTATTTTTAAGGAATAATTTACACTTCTTATCTATGGATCCAAATTGCTTATTGTAAAAAGCGAAATTTTTCTTTGTAAATTTGTCTTGATGTTCGACCGTAAATATTATTGCCATTTAATAATCATATTAAGTATTATTAAGCGGCAATAATATTTTTTTTACAAAATAAGCCTAATTGTGGATTATTTATTTAGATAGTTAGATCTACTTAAACCAATATTTTGGTAGTCCATAATTTCAAAAATTAGACCATTTATTTTTGCGTACATTTTGGCGTATTTTCTTCAGACTTTATTTTCCTAATATCTTTATTTTAGAATATAAATAAATTTTTCAAAGAATATTTCAAATTCATTCAGTATTGTCAAAGATAAGCACGATAAACCATAAAATAAACAAAAAAGTCGCTTTACTATACTAGTTTCATAGAAATATGATATTTCTCTATAATTTTTTGATATGAAATTAAGGTAATTACAATGACTGATGATTCTTTTCATAACAAAAACAAAGATAACATTTCTTATATTTATATTGTAGACAACTATTTATAGGTAATTACAAGCGATAAAAGATAATAATAAAAAAAATCTAATCAAAATTTGGACTTTTTCTCGCAGATCCATAGATTCTATTGACTAAAGAATATCTGTTATCTGTGGTTATCCCACCATTTAAATGGACAAATAATTGTGAAGCCGATATATGTTTTGATGTTAAAAGTTTTGTAGTTTCATTAATTTAATTTTATAGGTTTCTTTACTATATACTTCTTTACAAAACAGAACAGAAATTATGACTTGGGGGTTCGTCACTTGTGGTCCTAATGAAGCACTTGTTGTCTCAGGTAAGATATGTCTTAGCTCCTTGTAATATTATTGTTGTGTACTATGTAGCATATTAGATTATTACGTTTAAAATAAAGTTTCTATAATGATTCATGACCTTCCAAGTAACATCATATTGTAGCATAAATAGTATTTAAATGACCAAACATTTGTCTCCGCGATGTTTAGATTCATTTGCATCATTAATAGTGAATAGGCGTTGGCGAAGCGAAGTATTTTTATTTATAAACTGTAGTCACTCTTCCTTCTACGTTTTTCAATTTGTTGTATATGTAATGAGTTAATAATTACTTTTGTATAGTACTTTGTTCGAGTTCGTTATAAAATAGTCTGTACAGGAAAAAATAATTGGTTTCCTCTAGTTTTCAACTCATATGAGTCATAATATTCGTAATCTAGATGTAAACATTACATTACAATATCTTCTTAAAATCATTAAGATGAATATTATACACACTAAACATAACAAATAATGATAGAAATACATGTCAAAATAATATTTAACAATTACTTTATAATATGTTTTATTGGATTACTGACCTATAAGTATATGTACAACAAATTCTCAGAAGTATTCAGTATATACATTTTTGATAAATACATATAAGTTCAATTGCAGTACACATCTTTTTAAATATAAATAATACTTACAAATAAGAAAAATTGTAGGAGAATAAGACATTGTAGGAATAAATCTATGTAATATTGGTAAATATTGCTGCCTATGTTTGCGAAAATATTTTTGCTGCAATTGAAATCATTTTTTGTAACTCATTTAATTTATTTGCAAGTCATGTGAAATATATTTTAATGTAAATAAATAATATATATATTTTTATCCCTAACAACTAAATAATTATATTTATAAGTGATGCAGCTGAAATTTTTCAGAATATCTGAACCCATCATGTAATTTACAAGTCAATCAGACTCAATCAGAAAACAACTGGAATAGGCTATTCCAGTTGTTTTCTGATTTATCTTCTGTTTCTGTCTTTTTATCTAAAGCTTCTTTTTTTAGATGTACTGTTTTTAATATACAATATGTTGATTTGAATCTCAAAGACTTGTTTTGCTTATTAGTTTTGAACACTCAATATTTGAAAAGAAAATTGCTAAAATTACAAATATGAATATAAGTCTCAATTTAAATATTTAAATTGCAAAGTGAAAGTTTATCAAATGCTACATTTAATCATAAAAATGTAAATATATCACATTCATTTGTTTTGGTTTATTTTTGTTTTAAATTCCTTTGCCTATTTTAATTGTACATATCCTAATATACAGGATGCTGCTACTCAAAACCACTTCTGGTCCCTGGAGGACGAGCATTTGTTTGGCCAGCAGTACAACGAGTTCAGAGAATTTCACTTAATACTATGACACTTCAAGTTGAATCACCAACAGTTTACACCAGCCAGGGCGTACCTATATCTGTAACAGGCATAGCACAGGTAAAGTATAACATTAAAAACATCTTAAAATTATAATAAGGGATAATTTCAAATTGTTTTATTTTATGTTTATTTTTTATGTTGTACTGTTCTAGGTAAAAATCCAAGGTCAAAACGCGGAAATGTTGCTATCAGCTTGTGAACAATTTCTAGGTAAATCAGAACAAGAAATCCAGCACATATCTCTAGTGACTCTTGAAGGACATCAGAGAGCTATAATGGGTTCTATGACAGTTGAAGAAATATATAAAGATAGAAAGATCTTCTCTAAAAAGGTATCATAAAATTAAAGTTTTTGTGCATATATAATATGAATAATAATTATTGCTTAATAATATTAACTACATTTTCTTACATTCTTGTTTGAATTATACCATTCTTATATAACCAACCAACTCCCTTAAACCTCCTTAAAATGGTATTGTTTTTAAATCTTAATATATTTCAAGTAAAAAAAAACAAATTGTATATAACTAATATTTATATTACAGGTTTTTGAAGTAGCTTCAAGTGATTTGATAAACATGGGCATAACAGTTGTTTCTTATACCTTGAAAGACATCAGAGATGAGGAGGTAATTTACTTAAGCTGTTTATATATCTGTAATATTTGTAATACTATAATATATCTATTAGTTAATGGAATTTTAACGACTTCCCCTTGTCTGAAAACAACATTTAAAATGTAATATGTTTGTTAGAAATTATTATGCAGAATTGACATGGTCTATAAATTAACACATGACAAGTGCCAAAAAAATACAATCATAAGTCATAATTATGATTTAGAAAAGAAAGTCTGTTTTTTCTAAACGATAATTAAGCCATTTGTAACATATTGATATATCTCAATATTGAATTTAAATTTACCAAAACCTAAATTGTAGCAGTAATTAAATTGTGCCATAAGATTAGAAGATATATTCAATTAAACTTATGTATTGTAATGTATTTAATTGTTGAACAGGGATACTTGAAAGCCTTGGGTATGGCTCGTACCGCAGAGGTGAAACGCGACGCCCGTATAGGAGAGGCCGAGGCCCACGCTGAGGCACGCATCAAAGAAGCAATGGCGGAGGAACAACGTATGGCCGCACGTTTCCTTAACGATACAGAAATCGCAAAAGCTCAAAGAGACTTTGAGCTGAAGAAAGCTGCCTATGATGTAGAAGTTCAGACAAAAAAGGTAGGCTATTTTGACTAGAGAGATTTTATCTATTGAAAAAATCCATTATTCATCCAGTAATTGTTCAATAAAATAATCAATTGCTTATCTTACAAATATAAGTATTAAATTAGAAAATTAAAATATTGTATTTGTAACTAAGAAAAAAGCACCGGAAATTCATTGATGATTTAAAATATTACGATAAATGTTAAAGGCTGAAGCTGAAATGGCGTATGAGCTGCAAGCTGCGAAAACCAAACAACGTATCAAAGAGGAACAAATGCAGATAGCTGTGGTTGAGCGCTCACAAGAGATCAATGTGCAGAAATGGGAAGTACAACGTAGGGAGAAGGAACTTGAGGCTACTGTACGAAGGTACACAACATATCTGCTCTATAAATCTAAACATAAGGGTATTTTTAATATAATCACTTCTGAATGGCTAACATATGTAGTATTTTGTTGAACCAGAACAACAGACAAAGAATTCTACTTTGTGGGATTTGAAACTGAAATTCCAATATGTACATTGCTTTTTTATCATTTATATATTATATAAAGCAGAAAGGTGCTTAAAGATAATTTCTTAAACAATGAACAACTCAAATTTAATTATTAGTATAATAAGATCGTCTAACAAAAATATATTGAAAGTTACTGATTTAAGAAATTTATATATTTTAATTTATCACAAATAATAAATGAATAATTTTAAATTCATAGACCAGCTGAGGCAGAGAAATTTAAACTAGAAAAACTTGCAGAAGCTCATCGTTTGAAAACAGTGTTGGAAGCTGAGGCCGAGGCTGAAGCTGTGAAAGTTCGCGGGGAAGTAAGAAAGTTAAATTCTACTAATATAATAAATATGCGTATGATTTAACATAATTTCATTTCAATTACTACTTTGGTTGAGACATGCTTATATAATATTTATATGAATCCAATATAATATAAAAAATAATACAATTAACATAGATTTTGACAATATTTTACTTGTTTGTAGATTGCTTAAATTTTAATTGAATTTAATTCGGTTAATATATTAGTCTAGATATTTTTAAATGTCTAGATAATGTGTAATAATGAAATTGAATTTACACTATTTAATTTTTAAAGAGTTCTAAAATGGACAATTAATCTTCCAAAATAAAAGATAACATGTAATTATATAGACAAATAATTATGAAGCGCTGAGATTGAATGTCTATTTATCTAGTATATCATTTAATGCTACATAGGCAGAGGCTTTCGCCATTAAAGCAAAGGCGGCTGCGGACGCAGAACAAATGGCAAAGAAGGCTGATGCTTGGAAAGAGTATGGATCGGCCGCCATGGTCGATATGATGCTAGAAACACTGCCTAAGGTAAACTTTTATAAATTGTTATTTTTCTTTTAATTGGAACACTTAATATTTCTATTTTTAAACCAAATTTAACACAAATGTCATATCTTATTTATAGAAAAACTTAAAAATCGTAATAAAATATGTACGTTAAGTTTTGTTTATGTTTTGTTAATATTAACTTCCATCCATTTAAAATAATTTACCCACAAAGGTAAATTATTTTGAAATTAATTGCACATTTTTATTAAGACAAACCTGCCAATTGTCAGTACATGTCAAGACTACGAATTTTATAGAAGATTAAATTACATTTTAAAAACATAAGCACCGTGAATTGTAAATTTTCTTTTAACAACTGCTATAATACTTTAGCAACTTTTTACATTTTAAATTGTACTGTTTCTAAATAGAGACACAAACAAGAAATTTTTTAAACCATAGAGTATACTTACGATACAAGTAACTTTACGATGATGGCTTTTTTAATATATTTTTTTACATAAACAATACATAAAATGTCATATATCAATGTTTTTCACATATTAATTTATTTATAATCTTTTGTACGTGATAACAATTTCTGATTTATTTGTAATAAAAATAGAGATTTCTTATCCTATAGTATATAATGCCAGTAGAACAGTCCAGGGGGACTTTGTCAAAAATACAATTAAGATTTAATAATAATTAAAAATTAGTCTTTTAATACTTATCGTGAGAGTACATCAAAAAAACATGTTCAAATAGTTATATATTTGCTTTTACTGGTATAACTATGTATGACATCAGGTTTATTTGTATTTGTCGTGTCGGTGTAGGTTCATTTAACTATCTCTACATATGACGGCGACGAAAGTGAAGTGGCAATACCTCCTAACTGATATTTTCAATAAATTACCTTTTTTATTTTAACCGCGATATGCTAAGAAAACGTCTTTGTCACGTTCCGCTGTTGTATGACTTATTCTATATCAGCACTTATTTACTCTTCGAAGTACACCGTAGCAGAAATATTACTAAATCCACATCCTGCTCTGCATTTCCAAAAAAATCTAATTACTTAAAAAAAATAAGCATAGTTTAACTCTTTGTATGACAATGTCTTTATATTACAAGATTTAATGTTTTAATTAGCATTATCATTTTTAATTAGCAATTGTAAAAACAACTGTGCATGATGTCACTCACGTACTACTTCATTTCTTGTTGTTTATTACAATTTAATAGATTTTTTTTATCTATTATACATCATAATACTACTACTACTACTACTACTACTACTACTTAGTTTCATACTTTATCCCTAGCGAGGTATTCGTATCGTAATAATGAGTGTAAAAATCGCATAAACATTTTTTGTTTTAATAATATAGATAAAATATATTATAGAATACATGTTAAAAAATAATTATAAAAAAAAAACATTTCCAATGGCAAAAAAGCTCTAGGTCCGATTTTTAAATTTAGCATAACATTAAGTAGTACATTAAAAAAAAAACTTTCTTTTTTTATAAAACTTTGACCACCGATTATTCCACTTTCTTACATTGCATAAAAATAAAATTGTGTATGATTGTAGAACTTGTGATTTTAATAGGAGGATCGTATACAACACTTCAACCAGACTGTGATTATGTTTATAGTCATTGTAAATATTTAGTGTATTAGGTACTAGAAATCGGCCTTCGCTGTAATAATCAATATCAGTCAAGTAATACTACTTCAGTAATTGTATAACATTTTTATTTCATTTTAATCTTCTACTTTCATTAGTTACTGTTATTTGCATTGGTTCCACTTTATTTTAATGTTAAAAACGTGGAAAACAAATCACAAACATTACATATGAATAAATGTTTTCTATTATGTTTAAATATTGGTATAGTATGAAATTATGTACTTGAATACCGTCTTGGTCCAAGGTTATTTCTCTTATCTCAAAAAAAAACTTAACTTATGCCAAAACAAATCGTAGATAATTTATTAGACAGCTATTTTTCTATAACATTAGCATTTATTTTGATCTTTTATAACAGAATTAAAAAAATCAAAGACATTGAATGTCTTAATTTATTTAACGTCATGAACTAGCTTATTTTTAATTTTCATTTATAATACCAAGAAGTAAAGAAATTATTTCCGTTTTCGAAGTAATTACAGTTTGGTTTCGCTTCATTTCTTTAATATAACTTCACGCTGTATCCCGCATATAGCAGGATAGGCAGAGGGAACCAGAGAACCTAGTGTTAAGACACTCCATTCTCTTTCAACAATTCCGTTCCCCACTTTCCGCCGAATTGAGGCATTGCGTGTTGAGTGGCGGAACTCAACGCCGTGCTTTGCCTTGTTACCAAACCCAAGAAATGAAAATACTAAATTTTACATTTCCTGGAGTGGGAATCGAACCCACAACCTGTCGCGTTTACAGTCGCACACTTGTGCCTCTGCGGTACGAGTATATTAATATAATATACTCGTACCAACAGAAATATAGTCTGTAACCGAACATGACGTACCTAACGTAATGCTTATATAACGCGGTTTTCATTTAAACTGAGTGTATTGAAATAATCGCTCCTACACTACTTTAACTATCACAAACCAGATGCATTATTACAAGGTCAACATTGTAACTAAACGATAAAATTATGTACGCCCGTTACAAATATTGAATTGCATACTGTGTGTCTTTTAATACAACTATATTTTCATGTTTTTTTTATATATATATATATATATATGAATGGGAATAGAATCCACAATCACTTGCGTTTGTAGTCAGCTGCTGTCCCACTGCGCTATGACGCCTTAAAAATTGTCAATTAAAAGAACATTAAATGTGCCCTTTTTTATAGAAGTATGTCAATATATAAAGTCAATCTATCAAAGTCAATATATAAAGTAAAATAAATATATATTAATTTATTTTTTATGTAGAGATTTAGAGGACTAAATCATAATATATTTTTACTAATGCCTACTTCCTGTTAATTATACGAGCTTATTATATAACAGATTAGATATTGTGTAGAAAAACCCAAATAAGTTAACCGATATATGTAAAAAATATTTTTAAGGAAAATTGTGCGTTAGTGCGATCATTACATATTAATATTCTTGGGATTTTTGTTTTTCCAAACAAAAATTTATCTGCCAATATTTTTTATAGGTAATTGATTATATTCTCTTACCATACTGTGTAATTAGTAATCTTCAACCAATTACGCTGTATAATTAGTTGTGGACCATGAAGAGTTATTACAGATCTTACGTAGTTCTTTCGTACTTAAACAGTCGGCTAGTTATCGTCATTTCTTTAATATAGGTTTGTTATTATTTCGCTTTTTTTAATTTAATACTTCAATCTTATCGCACAATGTAAGAACGTTGTACTTGTAATGTTTGTTTAAGTGTTATGCCATATTTAATACTAATTAACTACAGTTATTCAAATTTAAAGCTATATAAATGATATTTAACAAACATTTGATATTCATGACCGAATTAATATCATTAAAAGTAGTTATTTAGAAAATAATTGTTTAAACTTAGCGGGGAAATCCAGAGAGAATAAAGAACATTATTTAAAGTTTTTTTTATGTTAATTATATATTACATACATACATAGCTTCATGCTGTATCCCGCATATAGCAGGGTAGATAGAGGGAACCTAGTGTTAAGACACTCCATTCCCCACTTTCGGCCGAATTGGGGCATTGCATGCTGAGTGGCGGAACTCAACGCCGCGCTTTGCCTTGTAACGCACCTTAAACGCCTGTCGTGGCGCAGAGGCACAAGCGTTTTATTTAATTAGTTTTCCATCGAATATAACAATAACTTAAAATAAATAATGGATAAAGGAGAAAGGAAAGTCTTGAAACTAGATTCTCTTTGTCTACTCTGCTAGTCAAATAAAGCGCGAAGGTGAAAAAGAAATAAATAAGTAAATAAATATTTTACAAACAGGTGGCTGCAGAAGTGGCAGCGCCACTATCGCAAGCACGCAAAGTGACGATGGTGTCTTGTGGCGGCGGCGAAGTGGGTGCCGCCAAGCTAACGGGCGAGGTGCTAAGCATCGTGCAATGTATTCCCGACCTCGTCAAGGGGGTCACTGGCGTCGATATCTCCAAAGTAAAGGTAAATATCGAATGTTTGCTTAATTACTCATATTTGGTGGCTTCTATGACATAATATCTATTTTTGTCTTATTGATGATAATCGGACTAATGTCTGATGGAGCAAAATTATAATGTTACTTTTACTATATTAACCAAAAATAATAGTCAAAATGTAGTTTGCTTTCATTTGACCTGTTAAAGCAGTTTGTATGAAAGTATTAAGAGTAGGTATTTTTTGTTAACGTTTTTTTAAATATTTGGATATTCCTTTATAACATCATTGGATTTTTTGTTTATATTTTTTATTCTTAGAACACAATACCCATATATTCATTATATTAATATTTAATTCCACATAACAATAACATGCATGTTTATTTTTTGTCATTTTAGTCTTTCCACAAAAATATATAGGTATTGAAAGCGTTTTCTCTGATATAAAAATCCAACTCATTGTTTTCTATTAACTTGGTGAAATGTGCGCGAGATAACTTATCTAGCGTAGAGGTCGCTGTATCGTTAGCCTTTTGACTTATCAATAATCGCGATTCGCAATTACAGACATATTAAAATACATATTGTCGAACACCGGTATTGTATTATATTTATGTTGCAATTGACGACGATTTTTTTCTTTGTAATCAACAAAGTAATTAACGTCAACTATTTATTTTATTCATATTTTTTGATGTCTGAAAATTATTTGAAATTTCGTTGTCTTTTAATGAGTTAGCTCATATAATATTGTACTAATATTATTAGCTTGTTATACTATAATGGGTAAAAAATTATTATATAAAATCTATTATTATCTAGTACGTTCGTTCCGAGGTGTTCATCAAAAGTTTCTTTTACAAGCCGGATGTATTTCTATGTACTCTTTTATGATATTTCATTTGGCCCAACAGCTCCAACATAATGGTTGTTCAATTATTGATAAGTTAAATTGTGCTCAGCCATTGGAAAATCGCTTTAACCATTTTACATTCATGCTTCTTAACATTAAATGTAAAACTACGTATTTTATTTAAAAAATAACTCATTTGTAAATGTGCTAATCCATTCGTAATCCTCTCTTTAATTTCACATTTTTTAAGAATTAATAAATAATGGAAATAATAGAAGTAAATAATTATTGAAATTAATTTGAAATTATAAGGGAGGTTTATATTAATGTGTATGTTCTAACGGGTGCATGGTGTGTATAGAGTGTGGAATCAAACATAGTCCCCACACCGTCCGCGCGTGGGGACTCGGCGAGGAAGTTACGATAACTATGCGGGATCAACTAAACATCGGTCGTTGTGGAGGCAAGTACACTAAGTAGTCTGCCGCGCAATCATTCGGTTATGATATCTTCTCATACACACCAATATATATCTGTTTAAAACACAAGTAACACAGCTTTACAAAAATACTGAAATAACAAAGTATTGATTGCCGTTTGAAATGAAATATGAAACATAGGTAGGTATAACATGGTTAAAAGTTTTTACAGCATCCGTATTGAAATTTGTAACAATGTTTACTTATTACCTAAAATATACACATACATTTACATTTAAAATTTTAAAAAGCTCAACGAGAAGTGAGGGGTTTGTATTTTCTAACCTACTAAAAAAAATTATATTATATTATGCATAGACCTTTTTTAATTTTTTTATAGAAAATTAAAATCATCAAAAATAAGTATAATCCAAAATCTCAAACATAAGCATAATATGCTATGTTTTTTTATTATCATTAAACGTTTTTGTACTAATTCCTTGGATTATATCTCGTAACTTAGGAATTTAAAAAAAATTTAGTAACTCAACTTTGGGGGAAAGCATAATTGAATTCACCTTCATTTGTAATATATCTAACATATTTGTTTATTTACTTATTTAGAAAAAAATAATATATTTATATATAAATCACGTATAAATTGCACACATAAAAATATATAGAATAACAGTTTATCGTTTGATTTATAAAATTGACATTGTAGTTTATCTATTGTTAGACTAAGTGAGAAGATTTCATGACTCGTTTAGTGCGCTATTATTGGACTCATTGCTATTTAGCCTGTATTATATCATTGTATGTCAATTTATGATGAGCGGAGTAAATATGTATCTATGTACTTATAGTGTGCACGTGTTTAGACATCGATGTAAATCATTTAATAACCTGTATGTCCTAAGAAAGTATATGTGAACCGTACTGTTTTTTCGCAGGATCTTCGCGCCGTCTAATGCAACAATCTTCATAGAAAGTTTATTTTCTAACCTGGTATTGCAAATATGAAATATCCAAGACATTTGCCAAATATATTATACGATTCTTGTTTTGTTTTGTTTTTAAGATGCTGTACACAAATCTTGTGAACAAGACAGTGTGACAGCTCTAGTTAACGAGTAGGATAGTTCCGCTTCATTTCGAATACTACACGGTAGTCGAAGGTGATGTTTAGTTGTGCGATATATCGGAGCGTCGATCAGATAAAGACCAATCGCCTAATTCTCGAGTAAATTATAAATGACTGTTATAGTAAAAAAAATACCTATATTTTTTTATTTTAGCTAATCAGATCCTAGGTTAAATAAAAATATTTGGTGTTCAAAAAGTGCAGTTTACAAAGTCTAATATTGTATTGATAATGTAATTTAGCACATTTGTAGAAGTTATTTATGTATTTCTAAAGATTAAAAAAAATTAAAGCGAGTGCGCCCACGTTTCGAGTGTGTTTTTTTACTTTTAGTAAACAAATAATGAAATAGACTTTGATCCCTTTACATTTTTTTTAAATGTATGAAATAGCTGAGCTTATAGTAACATGTATACAAAATTTGTTTACATGTTTTGGTGACAACAACTCGAATCGCCACTGTGTGATAATTTACTTCCATATTTGTATCTCAACTAGTCAATTGTATCGTTTGTGTATTTTTGTATGTAAATAAATAATAAACGTATGCATTTGTAAGCGTAACTAGCCTTAAGATGGAACTATCACTTCTCCTACCATACTTCTTTTTAACTTACAATTTACAATTTTTTTGTCATATTTCAGCTGTAAAATGACGCGAGATAAAGGTCAGTATTTTTATTTACCAAAATATTGTATGCTTGTCGATTTAGATATTATATTCAATATAATATAAACTAAAACCTAATAAGAATTATTTTCAAGAGACTTGTCGTGGCCTTGCGTTAGATGAATTCATTTTTTATTTGTAGGTACTGGCTATCTGACTACGCCTACGTATAATTGTAGACTGTAGTATATTTTAAGCATCATAAAAATTCTTTTTTTTTTTATTGAACCACTTAAAATCAATACACTACATAGAGGATTCAACGTAAAATAGATTTTTTTGTTATTTTAACTTATTAAACAAGCACATTTAATACCAAACTTCTTGTTTGTAACAAATCAAATTGTTGCGAATTAGAATCTCATTAACTTTAGCATTTAATAAACATTTAAAATAGTAGCATATTTCAAATCACTTGTAACTGCGACTAAAGTCTTATGAAAGCCATAAGTTAGTATCTATTTTTATACCAAATACGAAATTAGTAATAGAATGCATTTTTGGGTACTTGTAACGAATGTCCAATAACACTTTATGTTCAAATTTTTCTTGCAAATTTTAAAGCTTGGACGAAGTATAAAATTTATATATTATTTAATTTATTATGTGTCGTATTATATTTGTTATCGTCTCAAGTATAGGTGTACGGAGTGCAATGATTTAAGCTTCTGACATACCTCGATGGATGTAACGTAAGGTAATGATGTATAACTAAAGTAGTATATACCTACCTAATAGATAGTAAGGGGAATTTTCTAGACACCTTATATTATATTAGTTGGTATTTTGTAAAATTATTGGAATCCCCAAAAATGTTTTCACTAATATAAAAATGTTGTGTAATTACAAGTTAAGTGACTATGCTGCTCAGATGTGCTCTTCAGCTTTTAACATAGTATATGCATAAAAGCAAACGATTATGTATTTAATGTGTAATCTATTCAACATGATACATTTTTCTTAAAAATATTGTAAAGCGATATTTCTCGATTACAATCTTTATAAATATCCAAAAGATTTTTATATTCGCGTTTTTCTGAGTACGAATAGATGCAGAATCGAGGTTTCGTTCTAATAATATCGTAATGTCATAATTTTCCGCATAAGAGTTGCAAAAAGTGGCAATTGCAAAGTAGTTCCAGTTCTTGAAACAAATTACCCAACTATATTCCTTAAACACTTTTAGGGACTACTAAACATTACATTGTTAGCTGGTATTTTTGCGAATTGACACTTTGCAGTATTACGTCTCTGCTGAAAAGTAAAAGTTACCTCAAATACTTTGTCGATTTGTGCCATAAATGTAGTATATACCTATGCTAAGCAATTATATTGTAATTTTATGCACTTATTTTTTTTTTGTTATGAATAAAATTTATTTACATAAAATATTTCGCTTTATTGTAATTTGTTCTAATTTATTCTTTAAGAGGGGGTTTTGTTAGGTGCTCTTTATTCTAATGTCAATTTAGCACAAATGTATTCGTTCAATTACAGCGTACTATATTATTATAATATAATTGTTGTATCACATATAGAATAATATTATTTGTATTTTATTATTTTTCACTGCTATACAAATGTCATATTTCAATTTTTATTCTTATTTAACTTTAGTAAAAGTTACTTTCTACACCAGAGCGATGGTACTGTAGCTTTCTATGAGACACGTACTACTGAAAGAAATATCTTTAAAAACTTTGAGAAAAATATTTAAACAGCTGATAAATTACTTTAGTAATTCCGCCTGATTACATAAAGAATAAGCAAACTAAACATTCCAACATAACGCAAAAAATATATTTAAAAAAATGATTTTGTAGTTTTTGACCATATAAATTGCTATAACATATGAAAATTTTTTTACAACATATTTCCTTATATCGCTCATTAATTTATTGCTTAGAGACGTTAAATGTAACATTTTAGTCGAATACTAAATTACGGCAAGCTTTTGCAACGTTAAAAATATTGCAGTGAAAACTAATATTCTTTATGATGTAATAATTATAACAAGTGTGAAAATCTAAATAATATTGTGGTTTTGATAACAAAAAGATACTATAGAAATTGTGTAATCTGCTAAGAGACGTGCACTAAGAGTGGCACAAAATTACCTTTGAGTGTGGATCACATTTTTATTAATGTATGTGTATTGACGTGTTTTTATTCATATTTATTCAATAAAAGTTTAAACTTTACTAATGTTTGATTTTTTATATAAAAACCCGATCTCCGTTTGTAACTTACTTTTACGTATTAAAAAGGATGTATTTTTACTCTTAATAAAAGTCCCAAGAATTATTTGAATATTTATTTCAAGATTTATAAAAAGATTACGATATATTTATATTCAGAAAATAAATACCAAAGGTTTTCTGTAAAGAACAAGTGGCGGTGTTTAGGGATATCATCTTTCCTTATTAATATATTGACACATTATTCATATAGTTTGACGAATAAGATTTTTATAGTTCACTAAGGCACAAAAAAATATTTATTGCTTGTTGACGGCCGAGATTGCCGTTCTTCAAAAAGCCACTTCACCTACCAATTCTTACAGTAAACCTAAGATGTACACTACATAAAATTTCCTATACGTTTACAATTAAATTATTTTTTTTACAATATAATGGCCATGGATCAGTAAAGAACAATTTTGGGCATTTAAAAAATCTTCACTTGGACTGGGATAAAGGCGATGTCTTGTTCTGCTTTTTAGCAAAAAAAATGTTATTACATGTACCTGAAAATTAAGAAAATTTGAATTAGATGACTGAATTTGTGCAAATTTGACATGAAAATAATAAACAATAGGGTCAACTTCGTAAAGTTTTTTAATTGACAAATAATGTTAACATGATGTACACTAATAATATGATAATGTCTAAACGTGATTTTATTCATATTACAAAGTTAGTAGACGGGATCCATTATTTCTTAACCGATATAATTGATACATGTGTAGTTTAACTGATTAGTATAAACTGTTAGATACATCTTTTTATGCAGTGAGCTAAGAATGGCCAGAACATTTTCAGTGATAAAATACAATGATATCCAAATGATAATTCATGTTTAAATTGAAAAAGCAGATACAAACATTAAGCACGTTAAAAATAAGTAAAGCGTAAGTAAAATGTTTACTTGTAATCCCGCAGAATGTGATAAATTTCGTAACGTGGTTCCAAAACAGAGATTACTCTTTAAATTAATTACATTACCCGCCACCGTACAAAAACCCAAAAATATTTTAACTGACCTTAAACTAATTGAAATAGATGAATTGCGCTCCACAGATGGTGAATCAAACTGTGTATATAAGATAAAGAAAAGACATTCATTAGTAAAATATTAGAGAATGATAATAAATAATTAAACGTATGCAAGTAATCATACTATGTTATGGTAACATTGAGATCGATCAGCCATTTTATTAACAATATTTGAATTTTTAATAATCATTATGAAAGTCACTAAAGGGTACAGTTATCATCAATAATATATGGAGTTGACGTTGGAATGCCATGATATGTTTATGTAAATGTAGTTAGCGTCTAAAAATATAGATAATCTTATGTATATCACAAAAATACGTTGAGTTTATACATAAATAATGTTAATATTTCAAATAATTAAATGTCTAGTCACACTAAGGAACTCATATAAAAATGGAAAATATTTCTTAGCACTTATGAAATGTGGAAGTCAAATAATTTTTAAGGTGTGTATTTATTGCTATACGTTTGTTCAGCAATAATTGTGCGTGTTTATATATCTATAAACTCTATATCATTTTAATAGTAAACTTATACGTTTTTATTCTATCAATATTAATGACTAAATATGTACTATATTTTAAACTACTAAATCGTACATTTAAATTTACTATTTTTTTTATGTATAATTATTAAGCAATTAGACCTCGACAAAATCTAGCCATATTTGCGTATATATAATTTTCTACTTATATTGTATTTGTTTATGGAATAAGCTATGTTCATATTGTTATAAATATATATTTTTATATATATAATAATAACAATTGTATATTAATTGACTAAGCCTAATAACGAGTAACAAAAACATTCAATATTTATATAATACGTTTATAATACACTTTCTATGATCATATTTGATTTCTAAGGTACGAGTATATTCGTTGATATCGATAGAAAACAAAATAATAATTTCTTAATACATAAAGTGGAATGTAGTTTTTTTTGCATTATAGATAATTAAGGTAATACTTGAATAATAAAAATAGATTCGAAAGATTACTTTTCCTTAAGGCACATCTTGTTGTAAAGTTTAAAAATTGTCATTGATTAATAGTAAATGCATGTTATCATGTTATCATAAATAAAAATGAAAGAACTTGTCCATTCATTTTTATTATTAATAACAAAAAATAATTGTCAAAGCAGTTATCTATTAATACTCAGTCTATTAGTGATGTAATGATAATATTTTGGTAACTTAACTCCATATTTACAATAAGGTTTCTTAAAATAAAAGTATAATATAACTTTTATTTTAATCATTAAACATTATCCCATTTTTTTAATTATTAGACCTTACTTCATGGATACTATGGCATTCAGACCATGTCAATTGTTAAAGATTTGTTGTAATGAATTCTCAGTTTAGCATTTGTAGCTACATAAACAACTATTGACCTAAATTATAAACACTACCCATCAATTCATTATCATTTAACTAGATTATTTGTATACAATCACATTTTATATACAATTATTATCATTACCAAGTAAATTAATTTTTTCTATATTATATCAAATTATATTAATGCTGGCAGACGGATTCTTGGTAGGCACTAAATATATTGACATCAAAAATACCTTGTAATAAAAACGGAAGCTTATTATTTGTGGCTAGGCATTTGGTGGTCATACCTATATTAATATATATTTTCATTAATATATAATATACACTCCATAACTCTTTAATGAAAATACATCTAATGTTGTCAGCAAGTAAAAAAAAATTATAAAATATAAACTAGTGGTATTTTAACAATTACACAACACAAGTTGGATGCAATGAATATTGTATTAAAATATAAAATTGCAATTGAAATTGTATATTCAATAAAGAAAATGGACGAAATTTATATTAATCAAATTGTAAATTACATTGAATGCCTGTTGGTGGAGTTTGAAAGTTAATATTTACCATGTTGATCAGTATTTGATGCAAGTGAACCCATTATTAAATATTATACTTTACCCCATGCATGTTTGTATCTGCGTTTTCTAAGCAAATGTTTAGAAATGAAGTACTTTATACCAAGAATAAGTATAATAAAACAAAATATGTACAGGAAGCTCAACATTCCAATATCCAGGCTGGACAAGGGACTTGTAGCTGCTGTTGATCTTGCTTTCCTCGAACTTTGAATATTATTTGCACTATATACTCTTTGTAGATATTCATAAACTGCTGGAAGATTCCAAGCTCCTCTGGAAAGTCTACATTCTGGGCACCTTAAAGTACTTGGAAATTGAAGTTTAGGATGTTGTGGATCTTCAGTTACATCTCCAGCCAATCTTAGGTTGACTTCATTATGAGAAATCCAGAGCCATAAAACTGCTTTATCATTCTCCTTCACATCAAATATTCTATTTCTTGCTGCCATTGCTTGGAAGTGCTCAGAGCAGTCAGTACATCCAAAGAAATGTTTGACATAGCCATGCATAGCTTTTAAAACTCTAGGGCCTTCATTGCCAGATTTTAATGCTGCATTTACTGTTAATGTATGGAATAATGTCCATAAACCACATGAGTAACCACGGAACATAGGCTGACTACCCTTACATTTTACATAATCTAAGTCAGATAAAAAGACTGGTGCATGAGTTATTTCAAGTCGTTTTACTAAATCATAAACTTCACTTCCACTCCACTGGCTCTTTGTACTAAGCTCTTTATGTAAGTCTGTAATATACTCTCTTAGATTTCCTCTAAATGGATAATTCACAATTATAACATCAAGATAATCCAAAAGAGCTTGAAGAACGTCACCACTTAATATTTTATGTCTTGTTATTTCAGTGTGCAAGCTTGTTTTCAAAGTTTTTTCTAAATCATTATAATAAACAGTATCTGAATCAGAAGTATGCCTCTCATCATTAAATAAATTGGAATTATCTTCATGGTTTATATGACGCATTGGGAATATGTAGTTCTTAGATTTCAAAAATTTATTGATTTCTAAAAGTAGATTTTGTTTTGAGGGAATATTTGGTGTTAACAGTGTGGCCTCTGGAGACTTTCCCACAGCAACTAGACCAGGAAATTTCCTTACATTAATAATTTCAGCCAATTCACTAGTATCATAGACTCTCTTAACCTGAACATGCGCATAATCATTTAAATCAAGTGCTAATTCAGATCCTATAGTAGAGTTTTCATTTTCAAATATGAGGAAGGTATAAAAAATATCTTGAGGTAATGGACTTATGGCTGCATTAATGGTAGCATATGATCCAATATTTAAAGATGGAGCTAATGGCAAACGCCCCATAGATTTCTCCTTTTGCATTTTGTTTATCAACTGTGTTTTCAATGCTTCTGCACTATCAGTAGCTTGTAATTTATCACCGACATTTGCATTTCCTTTTTGGTAGTTCTCATGTAAATATCTTAAAGAAGGATACGCCATCACTTCAAATTGCCGACAAATTTCATTATTTTCTTCATTCGAACAATCTAGAACAGCCATTTTAATAATTGGTTTCCAAGGATCTAGCTCAGTTGCCAAGCTTTTAAATTTAGGAGCGAAAGCTCGACAATGGCCGCAATAGCTATTGTAAAATTGAATTAAAAATGCATTATTTTGACCATAAACAAGTTTAACAAAATTTGTTTTCGTTAAAATAACAACGTGGTCTGATTTGCTATACAGCCCTTGTTCCTTAACATCATAGTTATCAGCTACAACTGCAGCGTCTAAAAATGTATCTAAAAAACTTAAGCTTAGGACAAATAAGAGCCAGAAGTTCATTTTTTTCCAAATTCTTCAGGAACTTCATCAACATATAAATACCGCAATATATTTTTAAAAAATATCTCAGAAACAATCACAATCTTTACAAAAACTTTTCTATTATTAACTATTAAATAGATTTCACTTGTCACTCTTTACATAGCCAATTGCATATATAAATATATACGTATATTATTCCAGCGTCAACTTTTATCCCGATCTGCAGATGGAACCAGTCCACACTTACACTCGTCACGAATCATTGACACAAAAATAAACACGATTGCGATTATAAGTTGACGATATGTACCATAAATCCTATTGACACAGATTAGAAAGGAACATGTTACAGATATCTGCATTTGTTGGCAGCTATATCCACATAAAAAGTTGATCAAATCTGAATTTTATTCAAATTCCAATTTTTGGTTTACGTTGTTATAAAATTTATGTACTTTGGATTTCATAATAAAATATTTATTCTTTTACAACATGTAATTATTGTTGTGGTCGTTTCGTGGACGCGTTGTCATTTCATGAAATGATTAAAGCAGTGATTCTCAACCTTTTTTTTTGTTGCGGCACATATTTATCGATTTCAAAATTTGGCGGCACACAACGAAAAAGATTAGATTAAAGATTACTTACTACAACACTCTATATAATTTAATAATATTAACGTTATTATATATTTGCAAAATTTGGCGGTACATTTTTGAAATTTGGCGGCGCACAAAAGTGCCGCGGCACAGTGGTTGAGAATCACTGGATTAAAGTAAAATCATACCTACGGTCTAATCAATCGGATACTGTTCATTTCATGTAAAAATAATCTTTTTTTTATTTTTTATACACCAAATAAACAGGGTTAACATTAGGGTGACCATATGAAAGAAGCCGATATGTTATGGTAAATGAACAAATTATCGGTAATTATTATATGTATTTATATTTAATATAGAAAATCCAACATCATCTAATCAAACTTGACCAGCAAATCACCCGGAATAAATAAAAATCATAAAATAAGTTCTTTTTTGGTCAAATTATGTATTGTATTCTCTATAGATTGGAGGTCATTGGAAAGTTATTCTGAATTTATGATAAATATTTCATAAATATTTTATTTTACGACTTGGCTAAACGTTGATGTTAAAAGTAAAAATTCAAATTCACATTGTCTTTTCATGAAATACAGGATGCATTCTTCGACTTCTGATTGGTCCGATCTGGTTAATTCTACGAAATGAGCACGACGTATGTACCTAAATACTAAAATTTCCTTTTATATTCTATATGAATTAAATTTATGGCTTACTAGTTACTGGTGTCTAATTAGTAATTTTTTTAATCTGTAATTGTTGATCAGTAATCAGTGTCTACCAAATATAGACGTTTGAGATTAAAAAAGAAATTAAGAAAATGATTAATCACCAATCAATAGACAACAGATATTAACAACATTTATTATACTGTGTAAGCTCTAAAAATTTTACTTAGACATCCAATTAGCGACCACGGTTTTTTTTTTTTTTGTTTATTTCTCATATGTTTAGGTTAGGTTAATCAGCTTCAAAACAGTTTTGCCTTTTATGTTTCTACATGACACGTGTAGAAAATCTAAAATTAAATGCCTCTCCGAGAAAATATATTTTTCCTTAACTTATAATTGCAGGTATATAACAATTTTTTTTTTAGTGAACGTTTCGGTAGAGTGGGTAACCTAGACAGCCAGATTCAGGAGCTAGGATACTGATATATATTGCACCATAAATCAATATATTCGCCAGGTCACCTAATTATTTAGTATTCGCATGCGTATTATAGACCTAGGAAAATCTGGGACGCCATTTGGAGTGCAATAAACGCATCGAGCTGTTGTGCATCCAGCATATATCAAAGAAAATCCCTTGAAGAAAATATGTGAGTTTTTTATTTGTATAATTTTGCTTTAAGAAACTAGTTAACTTTCTAGTTAACTAGTTTCTTAAAGCAAAATTGAATTGTTATTTTTTTTGTTAATTTCGAACTGAGTGAGAAACTTGTCTGCTCCACCCAGGTCTTTGTATGACAAGATACTATGTTTTGGGCAGGATTGTCACATGCAACTATGTTTTAGGCAGGATTGTCACATACATTGTGATATACAACAATTCTGTATTTTATATTACAGAGCATATAATGCTTGGTTATATATCATTGATCTGTTGATTCACTTCATTTATTCTTGCTGCTAAGTGGTATATTGTAGCTGTTATGTTGCATCTGCTTTCTTGATAAGATTGTTGTTAGTTATTAATGTATTGATTGTCTATAATAATTAGTTAGCCTGATATTTTTCTGATATTTAAGTTGTTTTTACACATAGCATTATTATAAGAACAATATTTAAAAAAATATATCTATGTTGGAATTGATCGGCAAAACCAAAAACTCACTCTTGTTTAATTAAATTTACAAGCTGTAACTATATATATAGTTAGACTTAATATAAACACTACTTATTATCTTATTAATAAAAATGCTTATTGTGAGCACTTTATACTAAAATAACAAAAATCAATAAATTGGGATACAAAGGATGTCCACGAAGTATAGGCGGCGCATGCGCGGAAGTGGCGATCTATCAAAAGATACAAAACATTTGAAATTACTAAGAAGTAAAACTAAACTTATTTCTATATATTAAACAATCATGAAAGCTCCACATAAAGTAAATAACAACAGTATGTAATATTTTCGACATGGTAAAAATATAAATAGTTAAATATTTATTGATTTTAAATTTGTAATATCAATAGCTAGGTGCAATTATAGTATTAATAAGTATAGGAAGAGGAGGATAATGGATGTTCATAAATCGATCAATCATCACAAAGAAAACTATTACTCCAGCAGCCGCAAATCAATTGAAGAAAAAACTTTTGATCAATTTATCTTCATTTATTTTTTTTATCTTCATTTAATAATAATTTAAATAGATTTCGTACAGTTAATTTAAAAAAATATTTGCAAAAAATTTATGTATGGTTAACTGTTAGATAATATGTTTTGTAACTGATGAACATCACCCGTACACTTAAATTTTTAAATAAATATTTATAATTAAATAAAATATATTCTTTTAACACCAGGAAAATGTGATATTCACTTAAAAACTAAGATTGGCTTTAGTTAATCAATATATCAATAACACTTTTATTTTATTTGAGTTTGTAGTTCTATTATTAAATCAAATAATATAGTAATAAATTACATTTTTGGAAAAACAAGGAAGTAGTATAAACCAATTCAGCTAATCATATTTTTGAGAATAAATTTTAATTACTAACAAAATGCAAAATGTTTTTCTTTTAGATAAACATGTCACTGCGTAATTTAAAAAAACTCCAAAAAGCCAAACTATGTCAGGAGGAAAGTGAACATTCTGATAATGATTATGAGCCACCTTGTTTTAGATCATCTAAATCCATTTATGAAGGGGTAAGTTTGATTCAATTGCTTTTATAGAAACTTCAACTTTTTAAATTAATTAACTTGCATTTGCGAATAGCTCTGTGCGAATATATTTATGTCACATATAAGTAATGATTAATGATATAGATGCAAATATTTTATATTTTAATTTCAACAGCTGATTCTAAGCTCTAGCTCTGATGAGGAGGCAGCGTTAACAGAAAAAGAAAGGCGTGCTCTTGATGAAAAAGATGAGTGGGTGAATGATGAATCTTCAAACTCAGACCATGTAAATGCAAGATCCACACCATCCAGTGCAGAAACACCAGGACCTATTGCTACAGCATCAAAAAAATGTGAAAAGAAGAAAAAAAAGAAAAAACAGAAAAACAGAAAAGCACGATCTCTCTCAAGCAACAGCGCTGTATGTAACATTGTATAATTATAATTTAAATTAAAAAAAAGAATTTAACTCAAATAAAAGGCACTAAAAAATAAAATTATTGCCTGTAACACAAACACTACTAGTCTTATAAAAAGGATTCATCAAAATTGGGTCACTTTTAACAAAGTGTATGTGTGTTTTGGTGTTATATTAACATCTAACTTTTTTTGAAGTTGATTAAAATTATTTTGTAAATGTTATGAGTATACAATTTCACTCAATATTAATCGTAGTTAGATGAAGTGGAGCAGTCAGTGTCTGAAGTGAATGCAATGCTTGGAGAGCCTTCTCCACCGCCGCAGGAGGTTGCTGCGGATTTAGAGGATGAGTGTGATGAAAAAGCAAGATTATTCTCTATAAAACGTAAGCATATTAATGCTGCCAATGAGCTAACTCGCTTGTTTGGTCCAGACACCGATGATCCCCCAAGGAGGTATGTCATGTGGAAGATAAAATAACTTTCTACCCACGCACATAATATGATTATACTTTTTTAAAATATTTTTTTTACAGAACAAGCCGCCGGCCTAATTTAAATCGCATTTACAAGTGCAGAATCATTCAAAAAGATTTCAACTTTCAAAAACTTGGTAGGTAACTTGTAATCATACTGATTCTTCAATTAATAAATTATTAGTGATATATGTCAATAAAATGTCGGTATATTAGATATAAGTAAATTGGTCCATTTTCAGGATTATCAATGTCTGTCGTATATCGCGACGCCAGGAGAATATGCTATGTTTTTGATCATAGCAGAGAATATCGAAAACTGCATACTACATTTGTATCAGCAATTCAAGCAAGGTTTGATAATTTACCTAATGTAAAAATTAAAAATTACCTTAAGACTGTACTTATATGCCTATCAGTGGCGTGGCGTGCATGTAACACGATTTCTTAGAACTAGAACTTCGATTTTTTAACAATAATAAACATACATACGAGGTGTGTTCAAAAAGTAAGGTGACTTTGTATTTTTAAGAAAAAAAAAATGCTATACACTTGAAACTTGGTACAGATGTTCGGGAAGAGTGTACCAACATAACAAAATAAAAAAATCGATAATCGAAAGTACGTTGCCCGCCAAATTTCACAGTCACCTTACTTTTTGAACACACCTCGTATATAACATGTACTAATTACTACTTTTCAATAATGATGATGATGATGAAGTTTCCGACCGGTTTCAAGCACGGTGAGAGCGTCAGATCCGCTGCAACATGTTAGACTTCGTGTGCGTATGTGGTTTGTGTAACCAGTCTTGTTCGAAAAAAACCACGCGTACTGCAAGCACGTGAGCACACCATCCACAAAATTATAATTGATCGCCGCAGTTGGTTGTACTTTCAGATCGTCGCGCTTGGAGTCAAGTTCCTAGCACTGTTATATTTCAAATTCAAGAACACTTGTTTTTACCAGATTCCTTCACTCCGGCTGTTGAGCGGCATGCTGTTCCCACAACGACGGCACTGCAACACTTTTAAAAGTGACTCTTCAGCACATCTTTGTACCTAATTTGTTGAAGTTGACCGCCATGCTTCCGATTGCCCTCCTCAAGCTCAGAATAAAAAATATGCTTCGCCAGTCATTGATCTGACATCCTTGACATGTGACCGGAACACCATAGTTGATGTCGCATGAGATACGCTTCTATGCCACTTGGATTGGCTCTTCGCTTCAATTCAGTGTCTTGGAGACGATCAGGCCATCGGATCTTGAGGATTTTACGCAGACATTCCAGGAAGAAGTGCTCCAACACTCTAATATTACACTGAGTAGTCAATTGAATTCTGAAACAATTCGATTATCACTTAACCTAATTATAAATTATCTCACCGGTCTCTGGGTGCGAGAAATGGAATTGAGCCAAGGCCCTCGAAAACTTTACATTAAACATGTATTTCGTCAGCTTCTCTTCTTCTAAGTAGGCGATGGCATCTATTAGCCACTCGTATTGCCTGGCACGAAGAGCTAGTATATCAATGACAAATACTACACCCAACGGGTCAGTTGGGTCTAGGTTTAAAAGAATCTTTGCCAACTCCATAGCTGTACGGTGGCACGCACGATTGCTCAACAGATGTATATATTTTAAAACCATTATATGAAAAGCTCTGTTTTCCGGATATTTGTACTCCAGCCTGGTGCGGATCTAAAAAATAATAAATAATTAAATTGTATGCCAAATTAAATTCAATACCTTCATACTTATTACTGTAGCAAAAACAATGATTATGAAAGGAAAAAAAGCTGAATGGAATAAATTACATCAAGCAAATTGAAAGATGGTAGGGCAGCATATTGCATGTAAGCAATGCTTTGCTCAATAATATCGCTGGCTGTGTTGCTATCTTGAAGGCGAAACAGCACATCCGAAGCCTAAAAAATAAACAGAATAATTTTTTTTTTGATAATAATTTAAAGTTAATAACTTTTAAATCCAACGAATAAATAAAGCTTACCTCTATAAGACCTTCAACATGCATATATTTAAGTGAAGTGTCTAACGAAGCAACCAAGTTTGTCCTCCTGTGGGTACGGATAAATTGTTGTGGATAGATAATTTTAAAACAATAATATAGTAATAATAATAGCAAGAATAAAAATATAAATGTATCATAATAATTAACATACCAGTACATTTATATCCTTATTCCTTGGCATAGGCTTAGATAAAAATACAAACTACGGCGGTCTTAAGCTAAATGTGTCGAAGACCGAGTACATGGCATGCGGGAGCTCGGACTCTGGCACTATCCATATAGGTCCTGAACTTTTCCGACTTAACGGCTGGTTCAGGACCTATATGGATAGTGCCAGAGTCCGAGCTCCCGCATGCCATGTACTCGGTCTTCGACACATTTAGCTTAAGACCGCCGTAGTTTGTATTTTTATCTAAGCCTATGCCAAGGAATAAGGATATAAATGTACTGGTATGTTAATTATTATGATACATTTATATTTTTATTCTTGCTATTATTATTACTATATTATTGTTTTAAAATTATCTATCCACAACAATTTATCCGTACCCACAGGAGGACAAACTTGGTTGCTTCGTTAGACACTTCACTTAAATATATGCATGTTGAAGGTCTTATAGAGGTAAGCTTTATTTATTCGTTGGATTTAAAAGTTATTAACTTTAAATTATTATCAAAAAAAAAATTATTCTGTTTATTTTTTAGGCTTCGGATGTGCTGTTTCGCCTTCAAGATAGCAACACAGCCAGCGATATTATTGAGCAAAGCATTGCTTACATGCAATATGCTGCCCTACCATCTTTCAATTTGCTTGATGTAATTTATTCCATTCAGCTTTTTTTCCTTTCATAATCATTGTTTTTGCTACAGTAATAAGTATGAAGGTATTGAATTTAATTTGGCATACAATTTAATTATTTATTATTTTTTAGATCCGCACCAGGCTGGAGTACAAATATCCGGAAAACAGAGCTTTTCATATAATGGTTTTAAAATATATACATCTGTTGAGCAATCGTGCGTGCCACCGTACAGCTATGGAGTTGGCAAAGATTCTTTTAAACCTAGACCCAACTGACCCGTTGGGTGTAGTATTTGTCATTGATATACTAGCTCTTCGTGCCAGGCAATACGAGTGGCTAATAGATGCCATCGCCTACTTAGAAGAAGAGAAGCTGACGAAATACATGTTTAATGTAAAGTTTTCGAGGGCCTTGGCTCAATTCCATTTCTCGCACCCAGAGACCGGTGAGATAATTTATAATTAGGTTAAGTGATAATCGAATTGTTTCAGAATTCAATTGACTACTCAGTGTAATATTAGAGTGTTGGAGCACTTCTTCCTGGAATGTCTGCGTAAAATCCTCAAGATCCGATGGCCTGATCGTCTCCAAGACACTGAATTGAAGCGAAGAGCCAATCCAAGTGGCATAGAAGCGTATCTCATGCGACATCAACTATGGTGTTCCGGTCACATGTCAAGGATGTCAGATCAATGACTGGCGAAGCATATTTTTTATTCTGAGCTTGAGGAGGGCAATCGGAAGCATGGCGGTCAACTTCAACAAATTAGGTACAAAGATGTGCTGAAGAGTCACTTTTAAAAGTGTTGCAGTGCCGTCGTTGTGGGAACAGCATGCCGCTCAACAGCCGGAGTGAAGGAATCTGGTAAAAACAAGTGTTCTTGAATTTGAAATATAACAGTGCTAGGAACTTGACTCCAAGCGCGACGATCTGAAAGTACAACCAACTGCGGCGATCAATTATAATTTTGTGGATGGTGTGCTCACGTGCTTGCAGTACGCGTGGTTTTTTTCGAACAAGACTGGTTACACAAACCACATACGCACACGAAGTCTAACATGTTGCAGCGGATCTGACGCTCTCACCGTGCTTGAAACCGGTCGGAAACTTCATCATCATCATCATTATTGAAAAGTAGTAATTAGTACATGTTATATACGAGGTGTGTTCAAAAAGTAAGGTGACTGTGAAATTTGGCGGGCAACGTACTTTCGATTATCGATTTTTTTATTTTGTTATGTTGGTACACTCTTCCCGAACATCTGTACCAAGTTTCAAGTGTATAAATAAATATTTTTTCTTAAAAATACAAAGTCACCTTACTTTTTGAACACACCTCGTAAAACAGAAAGTAACTAATTTTTATTAAAACAAGAAAATAATATATCAATTGTATGCATGCGAATTGTAATAATTGGCAACCTTTATGATTATGTAATGTTCCAAGATGAAATTAAGTTAAGGCTATTGCGATATAGTTTCTGTTTTTAAGTATGCAATGCTGAGCGTTACATTTCTCAAATGCATAAGTTACCATTTCGTTTTTTATCCATTTCTAATAATATCCTATTTACTCCTTGTATGATATGAGACCACCGTATGTGTTATTTTATGTCTCATATATTGATAAAATTTATTTGCAGGAGAAAGAGAAACTGCAAATAACTATATTCAGCACGCATTACTGTCATATCCATGGGCTTTGCGCGAAATTTTAAATTACACCAGCCATAACGACAAATCAGTTCTGACATATGAACTATATGGGGACCTTGCAAATAAAACGTAAGTGTCAAATGTATAAGTCAAATACAAGAAAGTGAAATTAAACTTCGTTACGTTTGTCTAAACAGAAGATTTTTCAGGACACCACAGTGTCTGAGAGACGTGATTGGTCTATATGCATCTTTTACGGCGCCGCATTGGCGCGACCCTGCTGTCATGGAGTGGTTACTCCATAATGCAAGGTCACTGGGTGTAGGATACAATGAAGAAGATTTATTAAAGGTATTACAAAATACTGACTGATGAATTACTTACAAAAACTTTACTTTCTACATTATTGTATGTCACTTTTCAAATTTCAGGAAGCCGCTCGGACGCATGGAAATGAAAGGTTGACACTATTTCGCTCCTGGCCGAACTCTATATATCGTCATTTAACTATCATCTTTAGCATGTCTAACCTACTTGTTGAGAGTGTAAATATTTCCTTTCTTATTAATCTTTTTTCAATATCTGTATTTAATCAATATGTAATGTAAAATAATGTTGCTGAAGACATGTGAGTGTTTGTAATCACAACAATTGTGCGTATTAATACATAAATTGGTAAAAATAAAAGTCCTGTAACATTGACTATATTATAGGTAAACATCTATTACGTACTGTTAAAGCATAATTTGTGTAAGCATATTTTTAACGTTCCATTATTATATGAAATGTTTGTGCAACAGGGCATGCCGCTGGTGAGGTGCAATCACTCGTACGACCCCGTGCCGCCTTTCGATAGCGTTGTCCGGTACGAGAGCCCCACCCGAGCGCCCACCGCCGACCACACGGACAGCCCCTCTTTACTTAGTGAATTTTTCGCATCAATATTACCTAGTTATGTTGTTCCTAGAGAAGGAAGAGAGGATTAAGTAAATAATTTCTCCTCAAAGATGTAATTACTTTCAGTTGCAGATATAATTAACGAGTAGAGGTCGCTTTCTCACTGTGAAATTTAAGTTGTCATTATAAAATATCATTTGTATACTTTCTGTAATAACTTATAATATGCTGCCTATTTTAAAATACTGTGCTTTTAAAATAATTTAAGCATAAGTACAAAATTGCACCTTTGAATATTTATTTAGTTTGCGGCCTCAACTGGTTTATGTTCTGCACTGAGGGCTTTAAGGTAACCGTAAATGCAAATATCAATGTCCATGTAATATGTATTAATATACAATTGTAATTAAAAACATTGTTTGGAGCTCAATTATTTTTTTTATCTATAAAGAAAAAACAAATTAAAGTAAAAAATTAGAGGTAGACTGCTTCTTACCATACATTACATACTTTGCCATTCGGATTGTTTACTTTGTTTATGTTTTGCTACTCATGTCCCTGTAAAACTGAAATGTCTTTAGCTTGTTGAAAATAGATGTGCTCCTGTGGAAATTATTTTTTCTTGATGTATCTAGTTAAGTGCTTATTTTATGATTTTAATTTAATGTTGTACAATTATTTATATGTTGCATGTCTTATCTTTTTGCTATTTCACGTTAAATTATTGTTATAAATCATTCCATGTTGTAAAAAAATCAAATCAATTTACAAGAATACTTTTTACTAAATAGTCCTTCAGTAAAAAATTTACATAAGAACGTTTGTACGAAAACGTTAAGATTGTTATCAAGGATTTATTTGTCTTCCAATAATAACAATAACCGATGTTCACAATGAAATATCTACACTAATATTAAAGCAGTCTTATTTGAACATACATATTTATAGATTTCTAAAAAAGTATTTTTTTCAAGGTACATTGTTAAATTACTTAGTAATACTCGTATGGTATATTATATCATCTGTCATGTTACATTATTAATAATAAGTAATTTAAATATATGTGTTTAAATTGCTCATATATAATAGAAAAGATTATTCCTTTATAATTATATACATGAATATAATTTTCTAAAGGAAAATTAATATTTTAGAAAATGTTGTATAATATGTTTTACTTTGTTATTATTATCATTCTATATATTTATTTCTTTTGCAAGACATTAATTTACTACTATTTATCTCTAAATGCCTAAATATTTTATTACATTGGTGTTTTTGTAAAATAAAGATTTTTTAAAATATTTCTTTATTTAGCAGAAATTTTCTTGTCATACGTTTTGTTTATTATCATCTTATTGTGTAGTTTTTGTCAAATTCCATTTTCTAACATAAATGTTGTATGGCAAATATTTAAATAATCACATAGTATTGGAAATATGGAATATATATGCAATAAGTTAAGAGATATGGAAGAAGTGAATTATTGTTTAAATAATTGTGATTTATTATTTATGTGAATAAAATATAAATGTGTAATGTTAATTAATTATTCATATAAGTGGCATAAATTAAATAATAAACAAATCTACTAAATGTTTTAGAGAAGGAAATAAAAGGTATACGATTATTTCTGCTTTTATTTTTCTGTTTCTTTGAAGCCTTAATTATTTCTATTTGTCCTTGTATGATTTTTGCTTTTATTTAAATTGTTTCAATTTATTTTAGTCAATCTAAAACAAAATCATAGTTTTAACTTTAAAGTTAAATTTTAATTTAAAGTTAAATTTTAATCTTATTTACATTTTATTTATATAAATACAAATACAAAATAATTTATTACTTTCACAAAGATGTTCTGTTAGATAGTGATTGGAGCCCTCCTTTAAACAAGAAATGCCTGTATTAGAAGGTCCCGCTCTTCCACAAGAAATATTGTATATCATAATTTAATTACAATATAATTGCTATTTGTATGTACATGTGTTTTGTGTGAGTGTGTGTGTGTATGTGTGAATGCTTGTGTGTGTGCGTGTGTGTGCGCACGTGTGTGTACATGTGTGTATGTTTTTTGTGCCTGTGCTTGTAAGACAGAGTATGTGCTACGTTACGTGCGTCAACAATGCTTCCGTTTCCTAATAGGTAAGTGGTTTGATCCAATTGGTTATGTTCTTTCTACAGTCGTAATGACTCTTATTATATATAAATATCTGTTTATTAGTTTTATTATATAATTGGGCTGAACGTGTATAAAATTGCATCGATCCAAATTCCGTCTGTGTCTGAGGGATTTGTGCAATACTGGCAAAGGCGTCAGGTTTATGGTAAATCACATTATCATTCCCGGACACGAATACAAATTTTAAATAGAACTGCAAATAATATGTCAAAATAGCGTTGCAAGATTTTTTCTCATACTCGTGGATTGATTGATAAAAAGGTTATTGGTTGATAAAGAGCCAAACCAAAAATATGTTTTTAAAATAGACAAGTATTTATATATTTTAAATATTTTTTTTTATTATCTTGGTCATACTAGCAAGGACATGATGTTTATGATATAAAAATATTGTAATATCATTGAATCTGGGCACTTGTCAAGGAGATTTTTTTACATAAATTGATAGAATAAAACAGTACAAGTGAAGCTAATGCGCGTAAATAGATTTTTAAAATAGGTATATCTTGCTTATTTTCTATTGAGGAAAAAATATATATAAAAGTTGCAATCTGAGTGAAGTTAATGCACCTGAAGTTAATACTGAGAATGTAGTGTAGCACATTGAAAATATGCTTTAACTCAAAATTATATTATATTTGCTTTGTAACTCGTAATAATATTTATCACGATTTTTCGAGTTTTAAGGATATTAGACATCAATGTCGTATGTAATCATAGGATTTGATTCATTATGCTTCATTATTTCGTAGATAACTTAGTCACTAAGGACCCTAAAATGTGTTCAATAGTAAAATCCTAAAATATGTTTAGTAGTAAATTGTAATTAACAGTACAAACACTGTTATGGAAATCTCGGTCTTCCATTAATTTATTTTGTAATTGAGAATTTTTTTATTTTTATTATTTTTTCAGCTTATAAGCGCATTCTAGAGGATGTTTTCTAATCGAAGTTCTAGGATATGATCCGAATTATACACTATCATAGCGCCATCTACAAAGCGGGGACATATTTTATACTGAATTCGTGTACACTGGGTTTTGCATCATAATATGGTTTAACTTCAAAACAAACAGTCAAAGAAATTTTGAAATGGGCACACAGATGGCGCCACACTTTTATTTTCATTAATGTCACACAATTTTAACTGACTTAAAAAAAAGAGGAGGCTCAGGCTCTTAGACAGTATTTTTACGGAGTGAAATAATTTTAACGATTGTTTTTTTTTCATGATAATGCCAGAAGCATCTTAACAACATATATGAACTAAGTTGAAAGTATGTACGCGTTTTTTTAGTTTTTTGTACATTGTGTCTAATATGTAACAGCTCAATAATAAATAAAAATAATATATATATATATATATATATATATTACTAGGTAGAATATATATCAATTCAGTGCTGGGCTGACATAAAAAAAAACCACCCTCAAAAAAAAATGCTTTTCGTTTTTTACTATTTCAAATTTTCTTTCTTTAAAAAGAAAGAAATATTTAATAGTTGGCTTATGAATAATAATGTTCAGTTTAAATATATCTTTAATATGAAGGTATCTTTAATAGATATTGAGAAAATACACTTTTTTTGTGAAGGGTTGTAACCCTCATAACTCCCTTTCTGTAAGAGTATAAATTAGGAGTATAGCTATTTCAGATAAAAAGCAATATAAATATAGTTTAATCAATTCATTACACGCCAGTGCAGTTTTTGTATGTTTAAACAGCTAGACCCTTTATAAAACATCGGACGAGTAGTTTTTGAGTTATTCGTAATTATTGTACTTTTTAGTGCATTTTATTTGAAGTCATATTTATTTTTGTAATAAATTGACACACATTTACTTATTGTAAAGTAAAACTAGTAATACCAACTTCAAACTCAAACCACACCACCATTTTTATACATACATCAGTCATTTTTTTATTAAACTTTAACATACAAGTGGTACTATATGTCTATTTGTGTTCCCGTTTTACTCACATAATTGATTGAAATTAATTTCAAATTGTAATTTTAAACAATACATTCTGTACTAATTACATAATAATATCTATATTATATAAAAGATTAATAAGTATGTTTGTACAGTGAAAATATTTATGAAGAAACAGTTTAGGCCACGCGACTCAGCATGCAATGCGTCGATTCGGCGAAAAGTGGGAAATGGAAATGTTAAAAGAGAACAGAGTGTCTTAACACTCGGTTCTCTGGTTTCTTTTGCTCAGCTTTGTGGGGAATACAGAGTGAAGTTAAAAAAAAAGAAATAAAAAAAATAGTTTAGGGGGATGTAAAAACAGTCATAGAATAAGAATTTTAAAACTTTTGTCTTGTTTCTTTGTATGGGAATATCAGATAATCTTCTGGTATATAAAAAATTAAAGATTTGGAACGTCTGATGCGATGAGCCACAATAGACCGTTCAGATATTAAAAATAAAGATCTGGAACATACCATGAAGATTTATAATAAAACAGATAAAGTATTATTAATAATATAATGATGTCTTAGCAAAAGTTATTCACCGGCATGCATTCATAGGCAATTTCTGTTAACAGTGTCTGACAATAAGCGCGATGCTTATGAGTTTGATTTCTACTCGGGGAAAAGACTATATGTCATGATAAAAACAATACGATCTTAGGCTCTATTTTCAATGAAATCGGTTGGTGAATATAATTAATGTGGGAAGGGTTATAAATAAAAGGTCCACGCAAATGAAGTTGCGGATAATAGCTAGTATATTAATAAAATTATAGCTAGACGAATTGCCTTAGGGCTTAATATGGCATACAATACAAAATTTGATGAACTATTTATATAATTAATGACAATGTAATTTAACAAGAATGCGATTTGTTAATCTATCAAAGTAAAACAAAATATATAAAATCTACATACTTTAATATATTTGTAAGTAATACCTATAATGAAAATGATTTTTAAAATTGATTAATCAATATATGAAGAATATTTTTTTTAAATTAATTGTTGGTGATACAGAATACTTTTGAAAGTATTCTGTATCACCAACAATTAATTTGAACTTGGTATTTTTTTCTTATACAAATTTAGAGACTTAAAATGTAACAAAGATGTTTTTTTTTGGGTATTAACATATGCAGGTAGTCTTTACTAAGGCGATCTGTAAGCGTGACACGTACCTAATAGGCATTGCAATTACACATTTGATCACCATAAAATCTTCATTAAATAAATAAAAATCTAGTCAAAAATCACTCTTATTGCTTTGGTCCTGACTGGTTTTATATGTTATTGTTCTTATCATATGGCATTTCGAGCGTGCCAGTTGAGCACTAATGGAGCACTTCGCCAATGTCACGTTGAATGGAGAACACACAAAGGAGAGTGTACGATAAAAAATCCCGATTGTTTGTTTGGGTCAAATTTAGTAGTTGAACTTTAGCCCTCTTTCCGTTAACCGATTTTCTTAGCCTTTGATTCCGGTGACAATACAATTATCCATATTCAATATTATTGTGTATCCAAGATAGCCGCCGCAAAAAAATGGCGTGTCCGCCATCTTGTGGCGGCGGCCATCCCACCTCAAAAGTTTATCTGAGAGAAAACTTCTTTCTCTTCTTTCCTTGCAAATCCCCGCCGTAGGAAACGTCACTTGTCAGTTGAATATTTTATGAAAAAGAGGTAGATGATAAATTAAATAATCTACGTTATAAACATAATAGATTATTGATGAGTACATAGACTTATAATTTATATATAGCTATCAATATTATAAAATAATTCGGTAATTAGAACTATATAAGTATTGTTTTATAATCTGCCAAATGATAAACTCAAATTGAAAGACATCGGTATCCGGGCCAGCATTAAATAAAAAAAATAAATTTAAAGAAATATTGACATTACCTTAAAATATAATTGACGGAAAATGTATAACTGTCTTACTTCTGTGTTTTGTATAATTGCAACAGAATTTTGCGAAAGATTTTCTTTTTGTGGCTTGAGAAGTAAGTTAAATATAATAATTAAACCGTTATCTTATACTAGAGTTTTTTTATTTTATGATTTTTATTTTATAACATAATATCTGTGAAGTATTTTAGAATGGTCCATATAAAGCCGGTAATATACGTTTGTGTTACTGAGTGGTTGACAGACAATGTACAGGCGAAACTACTTGCTAGGGAAGGCTGAAATTTTACATCAAGGCTCCTTGGGGAGTGCAGGAGAGGAAATTCAAAAACGGGAAATAGCTCTATTTAAGTTTTATAGTCCAGGCAAATAAAATCAAGGGATATAACACAACTATTTACATAACACATGAAGAATATTTATTAAATAAGTCGGACGATAAAATACCATTTAATTTTAAATTAGCATTTAATTTTTGATGACAGTTATGGTAAACGAAAATAATATACCAAGTTACGGGTAACTAGTTAAGATTGTTAAGCATTTATAAGCATACAAGTTGTGTTTAAAGGTATTTATTTCTCAAAAAAAAAACAGATAACACCGTCACTTACATGAGAAACATTAACTTAAGTATAGGTACATTATAAAATATTAATTTCTAGTGGGTAGGACATGTTCATTGAGTATAAAGTTGTAGTTACAATGATGATACAAGTTATCATCATTAAGTGTATAATAAAACCTAAATTGTGAATACATCCTATAAATTCATTCTAAGCATATAAAGCAAGTTTTTCTAGTAAATATTGCTTAGTGCCTAATATTTTATATTAATTGCTGTAGCGATCTTGTCGTTATACATGCGTAATGTGCTTTGCCTGCATGAAAACGCCGCCACTGTACTCTATCATATTTTTATAATGATGTGCTACACTATGCCTCTGATGGGAGCGGTATTGGCTGATAATTTAATTGGAAGATATCGGTATGTTAGAATATTATTTAATAATAGAATTTGATACAAAAACTCAATCATAAGATTGGGTTTTATATATAACGAATGTTATCTAAAGTTGTAAAACTTGAATTGTAATATTCTGAGCTAAATCGTAAGATTCTGATATATAAGTCGGAGCCTCAAAATATACTTGTAAAAATAGACAGAAAAATATTTTATATTCAATTCAATTTATGAAAAATCTCTATCCAACTTTAAGAACATTTCCCAAAATATAGCGATGTCTATCACGGTTATCGACGGTTAATGTATTTCCTTTGTTTTATTTTCATTTTCTGATACACTAGTATGAAATTCGAAACCTATTTGATTTTAATATTTTGTTGAAAAATATTTCATCAATTCATTTATATGAGCCCAAACCACCGCTGCAACGTGGGGTGTATATTCACTCGCTTTACAAAGAAAATATGTTCCAGTTACACAATATTTGTTATATAAACAACCTTTGCATAAAAGCATACTTTAGCTCGGCAGCCACCACAGGTTTTTACAGAATTTAAAACCTTAACTAGATATTTTTAATATTATTCTTAAAATATTATATTTGCTTATGTCTGATATAAACGTAAAATCATAACATTTGCTCAATTTAAGTATTTATTAAAAGATGGATCCTAATTTTAGTTTCGTGAACTTTACGTTATTGAGTAACTTATTTTATGAAATATTATTATCTAAATTTAAGAAGCATCAGTATATTAATGTTTTTTTTTTAAATAAATGAAATCATGTTATTACGTTTATATAACTTTAAAAAAATTAATAAACTTATGCTGAAAATAACAATATAAGATAGTACAGTATTTGCAGGGTCATTTTATATTTTTCCACAATCTATCTAATTGGTGCTGTATTGTTATGCTGCTCCGCGATACCTACTTTAAATCTCCCACCAATGTAAGTCAATAATAACATTTTATTATTATAATATTTTTTTTACATTTTTTTTCCATTAATATCAATAATTAATTTACTCTTCCTAATACCAAGAGTCACGGATTAAGAAATTTGTCTGATGACATAAAATTTCAAATGTGTTCAAGTTTTAAAGATCATAAGGACGCTTACCTTTATCACGCCCAAGCTAGGGAGCAGTAAAAATTCAGCGCAGTAGAGAGTTATTCGACAAAGCATACTAAACATAAATATAAACATTACTAACCCAATTTGTCTTTATATTACATATTAAGTCAAATATAAGTGCTACTTTGGTAATGATGGTAATCTTATTTTTACAATTTTAAATTTTGCATCAAAATTGCGTTGTTTTTGGAAAAATGTATTGTTTCGATACATACGAAATAAAGCTTACATCTGGTTATTTATGGGGTAGCCTATAAAGTACAAGATTTAAAACTTGAACCAACAATTTTTTTTCATTTTAACTATACAGTACTACGTCAATGCTTGGATTAGCATTGATAGCTACCGGAACTGGCGGTATAAAGCCTTGTGTGGCGGCCTTTGGAGGAGACCAGGTAATATCTATTATTACAAAAATATGTGTGACAACTAACTTCACGCGTCTTGATATTATAATAAAATTTGTCGATTTTCGTTACCCCCTTTAGATAGTTCATATTATATAGCAGTTCGGTAGTCACAGAGAACCTAGTGTCAAGTAATTCCATTCTCTACTTCCTTCACCGAATCGGGACACTGCATTTTATATGGTGGAATTCAAGCGTGGCACGCTTTATCTCATCAAAGCATAAATCAAAATAAAATAATTAAAGTATTCAACATTTCCCCATATTGGGATAATCCACAACCAATCAATCGTTTTTACCGTTAACCGCTTTCCCACTACGCCACGATGACCTCATACATTTATACAATATTATATTTTAAACTATATAAAATAAGTTTGATTAATCGATAATTAAAATTTTATCAAAAAAGAAAACCGACGTCGTATAAAATGTACTAAAAAATAAATTTCTTATTACTAAAAAACTGCTTTTAAGATCTAGAACTAGAACTGCATTTAAATGAGACCAAAGGAGAACTACTAGCTATGATATAAAAAAGAATTATCAAAATCCAGTAACATCTTATGCGGTAACAAACATTAAAAATAAAGTCGAATTGGAGATCTCCCAGTTTTTTGCAAATCGGTTAAAAATAAACTATCATAACGAGTGACACGTGCCATCTGCACCACAATGGCATCATCATAAACTTAATATTTTGTTTATTGTTTTACGAACATCATCCCGTTATTCAGTGATAAGTGCCACTAGTCGTCAAACATGATGATATTTTTCTATATCTCTCCTTACTTCCTTACTTATATTATAAATGCGAAAGTAACTCTGTCTGTCTGTCTGTTACGCTTTCACGTCTAAGCCACTGAACCGATTTTGATGAAAATCAGTATGAAGGTAGAACTGAACTTGGGAAAGGTCATAGGATATTTTTTATCGCGAAATAATTTTTATAAAAAAATATTTTTGTTTTTTATATATTTTTTTTGACAAATAATCTAGACATTGGGAAAGTCTATAGGCTACTCCTACGCCTTATACGTCGCGCGATATAGCCGAATTCCGCGAGCGAAGCCGCGGGCAGAAAGCTACTACTCTATATATATGTTCTACACTCGATTCCATCGTTTTAATTTAGAACTGCTTAAATATTTTGTACATGATTTTATATTTTGACAGAATTATTTTTATACAAAAAATGCGAATAATTTTATTTATACAAGCTAGTTAAGCTATTATTTAATTTTAATCTGTGCTTTTGGTGTCCTTTTTAGTTTCGTCTCCCAGAAGAAAATCACTTGCTACAAAAATTTTTTTCTACCTTTTATTGCACCGTGAACTTAGGTGGGTTTATGGGAATGGTTGTGACACCGACGTTGCGTAGAAGTGTCATGTGCTTCGGAGACGAAACCTGTTACGCGCTAGGCTTTGGTTTCCCGGCTATTCTTGTACTTATTTCAATAGGTTAGTTATTGTTTTATATAGTAATTATACGCTTACTTCTAATCAGCTAGTCGAATTATAATTAAAAAATATCATTTTATGTTATATCTATATTGTAAGCGTCTTGTTTCCTGATCGTTTGTTTACAAATTTACGTAACACTATTTATTTTTAGTAATATTTATAATGGGAAAACCTTTATATAAAATAAAGAAACCGCGAGATACCATTACGTTAAAATTTGTTTCATGTGCCTGGGTAAGTTATTTTTTATTCGAAGTTGTGATCGGTGGCTGTGTAGATATAGATAGATGTTATTTGTATTTAGTGTATTGTAATATAATACAAGGATAAAGATGCATTGGCAGTACTTTCTTCTCATCGTACATATGTATATTTTTAACTTGATTACTTAATAAAAAATATGAAACTAAGTAGAACAGTTTTATAGAACGACACCTTCTACGTTAATATCTTAGCTGTATTTTTACAAATTGTACAATAAGCGTGGACAAAGTGTTGTATTCAGATATTACATGAATTTATTGCTTAAAAGTAGTCATGCGAAAAGTTGCGCATACATTATTATTAGAATATATATTCTCAGAAATTACGAAAAATATTAAATTAGGATAGAATAATAACTTCTCAATCAATTAAAAATTAAAATTGAAAATAGGTCGGAGTGACGTCAGCAATGTTTCGATGCGAACGAAGGTAATTTCGATCGTCTTTATATACCCTCGCAATGGATTATGATTTCCAACAGCATTGATAATTTGTTTTTATTTATTGAATAATTTGGTTTAGTTTTAAATGTTGTTGTACCTTTTGATGTAGATATAGTTTTACCAATTGTGGCACGTATGTACAGTAAATTTACATAATTACTATAGAATTAGGTAATAATGTTTTCCTTTTATATAAGATAAAGTAAATTTTATTTTGATTAAAAACTTTTCAGCGTGTAAGTTACTTAAAAACATTTCATTTATGTACCTACTTGATAGAATAAGATTAAAGATATGCATGGATGAAGACCACATATCGCAAAGTTTGAACTTAGAGAAAATTGAGTTGAAAGTTTTATCGTTAGAGTTAAATTGTTAAATAAGTAATTATTGTGTGTTTATAATAGGAGCGAAATTAAATTATTTTATGTATTTTTTTTAAAGAATATTATAACTTAAAAGAAAACTTCTTTAAAAAACCAAAAGGTAATTTCAAGCTTTATAAATGTGTATACTTCCCTTGGGATATAAGTATGTATGTATAATTGTGTATATAATACATTTATTCATGTCCTCAATTTGCTTATGCTTGATATTGTAATAAGAAAGAATGAATTTATGCTTAAATGAGGTTTTAACTTATTTGAATTGGTATTTAACAAACTAACAATTTATAAATTCAATTGTTAATACATTTTGATGGATAAATACAATTTTACTAATTTATTACATTTTTGTCATTTTCTTTTTTTTCACATGTAGAATATAAATTTTATATTTATTTAGTTTTTAAACAGAATCAGAGATTGTTTCTGAATTTTGCTTTAATCAAGAATTAATAAAAATAACCTGAATTATTATGCGTAAATAATCATAGCTTTGAAATTAAACATATTGGTTAGGTCTTTTATGTTATTTCCTTTGGATATTATAAATCGTATGTAAGGTGTTATTGATGACCTCCGGGTATAATACCAAAGGTTGCCCCGGCACATCCATCATCCGAGTAGAAGCAGAACTAGCGTACAAAAATAGAATCAATCAAAACCGTATCTATTTTTTTTAATAGCAATTGATTGAAATGTTGTGTTATTTTTATTTAAAACTAGCTGCTCCCCGCAACTTCATTGCGCCCTTTATTATCACCCTATATTATCGTTCTATATCAGGTGTGCCAGTTTATAAAATCAATTATACCCTAAGTCTGGCCTAGGTTTAATAACTATACAAGAGAAAAAGCTTAATTCAAATGTGTCAGTTACAAAGATGTGCGTGTATAAACGGACAAACAAGCAGACGAAATTATAAACAGACATATAAAAAGAAATAGAATTATATGTGTTCATATTCTATTACAGTTTTTTCATCTCTTTTAATATTTTTTGTAAATAATATATTCAATGTACAGACACATTTTTTTACCATTTTACTATAGCATAGATATCGATAGTTTGCTTAGATACAATGCAATGGAACAAATGAATAACATAAAAATGCAAGTCTTTTGTTATTTGTTGGTAGGAAAATATGTTTATTTATTTGTTTTTAATTTACTTTGAGCTGTATGGATTTCAAAAAATGAATAAAGTTTTTACAAATTGTTCCACATATCAAATGGTTAAAGTTCTATTACGATACGTACAGTAGAGTACAGACAGCGGTTACAAAGGGACACTTAGTAATATTAATTGATGGCAAGTTCTGTTAATAAACTTAATATTTATTTATTTTTGAGTATATAAGTGGAACCTGAGACTCAGACTTGATTAGTTTTTACATACTATGCTATATATTATGATATGGCTTTTATACGTTTGAAACATAAAAATATCTTTATTATATATTGTTGATATTTTATATTGGGTTAATTAACCAATATTTATATTTCACGAACCGTACCGTTTGATGGTCTAGTGAAACTAGCCAAATCAAATTCTAATCCTTAATTGAATTATGTATTTATAAATAAATTTCAAAATTATCTACAGAACTTGAAACCCATGTATACATCATTTGATTTATCAGGAAAGTCAACAACTATGCAATATTGAACTTCATACGCATTATCATATTTATGTTTTTGATTGGATATCATTTAAGATAAAATATATTACATCGCTTAGTTTATTTCTTTACATTACATGTTCATTTTAATAAGATATTTTTTGAATTTTCAGTTTGCATTTAAGAAACGTATTTGCTACGATAAAAAAGTAGATGGTCCGCCGCGTTGCCATTGGCTAGACTATTCTATTGAAAGATATGGAGAAAAACTCGTTTCCGATATGAAAATTGTCTTTTCAATTTTATATCTATATCTTCCGGTGCCAATTTTTTGGTCTTTATTTGACCAGCAGGTTTTAAATTTTAATTTATTTCATACCTCTAAGTAAAAATAGTTTATAGGTAAGTATGCACGTATAAAGATATTGTATTGGTAATAGTGCTAATCAGAATAAATGTATCAAATGTTTTGTCACAACTTTAATATTTTATTATAATTTAATTAAATATATAAATTTAATGTTATGAACTTTTTACAATACATCCATGCGGTAATTTATAAGGCTCTAGTACACGCGGTGCGTTAATTACGCAACTCAACGAAACTTTTAATGGAGAACATCGTGAAACTGCTTTTTCTTACAAATATTTCCGATTTTTGTAAAGGAGGCAGAGATAATCTACTCCACTGATTAGACACGATTGCGATCACACACTCCGTTCTCTCTATTTAAGAATTATTTAGAGCCAATTTGCATTATACGTTTATTTTATAAATTTAAATATCCTCCGTAATAAATGTTAAGCCACAACCTCTTTATAACTTAATTTACGCTATATCGATTTGTCAGGGCTCTCGCTGGACGTTTCAAGCATCTAGGTTACGAAGTGAGGTACTCGGCATAACTTTAATGCCAGATCAACTTCAAGTGTTAAACCCGGCTATGGTGCTTTTAATGATTCCGACATGTCCGGGCGGCGCCTGGCCATTATTACCTGAGCTGTCTCCTTTAAGCAAAATGTTTGCCGGTGGAATTTTAGCAGCGATGGCTTTTGTTTGTGCTGGCATACTTCAAATTGGTATAGAGGTAATTGACTATAATATTTTAGGACTATATATAACTTTTATTAATTTTTACCCGAATTTTTTTTGTCAAATTAGTAGCATATTTCTGAAAATATGCTTGATTCTATGAAATGTTACTTGATTTTTGATGACTGTAGTACCTTAAGTTTACGTTTTAATGATATAAAGAAACACTTGATACGACTTTTTTTAATTGAGAGGAATAATATATTAAGCATATGTTATTTATCCTATAACTAATTATTTAAATAGTTGTTTAAATTTAGCGATCTACGCTCCAGTCGCCCGGGCCTGGCTATACTGGACTTGTAATATTGAACACGTTAGGCTGCACAGTAGATGTGTCGGTGAGCGGAGAAACCATGCGGATCGAGCCTCATGGCACGGCGCTCATGACTCCTTTGATATATCACCCCTATAATCTCATCGCGGCCTCTCCCAACAATTGCGCCGGTAGAATCATGAAACTCAACTCAGCCAATACAAATCTGCAAACAGTTGCAGGCATGGTTAGTATTTATTTCTGTGAATAAATTATACGTTCTTTACTTCAAAAATAGTTTACATAAGTAATAATTTTTAATATGTATACATGTACTCATAATGTTGAAAATGTAGCATGTTATCCTTCCATACTGCAGTTTATGCCAATCATCATTGGACAAAATTCAAACGATGAGATATCTTTTTATTTCATGGATCCTAGTCCATTAGTAAAGTCACTTACCGGAAAGCCAAAATTGAAGTATGATAATTTTATATTTAATTCCAATTAAAGTGATAATAACATGTACTATATGTAATTACTTTTAATTTCTAGAGTTGTATACATAGGAGAGACTGGTCCTAACAAGAACATCACTATAACAGTAGAAACTAAAAAACTTCTTAGCGATATATATTATGTTTCGAACGAGCCCGTCGATCATATCGGGGAGTCGGCCTTCATGTGTCTTCAGCCAGGAAAGCAAGTATCTCGAAATCATCTTTCTAAATCATTTATGTCAGTATTTTTAATTACACAAATATCATATTTATATATTGAGGTATTTATCCTAAAAGTTTTGCCTTGTATCTATTAAAATACTAAGTAAATAATCATATTTTATGTAAGTATAGTAATATCTTCAATGTACATTTTCCTTTAACTGTACTATATCCATATTACATCTAAGGAATAATAACCTCACAGACGACACTTCTATTTCCCTTCCAATAACGGCGCCATAATTGCCTTCCTTCGAATCATTAACAGATTGTGATGTATATATAATAGAATACTAAATTACTAGATTTATTTGGCACGCAAAAAGCGCGGGAGAGGAATTAGGGAGTGGGGAAGGTTATCTTCGCGCGGGGGGTGTGTATGTTCTATGTATGCGCGAGCGCCTCGGCCGCTTGGACGCAGCTGCACTTCACGCACCCAATCCGCCCAACGAGTTGCAGCTTTTGTGGATTGTGCCCCAGTATGTGCTCGTCTCTATGGCTGAGATTTTGTTCGCCGTTTCAGGGCTCGAGTTCTCTTTTACACAGGTATGGATTCATATAATTGGGAACAATTTTTTTAGAATGTCACAACCTTATTGTGATATTTTAGATTTGATCCTATACAAAATAAATACCATTTATGTCATAGATATATTACACATACGCAGTGATGATTAAATGATAATTAATGAAGTCTGAAAATAATAAACAAAATAACAGATATATCTATAATGTCAGTTTTGTTTCGAAAAATTAAAATGCATCGAAGTAAATGAAGAGGAAAATATCGAAAACAAATAAATATTAAATATCCATAAAACGATTATTATAAGCTTTTATTTTATAATTTTTCTAGAGACAATCCCTTTTCTTAGACTAACAGTATACTGCCATCACGTGACAATCCCGTCGACCCTGATACCTTTTCTCTATCACTTTTAGATCATCATGGAATAGTTCTTCCTTACTATAATTACCTAAATTATCGGGAAATTTATCCAGATGATTGAGGAGATAGAGAAAATTGATATTCATATTTGCTCCTAGAGTCAGAAAATTTTTCAGCATAATTTGTACAATTTCTTCATAATTTGGTGCTTTATTACCAAGGACAAACTTTTCCAAGCTTTACTTTTCGAACAGTCATAACTTTAATAAAATCTGTGTCTTTTATCTATAACCGTATTTTAGGACCATCAAATATTCCACATATATAACTTTTCCATACCACGCTTTGGAAATTTTCTACAAATGTAGTTAAATATAATTTCTTTGTTTAACACTTTTGCTTACTTTTACTTAATATGTCATGTTGGAAGAATGATTCTATCTATGCTCTCTAACGGCTCCCTTATTATAGTGGCTTGACAGTAATTAAAACAATAATTAAAGATAATTTTATAAATATATTCATAATCTGTGCACTTGAAAACACAAATATTTATAGACACGTCCAGGGCAACAAAAAAAAAATTGTAGAGCTTTGTAATTGTTATAAACAACAATAAAGTATAAAAAATTATGTTGACCAATCATTAGCTATGAACCTATATGGTATTATGATATAGTATATAGCATGTAGCGAAAGTATCGTATATTAGTGTATAATTATCCATAATAAGTTTAATATTTTTTTATCTGTAATATTTCAGGCCCCAAAGAGTATGAAAACAATTACAATAGCTGCTTGGTATATGTCCGTGGCTATCGGAAATTTAATAGTAATCCTCGTTGCTCAAACAAAGATATTTGAATCCAGGGTATTTGTAATTTCATCAATAAATATAATTTTATACATTTTAAAAAATTATGCACATTTTTAAGTATATCTTAGATAAACTGCTTTATTTATATACTCAGTATTTTCTGTAATATTTCTATTCGTAGAGTTATATGAAATGAATTCCAAAGCATAAATACTCCTACACTTGTAGCACTATGAGCGAGCAATTTCAATTTGAAGTATGTGCGTTATTAAAATGAATTTATACAGATATATTACTCAATGTTGTAGTCAAATATCATATACGATACACCTATTTCCTACCTTCTGTTTATTTTTAACTATATCGAGTTTGTCATAAAATATTACTTAGACTTACTACTCAATTTCTAGGCACTCGAACTATTATTAGTAGACAGGTGTATATGCCTTTAAGCGCCGAATGACTCTCTTTCGGTACTTACTGTACTTACGTTTACGGCTGTCTATATAATAATCGACATATCGAACCGCAAAATAATTATGCAATATAATCTCTCCACCGCGCGTTACCAGATCTTAATTAAGAGCATTTATGCATTATTACAGTAATTGTAGTATAAACTTAATTCACGTTTCGATATACTCGTACATACATGTAGAACATGGTTATTACATTTCACAGAATTCACAATATTTATCTATAATGAAGTAAATGAGTATTTGGTTTTATTATATTTATTGTATTTCATATAAACAGCCCGAGGTCAATGATATTAAATTGCGGTGTAAGTTTAAATTTCTTAAATTAAGTTATAGTGTTTAATGTGTGACGTTCTTTTATAGGCAACAGAATTTTTTGTGTACGCTGGTGTGCTGACGGCCGCCATGTTGCTATTCCTTCGAATGGCTCAGGGCTATTGTTCCAGAACAATGGACGGAGACGGATCCTCTACTGAAAGCCATCCTTTATTGCACTCACATTCTAGGGTTAGAAAAATTTATAATTATCTAAAAGCATCAAGCTTAAACTAAAGTTTGCTACAAAGGATAAACTTTTAACGAATAAAAGAGGAACAGAATACGTAGGTACTGCTATTAATATAATAAGGCTTAACTAACACAATTATGCGATAAGAAAAGGAAGCCAACGTTACATATATTTTATAATATTTTGGTTTAATACATGCTTATATTTCGTAATATTCTGAAAGTACAAATTAAATTAATTAATAACTAGATATATTTAACTATAATAAATAAAAAATAAAAAAAGCCTTTATTATTTCTTGCTTTCACTACAAAATATTATATATATATATACGTTTTTTTTTTGTAAAGTAGCATGATGCTAGTCAGGAAGAACCCCTCTTCGGGTGAAGGCCTCCTCCAAAAGTGACCAAGTTTTGTTCTGGGCGACCTGAATCCATGGTGGGCCAGCGACTTTGACTATCTCATCCTGCCATCTTGTGTAAGGTCTACCGACGAGCCTCTTTCCTCTTGGTCCCTTCCATTTTGTTAAACTATCCTCTTATTTTTAAGTGTCGCATTTTTTGGGCTCGTGGATATTTAATTATACACAATTTTATTTAATAGTCGCTAGTACAAAATCCTTAATAAAATGAAAAGAAATTAATTTTAATTCAAACATAAATGAAAATACTTTTATAAGCAAGAGATGACAAGGAGTTTCACTTCTATATTTTTTTTACTGAAATAATTCTGCTGGACATACCGACTACAATCTGTATGTAGATATGTATATTTATTTATTTATAAATTCTTTATTGCACACAAAATAAAAAATGTACAAAAGGCGGGCTTAACGCTAATTCTCATGTTGTTAATTTATTTAAAAGGTATTAAAAACAACTCTATTCAATTAGGAATATTGGTTTAGTAATTTGAGTATGCAAATTGATTGAAGAACCTGTTCTATTACTCATCTACGTAGAGTGAACGACAAAGAGACCTAGATTCGAGATGGTTACTATCCGTTACAAAAGCGCAATCTGTCCTATTTACATTGTTTCCGGCCGTGCACGTGCCTTCGGATCTCTTTTATCAATAACCTGAGCTATGTTAGGTTTGAATATTAAAGATTGCAAAAAATATTATTCTTTTAAGATTCGTTTATGAATAAATGAAATAAAAGTGTATTTTTGTAACTTTGTTTTAAATGTTTTGAGATAAACTGAGATTTTCAAATAGTTAAAGGCTTAAAACCTTTAATAACTTTTAAAGTGAATGCATGACTATTGAACTATTCCAATATTGCGTCACGACTGTCAATAGATAAGGAGCATCGGTATTTATTGAACCGCAATATCCAATGTGTGACAGTTAAATATAAAACGTTCAGAAGCTCTACACAGCCGATTTTTACTGAAATTTAGATGTTCACCTATATTAATCAAACTAAATTAATTTAGAGCTATAACTTCTCGCTGTATCCCGCATATTGAGGGAACCTGAGAACCTAGTGTTAAGACACTCCGTTCCCCACTTTCTGCCGAATTGATACATTGCGTGCTGAGTTGTAGAACTCAACGCCGCACTTTGCCTTGTTACCAAACCCAGAAAATGAAAAATTTTATAATTATTTTAAGAAGTCCTTAGTTCTCACTTACGATATAGAATATTATGTACCTTGCAAATAAAATAAACTTATAATTATAAATTATTATATAGAGTAGTTATTATTATAATTTGTTTTTTTTATATATATATATATTTTTACTCAGGTAATATCAGTACATTCGGCGACTACAAGCAGTGCACGAGCTTATAGTGTAGGCGGTAGCAGTGTCGCGTCGTACTTGAGTCGCATGGAGCGGACACGGGTAGCCGCATGGCCTACAAACACCTTAGTGCATGTAGGCACACCTAGTACTATTGACAGAAAAGCTACTACTTTGGCTAAAGATTAAAACATATTGTTAATAATTGTATTTAGAATGTTATTTATTGTGATTAATAATTAAGTTGTAGTCAAATATTTATTCATAATAAATGTCTAATTCATTCATTTTATAAATTTATTAGATAAAAAAATATTCTGCTATACGTTTGTAGTAAATTAAAACGTCATTATTTTAACTTTTAAGTATGTGCATATGTACCTCATACTCTACCCCATACCATATATTTCGATTTGATATTACTTGCATAGTCTACGAGTCTTGCTAAGTCTAGAGAAGGTACTAATGCTAACTAAGTAATCTTAGACCTCTCTGGCTTTGGTTTAAATTATTGATGTACCGAGTACATATATAAATCCAACTAATTGATGAATAGGATTAGAATATCGTTTACAGTGTTTTTACATATCGTCGATTGGTTATATAATAAAGTTTTTATTATTTCTTGCTTACAGAGCACTACAAAATAATTTGCATTATACTTAAAAACACTATTATACAATTGTACAGTTTCTATTTCTATTTAACTCCAACTTATTCTATAATAATGACAGACACATAAGTGTTTATTACCTCGTATTGAAAATGTATAAAATTATATATTTTTATTATTTTTTTTTATACATCAGCAAAATGCTAGTCAGCAAGAACCCCTCTTCGGATGAAGGCTTCCTCTAATAGTAACCATGTTTCCTGGGCGACCTGAGCCCATTGTGAGCCAGCTACTTTAACTATCTCATCTATATGCCCCGCCCATCTCTATTTTAGTTTTTGCGCATGGCTTTAGTGATACTTTTTTTTTTGAGTTGATTTGAGTGTCGAATTTTTTGGACTCTCCTGATGTTAAGCATTCTACGTTCGAGACCACGTTGGCAGGTAAGGCAGGTTTGTGAACTTCCACGTCTGACACGCGTTTGTTAGGCAGGGTAGAAGGCAAGAGACGTACGGTAGAGGAGGAGTCGTTTAGTTATGAAGCATTACTTGGGGTGATGTGTTGAGACCAAGATCAGTGACGTCCAAGATACGTATTTATTTTGATGATGTAAATGTATTACATTTACATTGTCTTCATTGTTCGTTCTGATAAGAGAAGTTTTTTTTTCTGATAAGACAAATCTCGACTGTGAATTCCGTCACTCGATACGAATTGTCTAGATTCTATATTTGGCGGCAAACCAGCATATCTTGACACTGTTCTAACTGCCTAACATGTTATATGCCTAAGATACCTAAAACAAAAAAAAATAGCATTCAAAAATTATTTACAAGAGTATAATTTTCTTCCTTTTTGCAATTTTAATGTCAATAGCAGGGCTTTTACTTTTAATTGATATTTGTAACGTACATGATTTTTTACATGATGTGCTATACAATCTTCCTGTTGCGGTTGATTGGGACATGTTTGACGATGGCCTGAAATACTAAATGGGGAAATGGTTATTGCATGCATATATACATCTACCTATGTGAGTACACTTCGTTCTTTGCCCTACTGTGTGTGAAATAGTGAGAAATATGTTAACTACATATATGTATATAATTATATATAATTACACATACTATATATATATATATATATATATATATATATTAATTACACTTACTTAATACATTAGTACACAGAAATGCTAGTTTGCTTCACTTCACTTCACTAAGAAGACTTATCGATGTGTTTGCATAAATGCAAACATGAAACAAGTGCCTGAGGCCACGGATGGAAGTTTCATTGACATATCTCCAAGGGATCTCCAGAAATAGAGAATTAGTACATAAATTATTGAATGTGATTGAAAACGTTAGCAGAATTGGACACAAGTATTCACTTACTCAGTTGTTTTAGTTTCACAAAAGTTAACCAAAAACAAAATACTACAGATTAATAGTATATTATTTTTTTTGTATTCTTTATGATTTGTCTATCACATATTATTGAAATTACCTATTCACATTACGATTATTCCTTATAACAATATATGCCTCTAATACCCATACACCTCTAAATGTTAGGCGCTACCCTTTCATAGATTGCATATGCTTGAATAAATTCGATCGTTTATAGGTAAGAATTACACTTTGGTTTTCCTAACTTATATTTATAATTTTTGTGTTTAGCTTGGAATGACAGATAAATTATAGCAACTGGACGGACTGGACCCTTTGACAAAAAAAAAAAACAAATAAATAAGTGATAAGTAGATACAAATGACATTTGCTCAGATCTCAGTTGAGCTAGTCAAAAAAAATAACTGACCTATTTACAAACTTCTTGTGTAGTTCTAGTAGTTACTTATTAGTGTAAAAGCTTACGTCCGTTTACTGCTTAATTTCTTATATTTTATGTGGAAATGGAAATATATAGTGAAAAATACATAGTGATGAATATATCTTTCTATTAATAAAAGTTATACAGTTTGATAATAAGTGTAGGGAAAATAACTTTGAATTATTGCTTAATTTAAATTAGATAATAATCCATTAGTAAAAATAGACTTAAAAAGTTTTTTTTTAATTTGCGGTTAATGCTTTTGACATTATTAATTCCGTAATCGCCTGTTGGAGTTTGTGCTATAGATTCTATTTCTAGATACCAATTACCAGAGTTGTGGTCCAAATCGCAAATTAGTGGGAACGTCGCAGCCAGACGTCGTCTGACGAAGTTGAATTGTTGTGAGGCGTCAATATTATACGTATTTACGGGTTTCTTAATAATAATGGAAATAATGGGTTACATATCAAAGGAATAATGAATGTGCAAAAGTTATTACACTAGTTATTACACTAAATGATTTTATCACTCAACATATATTACAAAAAAAGTAAAGCTTGGCCTCCTTGATCTACAATATGCCAATATGAATAATTGAACGTATAATGAAGTATTTGTGGATTTTATTGTGTAAGTGAAAATGAAATTTTTATTAAATATTATATTCAACAGCGAACTGGAGTAGGATATATTTAAATTACATAAATGATATAGAATAATGTTTTAATTTCATTTTACTTATATTTTGTTCGTTTGTGCTATTCAATAGTGTTCTGGACGTCCGAGTGTAATAAACAAACAACAAACTCGCCGAATCAAATTAAACAGGAGTCAGACTCTCTGTTTGAAGCTACTGGATATCCTTTGACAGGGGATATACCTGTATTAAACCGAAAGGTTAACACGATGCTGAGCTTAATAAAAATTGCATCCATCCATGTGTTTGTATTTACAAATATATTTTTTTATGTTTTCAAATATTAAATACTTGTTATAAATAACCAGATGTAATGTTTCATAAATATGTATTTATTTTGTCAGCACTGAAATTGCTTTATAAATTAATTTTATAAATAACAAGATGTACCTTGTCCTAGTGTATTGGCTTTCACAATTAGTAACTTATTTGTTGTAAAATACTAATACAAAGTATAAGATACGTTCAAAAAGCTTATAATAATGTATATTTAAAGTTTTGTGAGCGTATATGTATATACTTCTAACTTTGTCACAAGTTTCAAAAGCACTTTTAGTGGATCTATATACGAGTAATTACAAATTTTTAGAGGACCTACACACCTACGGGTTGTATTATTGATTTTATCTAACCATGTAATGCAGTTGTTGACTTTACACTTACTACAAAAAAAAATACTGTACCTTAATGTATAATTTTTCGTCTTAACTCTAATAGAATTTCTTTTCTAATTGAAATGAATAAAGAGAACAATGTAAAAGGTGCCCTACCTTTTTTGGCAAACATGTCTTTAGTTCGTAAGGTAAAGAAATACGAGTATGTCTTTCATTTGATAATTACAGTGACTGCCTTACAAAAACGACACACGTTCATATGATGAATATTTTACATAATAATGTGATTTTTATTCATAAATTTACCTGATTAGCATGTTTAGCTGAATAGGCATAAATAATCTCAAAATACTATTAGGGGAACGGTAGGTAGCCCCGGACGGCGGGTAGCCCCGGACACTTCAATTTCTGAGAAACGAAACGTATTGCTTAGGACAAAGAGTTACTGTAAATATACCTTTTCTAGAGTAGAAACAAATGTAGTTTGATCGCGGCGCGGATGCTGAGTAAATAAATTATGAGAGAATGTTTTATTGGTGAAAAAATTCATCGCTCCTGTCATATTTCATAGCTGACCTATGTTTTAGCAAATTTTATTTATTTAAGGATTATAATGGTGTTTATAATAATTCTTATATATTTGGAGTGCTGTGTTTAAAAATGTTGCTTGATAACGGGCGGGTAGCCCCGGACGCAATTATGTCGGGTACTATTCTTCTTCTAACTGCAATTTAATGTAAGTTTGCTTATTTATTGAGAGTACTTCAATTGGTACCACAATATCTTAAATATGTTAAATATTTCTGCAAAAAACTAACTTAATATCGTTACAGAAATACTAAGATATTATACAAAAAATCATAAGGAGAACCAGGGAAAGAGCAAAATAAGAGAAAAATCAAATGACAGATAGAAAATATAATGTACGACCAAGTTTACTATACGATTGATGCGGCCGCAAAAGTTCATGAAAACGAGATTAAAACATCTTCACCGTATAAAAAAGTGAAGAAAAAAGCAATAAAAAAGATCAAATAGAAATACAACAACATGACGGAGCTAAAAAGGTTTTGAAACCATACGAAAGTATCCAAAATCTTTCTTAGAGAAAAACAAACTGAATGGATTAGACTAAGAAATATTTGATGAAACTCTGAATGCCTTGTCATAAATACCAAGACTGTGCCTGTAAAGGCTGTGTTCATCGAATATTTGTTTACTGTAATGTCAACTAAGTCAAAAAGCGATTGGTCCATCATTGAATAAAGTGTCCGGGGCTACCCGCCATTTTTTTGACAGCAAAAAACTAAACCTTATTTTATAAATAATATACTTTCTTGAAAAAATGTGATATAATAGTTCACAATTTGATTAATATAAATAAAGAAATTCGTAATTTAATATTAAATATGAAATAACACAGAAATATCTTATATTTTTATTTTTTCATTTAAGTTTCCGGGTCTACCTCCCCTTCTCCTACTCATATTTCAAATATCCTACGACGATTTTAGTTTATGTTTCTTACTTTTAATTAAATAATAATAAGTTTTCATGTAGCTTTTCATGTAATCAAGTTAGTTACTAGAATAAATGCAAACTTAATTTGCTGCGTTGAGTGCCCTACATCGATGCTGGACTAATAAATCTATTTACCTATCGCTTCTGTATACCAACTGGATAAAATGGTCGTAAAATATATCAGTTTACGTAGAACATTAATCAATTTAAAGCTATTAGCTAGGAACCCAATTTTCAATATTTACTATCATAACTTAAAAAAATCGATCTATGTAAAACATATTCGTATTCTTCAGCCAAGCGAACCTTCGTAAAAATCTTTTACAAATATACTGAGTCAAAAAGTCGCGGGCTCAAATTTGTATAGAATTTCAATATATTATATAATTAGGAATCATCTTTGCTTACTTTTTTAAATTTTTCTCTGCCTATACAATTTTATCTTGCCGCCATTTACATAACTTTTGACATAAGAGATTTTAACTACTTGATTCTCGCATAGGCTGTTATGTTCGAATCAACTTGTTTTCTAGTTTTTATTTGTTTTATAAAATGTGATGCTATAATTATTTCTGAGTAAGTAGTTTTGATTTGTTCAAATATAATTGGTTTGAAATGCCAATTTTCTTATTATTTGCTCTATTAATTAAATGTTTGTCTTGTAAGCTCCCTGACATTTCTTTTATACGTTTCACTTGTGAAACCTAATTATATATAAAAAATATTTTTTTAACTGACTTCCGTTTTCGCAGATATTCAAAGGCACTCGTGTGAATATAAGGGAACACCCGTATATTGTAAGCATCCGAAAAAAGCATTCGCATTACTTGACAAGCACTCTGATAACTAAGAACCTTGTTCTGACTGTCGCTCATCCTCTTATTAGGTATCTAACAAGTGACCTTTAAAGTTTGGTTATTATTATAGTAATAACTATTTTTCTTTATATAGTTGTAAATATTTAATGAATCTAAAGGTCTGCTTAAGTTTAAGAATTTCTGCTGCACATTCCTAACGTTAAGTGCTAAACCCAGAATAATACTAGGAATAATTCAAAAGGTTAATATTTCAGCGTACCCGTTCACGAGTTGCGAATAGTTGTGGGAGAAAACTACTCTGACCGAGGAACGTCGCTTCTCACTGTCTTACTAGTTGTTATACATCACAACTTCAACCCGCATACGCTTGCTGCTGATCTCGCCATGATTAGATTTTATGAGGATGTTTTATTCAAGTTAGTTTATTTATATTTAAAAAAGTCGGCATGACAATGAGGTATATATTTAGAGGCGCGCTTAAGTGTGCTCGGCTTATAGGTAAGTTATTCTTATATCTCATTCAGCGCGGTATTTTTATCTGCTTTTATATGAATGTTAATTATTATTAAAATTATTTTAAGGTTACATGTTATAGTTATTCTCTTTATTTTTTATTGCTTAATTTATGGAAATCCTTCACTGAGTACCTATTAGGTATATTTCTTTCATATACCTTATAATGATTATACTATATGGAATGTATATTTGAAGTTTGAGTTAGAATTTCGATGCATGGTATAGGACCAAACTACTCTAATATATATTCCAAGTTAATAAGTTAATCGAAGTAATTTCGAGGTATTATCGTGTGAGAAACCGCAACTATGATGAGTACTTATGAGTATAGCTGCTTCATCTTTCTAATAATGTATAATTGAAGTATAATTAACATATATTTTATATAGTTATATTTGCGTCACATGTTTATTGTAGGTATAAGGTAATTGGATCATAGTATTATAACTTAATTTATAACAAAAAGTAACTGCCTACTTATCGATATAAATTATTGTTTTGATACCAAAACTTGCTGACTGCAATATAAATATAATGACGATTGTAAAATAAAATATACAAAGTGAAAATAATTTTATTTTGTGTATTTTATTATGCAATGTTTAACCTACACCGACTGTATTCATTGAAATAAAGCTTGGATATTTAAAGTAGTTAGTTAGGCTTTTTGGAATTGTTCTGCAGATAATAACTAAATTAGTACATACAAGTGTGTCTGGTTTATTAACGTCCATGTAAAAAAAAAATCAGTGCTTGGACAGGTGTGTGTTGATTATTGAAATGACAAGACCAAAAGTATAAATACACTCAACTACTCAAAAAGAACAAACTAACAGCTAACTCTAAATTGCTATATATTTTGTTAATATTATGTTGACTCATTTAGCTTCACGCGTTTTCCCGCATAGTAAGTTAGGATTAAAACTAGTGTGAAGATAACACTCTGTTCTCCATTTTACGTCCAAATTGAAAATGTTGTGTTGTGAGGCGAAACTTTATGCGTCGTTTAGTCTACCAGACCGGTTTACCAGTTTACCATAGGGAGAAAATTAAAATAATTTTAATATAATCATCATTTCCTGAGTGAGAATAAAACCTCCAATCACACCTGTTTACAGTCATACGCTATCTCACTGTTGCGCTGAATTATTATCAAAGTGAATTACTGGTAAAGTAGAAAATGTTACATTTTGTACTAGTCATACAGTTCCACTCAAATCTTTCAAGCTACGTGTACTCACAACAAAAAGAAGACTATTTGTTTGGTAGATGGAAGCGCAATGAAAAGTAAATATTTTCACTACCAAATGTTTAATTGATGTATATAGAATGTATATTGCTATTTGATTTTTAAAATATTTCACGTTTCTAAAGTGAAGCCTGAAAGAAAAATGAAACTCATTCAGAATTTCATTTAAGTGACGGTATCCTCATTTCATTGACAATTATCGGGGATACTTTGCGGTTATCGTCAAACAAAATTCCTTTGTTTTATAGAAAATTAGTTAACTAAATAATTTGGCACATGTAACTTCCCCCATAATTCAGAACACATTTTCAGAAGAATCTAACATAAATTTCAATAATAATCATTGCAATGTCTAAGTACCTACAAATTTTGCTGACTATAAGAGGTGTTTTGCTTAGAACATAATTTTAGTTTAGAATGTCAGAAAATAATATAAAGCTATATATAAATCGGATTTACGCTTTGTTTTGCATAGCAGAGTACTCGGATTTCTTTTTATATGGAAATATACCTCGTGTTAACTAACGCATATTAAGTAAATAAGTATTTGTTTTGATGGAAATTGTTAATATTGTAAAATAGATGAAAAATAAGTTAGCAATGGTGGGTTCGTAAATGTTAGTTAGAGAGAGGGGCTCGGGCAGTGGAGGCGAGTTCATGCATTTTAAAGAGATCTCTTAAATCTACACTTGGGAGCCAGTCTCAGGCACTGCTCATAGTTCTTATGACGGCTATACGATGTGTGTTACGGAGTCTTTTCTTTTAGCTCAGTGCCAGGTATTGGTTATTTGGTGATGTATGTATGTGAGCATGTATTGTAACGTAATAATATTCTCTTTGCCCGAGTTTACTTACAAATATATTAAAAACAAAAGACGTTCAGTGACGTATACTATTATATTACATACGTGTAACACCAAAGGAGCTACAAGCTCTCTGTTTGGTGGTAAGAGGTTCGTCCTCCGTCTGGCTCGCGACCACTATCATGCCAAAGACGATCCGCCAAATATCTTATGATGTGTTCCGGTTCGATGGCATGTAAGCCAGGTTTTCCTCTTTCCCACCCATCCTTTCCCCAAAATGTGGTGGTTCCGATAGCGGACTACAACATTGTCCTCCCCTTACATCGGTATCCTCTAGGTTGGCAAAGCCTCTACAACATCTTTGGTGTTGTAGATGTTTATGGGCGAAAGTAACCACTTACCATCAGTTGGTCCTTCAGCTCGTTTGTCATCCGTTATCCATAAAAAAAAAGAAAGCGTGTTGCCGACTTTTAGGATATGCGCAGCAGGAATATACGGTGTCCATAGTGCTATTATCTGCTTAGCAACGAATAATCGCCGTGTTCAGACTAATAGACCAGGTGGGTAAGGTCACCGGTGCATTGATCACGGCGGAAGCCATATTGACAGTCGTTGATCGACCGGTGATCCTCTAGATAAACCAAGAGCTGGCTGTTTATTTGTTCTTAAAAACGTTGTGGAGCAGACAGTAAAGCGATAGGCCTGCCCGGATCGGAACCATCGCCTTTCCTCGAGATCAGGTGGGTCAGATTCGGATCAGAATCAGGTCAAAAAGAAGATCGCTCTTCCCCTAGTCCGTGACTACGAGTAAACATCGAAATAAAGAGAGAACCTAGTATCGAGAATGTCCGTTCGCCTGTTCATATATATTTAATTATTTCTCATTATACGTACACTACACCGCATAAAAGCAAACCAGGATATAATAAAAGCTAACAAAAAAGAACAAATATATTTGGGGCACAAAAGGCGCTTATCGTTAATTAGCGATTTCTTCCAGACAACTTCCAGACCGGTTAGTAAGTAGACGTGATAAAACTGAGGTAAAGTGGACATTGTAATTGCACATATATAATATAATATTAATATGTATATTAGTTAATATATAAAATACTAATATATAAACATCTAATATATTTAAACCGATTTCGAAAGGAGTTTCTCAATTTGACTGTATTTTTTTGTTTTGACCAATTTTGATGTTTTTTTATTATAAAAGCTAGTGATCTGCTTTGCTGTGCTGATCTGTCCCATTTAAATTTAGTAAAAATTTGAGGAGTAGTTTTTGAGTTATTCGTAACTTCATGCCGCACATGGCAGGGTAGGCAGGGGGAACCAGCTATGTGAACTTTAACACACCAATCGTTATAAATGGAAGCGATATTTTTTGAAAATGTTTTATGTTTGTAGTTACATTCTGTACAATTTTTTTGGTTATTTTCCTTTTAATTTCTGTTAATCCATTAAGACTACATTTTGAATTCGTGCGCAATAAACCGACCGCGGAGATTAAATTCCCGTGTAATAAACCATTCTAGGTATTTGAATTTGGGCCATAAATTCAACGTTTGCATCCTAATATCGCTATGCTTGAAGCGACAACGGTGTGCATATGTCACTTTACGAAGCGTGTGTGTTATTTCAGGACCTCCATAAAGAGTATTTCACTAGTAATGCCTAAAATGCCCTTAACTGATACGACGGGATATGTGACTGGCTGGGGCAGATGCGATTTTACGGTACGTAGGTACATTTTGGACTATTTACAAGATAAGACATTAATTTACACGTTCCTTCAATATACTTCTCGAGTTTTTCCTAAGTGTTTGTCGTATTAAATAATATATTTTTTGTTTGTTTTGGTACTTCATTTATTTGCCTATAAAAGTCCAAATTGAAAAATTTTTTATCTAAATGTTGTGTATTATAGGAAAAAGACCTATGTCTACCCCGATCATCACAATATAATCCCGATGAGAAAACAGATCCTATGCTTCGGACAGTCTCAGTAAATATGAGATTATCAAATTTATACTGTGAAGGATATGCTAGGGTAAGTCAAATTAATTTAGTTGCCATTTCAGTACTTATATGTTTCAATACTAAATATAAGTAAATTTAGATTAATTGACACTTTGATTTAGTTGTATGAACATTTACTTTTTTAGTTTTAAATAACCCAGTAAGTAGTATATTATGCTCAAGTTATGACTAACAAAATATAACTTGTTTGTTAAATTCCATGCGGACTAAGACACGGACACAGCTAGTAGTAAATATTACTCTCGTACTTAAATAAAGATATCATTTATATAATATATTTGTTTTTAAAGCAAAACATAAAAATAGACGTGGGTATGCTATGTACCGGTACAGCTCGAGAAGAAAATCCATCAGTGGCATGTTTGGCCGTGCCTGGTGCTCCACTTGTTGTAGGTGCGAAATTGGTCGGCATACTATCTTGGGGATTTGGTTGTGGCTATGCTCACGATTTACCATTAGTGTACACTAGCACCCAATATTACACAACGTAAATATTACAAAAAATTTTTACATAATTATATGTAAAGGTTAAAAGTGCACAGTATTTTTAAATAAAAATATATTATTATTATAGATGGATAGCTCACAACGTCATGTTATTACGCAAAATATACAAGGAGGACTTAGCTCCTTTATTCCAAGCAACAAGGGCGTACATAATAATGGAATGGCTATCGAAGACTCGAGTCTTCAAACCTATACTACACAATCATACATTTTACGATAACATTCAACAATTGCATGTCGATCAGAAGCTTGCAAAGTTAAACGGGCACTTATATGACATAAGAGACTTCGTTATTGACAAAGACTTTCATTCAAAAAAAGAGCGAATGTACCAAGATTTAAGGAATCAAAATAAAAGTAATAATGACAACAAAAATACACCTTGATCATAGAAAGATGACATTAAAAAGATATGTTTTATTCATTAGTATTTCAAAATATTGTTAAAATTTACGTGTGCGTAAATTTAGGCACTGAGTCAAACTAAAAAAGTAAAAGTAATTAAGAGCTATCACGCAGTGCTTCACTGAAAAACGTCGATAAATGTGGGTTCCCAGATCCACTCGAAGAATGGTTATATTTAATGGTTTATTTTTATTTCCCCTCCTTGGTATACATTGGTATACATTTCTCCAATCTGGTATACAAAATGCGGCATTATATTTTGACGACTGACTTGAAATTAAGTATATATCTTCTTTCACTACTTTTAGTGAAAGAAGTGTCTTAACTTAAATTCGCTTGTCTCTGGTTATGTTGCTGTAAGGAAGAAGTGTGAGCATAAAAAAATAAATGTATACCAAACAATACTAACAAGGTCTTTACGCTTGTTTTATGTAGTCTTATATTAACCAAATGTTTAAAAAATAAAACAAGAATGTATTTTTTAAATACATTTATTTGGTTTAAATCCCTTGGTAGGTGCGTAATATGTGTAATATTGAATAATTAATGATATTATCAAATCTTATAATAACTAGAGTGGCAAATGCGCTTGAAGTAATAACAACAGCAATAATACATTAATGTTGAACCAAGTTTATAATAAGTAGTATTGGTACCTGCAACGGTAAGCTGTCTCTTTCCTAGTTAACAAATGTATACATAAAGTAAAATGAAATATAATAATATGACACAATTAACATAAAACTAAAAGTTCAGATCGTGTTGCGACTATGATCATGAGATACATTTGTTACTTGGCAATTCTGAAATATCTGATGTCATAGTAACAATCTCTTGTATTTATTTTTCATGCAATTACAACACTACAAGTAGCTAACTAAGTAGACAAAAACATTTTTATAATGATTAAAAGTTTTAAACATATTTTTATACAAATTAATAGTAAAAGTTAATAAATCGATCTCACTACGACATTAAAATATTTACATACACATCAAATAATTATAATTAAACATATTCAAAAACTTATAATTATCATTAATAAAAGGAAATAAATAAGATACCGCAAATTTTATAAAATAACAATAAACCACCTTTCCATTTGATCATGTATCTTGAAACAAGTCTGGCTCCCTTACACGCCTCCAAAATAAAGTGGAAAATTATATGATTTAATCAAAATGTAAACAAATAAAAGACAAATACGGTAAAGAACATTACTTGAGTGAAATAAAATTTGATACTAAACTTTACTAAAATTAAATATAAAGTAGCGAGGCGAGATATACTTTGACTACGAACGTCTCAACTATTTAATCTGAAACTTTAAATATATGTAGTATTGTTTTACTAGTTTATCTTTGGTATATGATAATAATTATAGTGTTCTATTTAAAAGCACGAATGTGCAACTATATCATTGAATAATTAAGTTGAAATGTTAAAATACTTAATGGATGTGTTTAAGAACATCCAGGTCGGCGAAACAGGCGCATCTCGCTGGTTGCTACCGCGATCCATTCGTTCCTAGCGGAGTCGAACCATGTCAATCCAAGTGTATATTTTCCGTTAATATTCACGTGTTGGCAATGAGAGAACCACCATCCTCCTTCGTAGTTTCTAGCGCAATGTGTATTAGAAATATCTCTATCGCGATCAATAGCAGAGAACTGCATGTGATTCTGATATTCGAAAGCATCGCTAGCATTCCCTTTATATCCGCCCACATCTAAAACATAACCATCTTCTGCGCTTCCAACAGTGAAATGCTCATATTCTGCATACCATCCACTACCATAAATATCGGTCATTTCAATTTTCATAGATGAACAATTGTCCGACGTTAGATGATGCATAGATTCCAGACCGAGCCAGTACTCAGAAGACGGGTTTCCAAAGCCGCGAGCATATTCATCATATCTTCGGTTGAACTCAATGGATCCGTTGTATCGACGTTGAAGAAGAGTATTGCCACTGTCGCACCAGGTTTCAACTGGTGTTTTTCCAGGATGAATGAGATAAGTGCCTGCGGATCCAGTTATCGCGGAACAATCCCTAGGAAGTTGGCTTACCAAGTCCTCGTATTCGTGTTCAATAGGCTGTAATTCTTTAACTTCGCCCATGAGCTCTGGTAATGGAATACCATTACCGTTGGTTAACATTTCAGATCGATTGGCTTCACTCTGTAGAAATTAAAACATGTTTTAGGTATGATATATTTTGTCATTCTATACAAGAATGTATTAGTAAAGTTGTATATGTATTGTATTTTAAGAAAAATCACTAGAAATATATGAAAACGATAGTTCGTAAAATATTACATGAATTATTATTGTGAAAGAAGTTAAGGCGAAATAATATTTCTATAATTAGTATTATGATGTTAATTAAAAAACAAAAATCTTTATTTATTCATTTTTTTTAGGTTCATGCTGTATCCCGCATATATATATATATATATATATATATATATATAT